>JAVJGI010000064.1:31333158-31353742 GCA_035590275.1 Ibycter americanus | reverse complement strand
GAGGGGTGCAGGGGTAAGATATGAGAAGTCAATTTAAAACCTATGTAGAAAAGACATCTTCCTCAAGTGCCAGTAGTAGGTCTGTAAAACACAGTCATGATCCTTTAATAAGGGGCAGTTCTGCCATGATATTGCTTACTGTGTTACACTTCTCTTAGAGGGTGTGCTGTCTCTTTGTTTGGGGAAACACAACATTTTTATGCAAAATACAGTGGTCTTTCTGACCTGAATGGGTAAAAGCAAATCTTTTTAGAGCCTTATCAGGACTTCCTGTGAGTGAGTTCATAATCTCCTGCTTATTGTTATGAAAAGTAAGGTTCAGAGACTAATTTATCCACAAAGAAAATACGATTTCCTGTCACTTTTTGGCAGCAGAATTTGTTTCAGGATTATGTTCTTCTTAAGAATTTAGGGTGATGATGAAACTAAGATGAAGAGGTTTGGGGTTAATACACTCTTTTTTTATGCAAATGAACAGAACCTTTTAACAGAGAGTGAAACCATTTCCCATCCTGATTTATTGAATGAGAATTAACTTTGACAAATCCAGAACCTCAGAGCGTGATTTGACCTTTCCCACATATGTGTGTGTTAAATATAAATTCTATTGTCAAATGCAGTCAGGAAAGGAGTTCCCAAGACTATGCAAGTAATTTGGGCTAAACAACAAGGTGAATTATGTAACTAAATTGGTGCACATTATCATGAATGAGATTATGTCTGATAGACAACCCTAAAATACACATAGATAATATTGTTTATCTATCATGCTTCCCAGGCAGAATTTTAAATGTTTTACCTTACTATTGCTATTTATAGTATCTCACTGCAGTGATAATGGCTTTAATGCTATTTAGGTTTGGCCAAATATAGTAATCTCTGCTATAAAAGGAGGTTTGAAGTCCTCTGTGAAGGGATAAAGGTTGGCTTTGTCATCAAAATTCCTTTGATGAACTGTTTCAAGAAGCTTATTTTAGGGCTGGCATCCAAGCACGGTGAAAGTGACAGTTTCTTCTTTTCTCCCCTTCACATAATTCTTATGAATCATATACTCAACAACATTAACCTGATCTCGGAGTTTTTTGAACATCTTGACAACTTGAATTAAACCATTTGCATAAATGAAACGGTCCATCTGCTTTCAGCTTTGTAGACAAAAACCATTTTTAACTAGTTTTCTGGTTTAATTACAATCTAACACCAAAAATTCTCCCCTTAAACATGACCAAATAGTTGCACTTTGGCTGAGTGTTGGGATATTCAGATCAGCTGTGTCAATTTAACCTCTTCATCTTGTAGGTGTTGTGATGCTTAATTAGTTGCTTATGAAGTGTGTTACATTTTTAGATTGCAAGGTGCTACGTAATTGTGTGCTATTTGTGAAAATTTCAACTAAGCAAATGTCTTTTTCCTCCCTCCCACTGTCCTCACACACAGGACATCTAGTCTTAATGTTTCTTGGTGTTAAAGGACTTACCAATATCAACAATAGTACAAAGCTGAGCTCTGATTGCAGCTAGTAGGAGGGTTCACAGGGTATAGTTGCAACTAGACATATGAGTGCTGTGGCTTGCCAAAGCAACATGCTGCTTAGTGGTATATTCTTGTTGGTGAGTATAGGCATGAGGCTGTTTTTTCTGGCTTGCTAGCAGTGCCTTTTGAAATGTTAAATGGGTTTATAGCGAGGTATATCCTACCAAGCCCAGGTCAGACAGGAGGTTGCCTTTGGAGGTGGTTATACCAGTGGGCTGATTTTGATCAAGTGCTCATCTGATTCTGTTTTCATGCTTTTTCATGAGAGGTTATTGAAGCTAAGAAGAAATCACTTTAATCTTACCATGTCTAATAAATAAAACTACAGTATACTCTGTATAAATTTCTGACAGTTCTTCCATAGCTATTTCAAGGATTCCCCAAATCTCTTGTCTAAGCCAAATTGTATGTAGCTTTAATTTCTATGGAAGGCCTTATTGCCAGGAAAGGGCAGGAGCAGAAACTGTTTTTAGAATTTACTGTATAATCCATCTCCCTCCTTGTCTTCTCCCCTTTTTGAGGGGAGGCAGTATGAAAACTGATGGCTTATGTTTGAAGATGAGGAGAAGCAGCATTAAGCAGGAAGAAGCCCAAGAGCAAGTTTTATCCATGTCTTGCTTCCTGGTACTGTTCTGCCTACCAGTCTGTGAGCTTCAGTCTCCTCCCAAAATGTGTTAATGGGTTGGTGGGTTGTTTCTCAGAATCGAGTCTTAGCAAGACCTCTGCCTCCTTTTCTTTGTTCAAGGCATATGCCCACAAGCAGAAGGTTATTGTTGCAGGTAGGTGGGGGGATACTGTGTGGATTTCATTTGGGTTCAGGGCCCCCTGCATTGCCATAGCTTCTGGTTGAGGCTGTAGGCTGAGAAAAGTGAGTAGGAGGGAAAGGATCAGCCTTCCCACACCTTTCCCCAAATGACAGCAGTGAATTTTACCTAAACAGGAACTCTTCTGTTTCCCTGTCAAAAGCCAGCTCCTGAGAACTTCACCTGTGTCTGCCTGGAGTCAATCTTGGCTTTTTACTTTTCCAGAAAATATAATTATTATTTTTTTTTTTAAGTTAGCAATAAGTTTTGGAAGTGTGGAAGTAGGTTTCACCCATGAGTGAAGGCAAATCACTCTGTTATTAGTACCACTAACTGCTTGACTCTTCCTAGGCATTTTGTTGTTTTTGAGGGGGAAAATCAGTGTCTTTTGGATAAAGACATTCAAGCTAAAATCCATGTGTAGAGGAATTTGCTTATTTTGCAGCCATTGTTACACCTGAACTTGACATCAAAGCTGTGCAATAAGTCTGGGCATTAATATTAGAGTGGGTGTTTCCACCCAGGATCACCCCCTCTTTTCAATATGTGTGTATCAATGGTTCAGTCTTGAAACGTTTTAAGCCAAAGAATAGAGCAGGTTTATATATTTTATCAAATCTACCTCTTTGTGCATTGTGCACAGCATCCTTTAAGAAGAACAAATATATGCTACCTTGTCTGAGTATTCATCTGACTGTCTGCAGATCTTTCTTTTTGAACTAGGAATATATTGTGATTTTGGTCCCTACTGGGAACTCCTGGTGTCTTCAGGGGCATGAGAGCGCCTTGTACCCTCCAGAGAACAAAACAGATAAATAACTGGCTGCAAGGCACCCTGCTGGATGCATTACTTAAACACATGTGTTGTAATAAAGATAACATCCCAAAAGTGCAGCGTGCCAAGTGACTGCAGATCTGCAGCCACCAGCAAGCCATCAGCAATTAGGAAGAGCCTGTGATGTATAATTCACACCCTGCTATTCTGAGTTTACACAAGGGTCTGTGAAGTTCACAGGGTGATGGATTGAAGTGTGTTAGATGTTTTAATGATGAAATTCTGTGAATAGTGATTTGGGGAGAATAATGAAGGTGCCTGCAGAAGTTTTACAGAGCAGTATTTTAACTCAGCAAGGTTGGATTCTCTTTTTTCTTCAATAGTACGAAAAATAACTTTTTAAAAAATATAAGTCAGACAACTGATTGGCCTGATAATAAAAACAAATGTATCAAACATAGTAAAAAAATGCATCAATTTATGTTTATTGAACTAGTCTACCCCCAGTCTTCTCTATTTTGGAATAAACTTGACAAGAAAAATTGAGTCTTCTCTCAGAGAAAGACCAAAACTTCAGTTTTCTAAAGACTTGCTTGTACAGACTTGCTTTCCTCTTGTAAAGACTTGGTTAAATTTCAGTTAACGAACTACTTTGTCATCTAGTTAACATGCAAAGTGGTTTTAAGAACATTGAGTTTATATAACATTTGAAGAGGTTCTTGTTAAAATCATCCTACCTTTTTGCTTCCTTCTTAGACTATAATGACTGAAAAGCAAAAAGCAGTTAAACTTTTTATTCTGTAATGCACTGAACTTTGCAAAACTATTTAAAGCCCTCTTACAGAAGCTGCAAAACAGAGGCACAGTTTTGGATGGGGATGGATTAACTTCTCTTGTCTTATACTATATTTATATCCCTCAACAATTGTTGCTAATTTGTGCATCTGTTCTTACTGGTTTATATATAATTTTGACACGGGATTAATGATGAAGAAGAGACAAAAGCTGAAACCAATTAGTGGAGAAGAGCTCTCAAGTGGTCTGGTATCCTGTGACTCAAGTTAGTGCATTGCTAACTTGAGTCTATGTCCTCCACTAACTGAAAGTCATATATTTTTTAAACTTCCTCTTTTTTATTAATTTTGCTTGATACTAAGTGGTTAAAAAGTTAGGGAGAGGCTGGTACTGACTGTGCAGGCTGCGTAATTCCATAAATGGTGTTTCTATGAGAAACCAAGCTAAGAACAGGTTGCTTCAGAAACAGAACTAACAGAAATGAGAGGCAACGGAGAACTGCACAAAACAGCAAAGAAGGCAAAAGACCAAAGAGATTAGATGAATTTCAGCGTGCGCATACACGTACACACCCCATACACCACTGGCAGGGCATTGGCCTTGTGGAATGATAGGGGCACTCTTTTTAGAAAATCGAGATTTTTCTGTGTCCATTTGTGTTTCTGTTAGGAAGCCCTAGAAAGAATGTACACAGTTTTAAATGGTTGGAATAAGGATTTGTAAGACCATATAGGTTCTGAGGACTTGGAAGTTTGCAAATAGTTTTCAGAAATTGGAAAGAAATGTGTGTGATATGCTTTAAAAAGCAAACAAAATACAGGAATATCGATATTATCTTCCCTGATATCATGGCTAGCAGGGGTCTTTGTGGTTGCTGTATGTGTGCTTGGCAAATATCTGAGGCTCTCAAAGGTCTGAGAAATTCTAAGGATGTTCTTTACATGTTCCTGTTTGTTCCAAACTCCTAAATGAACCCCTTAAATATATAGGAGGATCATCAGGCTTTGAAATCAGCTCCCTCAACTCCAGTTCTACAGAGCTGACCTTCAAGCCCAAAAACCTAGTGCAGTGACCCCTTGTGAAGCTTGGATCTGTGTGACTGTCAGCAAAATATTTTCTCCTAGCCTCCTGTTGCAGAGATCTCCCTAGTAAGTGGCATACAGAAGGCTGGATGGCCATGGCTTTGTTCAATTGTAAGATCATCTGTAAATGCCTGTCTGTCCCCAACAGTGGCTGTGCAGAGCATCTGGAAGCACAACTTGCCCTCCCACACGAAGAGGAAGGTTGAATGTGTGAGGCAGTGGGGAATTTTTCCAGCAGAGATACAGTAGTGACAGTTTGTTGATACACAATGTCATCTGATTTGTTTGGTGGTTTTTGTTGTTGGTTTGGGTGGTTTTTTTTAACTTTAAGCATGATTCTCTGTGGAGTCTGATAATACACTGGCTCCATTTTCTACTCATTGGGGGGGATGTGTTGCTAATAGGAGGTTTGTAGAACAACCCTCCTTTTGACAACTACTTAATTTCTGTTATCTCCAAGGCCTGGCAGACCCGTGCATCAGTGCTGAATGCAGTAGCAATTTGGAGAGATGCTTTGTAACATCCTGGACCATGACGGAGATGAGAGACCTATGTCACAGAGCTGATGGAATATTTTCAGGGTGGGGAGGTAGGCAAAAAAGACAGGAAAGACCAAAAAACCTTGGAAAACAAAGAGCAAATTTAGCGATTGTTAGTAATGACTGGAGGAAAGGAGACTGGAGAATGGAAAACAGATGTATGCAATTTTAGCTAGTGGACAGTTGTGTGCCATCACAGTTCTGGTGGAGAGTCTCCAGTCTTGGGAGCGTGCACACCAATGCACTGCTGCTTTCTGCTGTGGCTGTTTCCAAAGAGTGAGCTAATAAGAATCAATTTGTAGAACACAGCAAACAAAACTTTGGCTTCTGCTCAGGGGAACTTGAGCAATTGTAGTTACAGATCAGGCTTTAACAGAAGCCAAATGCTGATCCATAAAAGTATAATTATTCTGTTTCATTTGGAACCTTTTGTTCTGGATTGCATTCAAAACTACTGTAAGCCCCTTTGTGAGATTCTTTTTCTTTCCAGGCAAGAGAAAAAGAGGCCTTTTGATTTAATAGTTCTACTTTGTTTCAGTTAAAAAGAAGAAAAAACCCACATTGTCTTTGCCTTTCTTCCTTAAGAATCTTCCCTTCTGCAGAATAGCAGCCAGCAGGTCACAGTTTAGGATGACAGGTCTAATGTAGAGACAAAGTTGTGTTATGGAATATAAATGGTAAGTGATATTCTGTTTTTGAGATCCAGTATTCTTTGTAATTTTCAGCTGCAAACTGAATAAATTTTTTTTATTGAAATCTGAAGTGATTACAAATTCCTTGCAAAGCCCAGAAACCTTGAAATTGCAGATGTGACTTACCTGCTGAGCTCTTTTTCCTTGGAAGTATGTAGTGGTGGAAGGAGTCAATTGAAAGTGGTACTTCCCTGAAAGCTTAAAAACAACTGGGGAAAAAAAAAATAGAGAGGAAAAAATAGTATTGGAGAACAACTGTACAAAACTAAAGCTGTGTTTAAGGATGAAATGTGGGATTTGGGGGGGGGGGGATCTCTGAATCTGAAAATGGCATAGGATGGTGAAAATATTTGTTCATCCGCTATAAAATGGCATGTCTGCTGAGAATCATCTAGGGCTACATTTTTGTAATGCAGAAGCCCAATACGGACTTCATTAGCATTTATTAGATCAGTGTATTTTGCTTAAACGCATGTGTTCACTGGCTTATTTAAATGTCTTTTGTATATTCTTTCATCCCTCTTTAGGTTATTTTTCCTGCAGATTCAAGGATTATCTCTAGTGGAGGATCATAAAAGCTGTATTTTGTTGGTCTGTCATGTCCTGCAGCTTTTTGTTTTTCCATTATGTGTATCAGACACAGCATTTATTGTATTACTAATAACTGAACAAATTCTAAGTCATCTTGCTGGATAACAGGCATGGCCTGGAACCACCACGTGCATTTTTAGTGCCTTATACTCACAAACTCTTGTGTAAGTATGCACTGCTACCAGTCGACCCCACAAGGGGAGATTAGGGCTGGGGAATGGAGAGGCCAAGATCGACAGTGATTTCTTTAATTTGACTTGGTAGCAAGACTGATTAGAGCTTACCAAATGCATGGCTCCTGTTACAGAAACGTCCTAACGACTAGACCTTGAAGGCTCTGCCTTGCCTGCACTGCAGAGGAATTGTGCAGAAAGAGCAAGCAGGGAGTGTGCACAAATACACGTGCTCTTTGTGCTGGGCACTTCTCGTGACTGCTGGCTGTATCTGCGTGGGGAATTAGTGCTACATTTCGGCTGGGCTGCCATGTCAAACAGGCATCTTTGTGTTCCTCACTAAAATGAAAACCCAGAGAAATTAATTAATTCAGTTGACATTCCAGGTGACAGAAAGTAAAGCACAGAGGCAGTGAAGATCTGAAGAGACACAAGAGATGAGGCATGCCATGCTCATCTGGGAGCATAGAGGCTTGACCCACATGCCAGTGTAGGTTATCTGGATTCAGTTTTCCCATGTGCCAGAGGGCATTTGAGGCCACATCTCCTAGGAGAAGCCCTAACTGAAGAAGGCGTCCTCATTCTCTTTTGTTAACTCTATTTCATTTTTTTATATAAAAGAATCAAAGCCCAGAGCAGCAGCTTGAGTCCCACTGTCCCATGTCACAGAGCGCACTGTAATCAGCAGGGCAGAGCGGGGTGCTTGCTGTCTCTGCATCTAATTATTCTGAGTATTTTATACATAATGAGCAGCTGCAGCACGAGGTCCTGAGGGCACCCCTGTTCCCAATCCAAAATAACCCATTGTCCAGTTCGGGCAGAGGAAAATTCAGATCCATGTTCTCTCACTTCTCAGGCAAAGGGTCTTAAGAGACAGTTCCCTTGCTCTGTTCTCACTCCATTTACTTATATCTAGCAGGCATTTGCAGAATACTAAGAAATCAAGGATACAAATTTATGTGTATATTTATGTTCCGTAAAAATGTGCCAGTCTGTAGTGACAGGCCAGTGGTATTTTAGCTGGCAGGAATGTGGGCCCCCAGCAAAGATGCGGCTACAGTCATGTAGCAGGCAGTGTGGATGTGGTAGGGGTGTTCTTAAATGCTGGACATATATCTATTTTTTATTGTAGCTGCTGACTTAGTCTGAGTTTTGTCTGTATCTCTTAATAAAAAAAAAAAAAAAAAAGAAAAAAAGAAAAAACCCAGTCAAGTATTCCTGTAAGATACTATAATAAGTCTGAAACTGAAGTGAAAATATATCTGCTGTGTTTTCTAGCCTCAGTAGTCCTTTACTAACCACAGCATGTCTGAAGTAACCAGGAGGGGCAGAGGCCGGTGGGATCCTGTGGATTATTTGCTTTGGGCTTTGACTGCTGTTAACTTTTTTCTGGTTCTGTTTGTAAGGATTCTGGTGACTGGCTGTTGTCAGCAGGATTTTTTTTCAGTTGCATAAGGGCTGAGAAAACAGTATCTGTCTGACTCTTTCACAGTGAATGGCTTTCAAGTTAAGCTGTGGCTGCAGTTATTGTGCTCTAGCTATGACACTATAAATAAAGTTATTAACAGCAATATGTAAATGGGTTTCTATTTTTGTTCCCTGTATTGTTTGCAAAATCTAGGGCAGTTATTCAGTAAGAATCATCTGCTATTTAGCACTGAGCCTACCAGCATTTGATGCTGTGTGGGCTGCTGCTTTCCCCCCCGCCTTTGTTTCTTTCTTTGCACTGGCTTTTAGAATCCAGCTCCTTTCCAAGTTTGTTTATTGTGGTATATAAGAAATAGAGTAGCTGTGCTAAGCATTTTCAGGCTTCCGGAGAGTGGCTTGGTACTTAAGAATAGAGAATCATCTCTTGATATCTGAACTATAGGAGCATTAAAAACAGCTATACAAACATCAAATACCACAGCTGTTGTTTGCCTTAGTGTGCATCTTGCAAATTCCAGTTTCTTCAGAGATCTTTACGGTTTGTGTTTTGTTTGTGTGCTCAGTTTCCTTCCACTCCCCTCTCCATTGCTCCAGATCTGCCTGACAGCCTTGAGCCCTATTTGTGCTGGAAACTTGTATGGCATTAGTTCGTGCAGTTACAGTACAGCGCCCCGAGGGAGAGCATGGATATGTTGTTTTAGAAACACTTTACTACAGTCATGGCTACTCCTATCTGGAAGAGCAATCAAAGGCATCTGTTTAGAAACCTAAATGTGTCTGTGCTAGGGACAGGAGCTGTGTAGCTGTTAACATACATACTCTGTAAGACATTTCACATGAGACAGTTTGTTCAAACTTCTTCCTGTTCTGCAAGTGAATTTAGCTCTGGCTTCCCCGAATCCCCTACGGGGAAAGTCCCAACCTGTTTGTCCTGTGACTCATTAGGCACAATTTTATTGCCAGCTGTGCTAGCCTTCAGATGGGTACGTGTCCTCCATGGCACTTTAATTCCATTTCATGCAGCTTTGTGAAAGGCCACCATAACATTGGGACACCAGCAAGCTGTGTCTCCAGTTTCACTCCTTGCTTGAAGCAGCTGTTAGTTTTGTGGTGTACATAACAGATGAATATACAGAAGTGTTTTGAAGTTGTGACACCCGCTGTTCTGAACTGAACTCATCCTTTCAAATGCCAGGCACTTTATTTCATTTTTTTTGGTTTTAATCTTCAAGCCAAAATTGCGGCTACTGTAGTGACATAGAAAGTAAGCCAAAATTAGCTAGACTGGTTTTGCGTAGATGTAAGAAGATCTGACACAGTAACTTCCCTCTTATTTTTATGGTCTGAGACATGTTACCATAATATATATTGTAAGTGGTCTCTCAGGTGACTTTCTATGCTATAGAAGAGATCTGGTCAGACTCTATTGATTTTATTGTTATTAGTTCACTGGTAAACTAATAACTGTTTACAGGAACTTCATTTGGAGATGGTATTTTGCGAATATTGAGAGTAGCAAGCAAATGACTTAGTGAAATATCTCAATGCATTAACACAGAAATTAACTTTTCTGATGGAAAATGCAAGAGAAAAGCCATTTCTTTATACACAGATTTATTATTCTGGTGGTGGCAATTACAGTAATTCTCTTGAAATCAAGTTGAAATTATATGCCTGCTTCATTATGAGAAGAAACCACTGATTGCAAAAATCAGGGGAGATTCAGTGGAAAGTTAAAAAGACTTACATATGCAGTGGGCAGACCTGCCTCACCACACTCCCTGCTCCAGCATCTCAGGAGTAGGTTTTGTGTGGATATTCCCTGGACTCATGAGGCCAGGATTCACATTCCTGCTTTGCCATGGTTTTCCCACATGACCTTGAGCCACTTTATGTATTTTCTTTATATACCGTACTGCTGTCCCTGCAAAATAGTGTGGTGTTGCTTTTCTGCACCAATAAAATTTTAACAATTGCTTAATATAAGTTTGAAGGCTTTATATGCCTAAGAAGATAGAGATGCAATGGTTCATTTTATTTTATAAAGACAGATATTTGAGGCAGAGCCAGGTAAGTAACTGGTCATGGAATCAGATGATGGGCTGTCAACAATTAGATTCAAGGTGTCTTGATAGCTAGTGTCTTGACCAGCAGAATAATAAAACGAAAGTGATGTTGGTGTTTTCTGATAGAACAGTATATAATCCAAATGCCATAGAATACATTTAACACTGCTTACTATCTAGGAAATAATGGACATATGCAAAATATTTGAAATATGAGGTATATTAGGAGCTGAAGACATGCATAGGATTTAATGTTCTCTGTTCAAGGATGATCTTTGCATAGAAATACTCATTTAGTGAGCTCACCTATGTTGCTTTCTGAGGGTGAGTGTTTCTACTGCTGATATTGGTTGTGCAGAATTTCATTATATTTACATTGTTTCTCCATGGCGGCTGGAGTTTTCTGTGTCACCAAAGGGAATCAAGGATAGGTGTCAGCTCAAGTGCCATTGATCAATTGCGATGTGATGGCAGATCACATCTTAAAAAGGAAACAAACCCCTTAATATTAAATTGTAGCTCCTGTAAAGTTGAGAGCACTTTACTCATGAGTTGAAGATATCTATTCATTACTGGTTCTTATCAGGTAAGGAATATTAATGTAGTATACAATAATCAGGTAACGAGTCCAATTTCCTGCAGGATTTTTTCCTTTTCATTTAATTCTGAAATTATGGCCAATTTCCCTGCTCACTAAAAACATCATGTGTTTTAATATCAAATTTATGATCAGGTTTGTTTATTAATTAATGAAAAGTCAATCCCTCAGTTAATGAACTGTACCATATTCTTTGGCCAGCCTCTTTACCTTTCATAATAACTAACAAAGGATTATGTCTTCGTTTTAAAGTTTTTCTCAACTGTTGTTGCATTGGTGTTTCTCAGAGAAGTGGCCGTTATGAAGTGTGCACGGTTAAGTCTCTCTATATGCTTTGGGTCCATTTCTCTTTACAGTTTCGTTAGTGTCATTTTAAAAACACAACTGCTCCATTACATTTAAAAGTATAGAAATGAGGAGGCAGCGAGACAACTCATGTTGACTGTTCCAAAAAAGGCAGGAAGACTCGTGTTCCTATTCTTTGGCAGTTTTCCCGGCAAATGGCTACTTCAGTATTATTGATCTAGTAAGCTCACAAACACAAATGGTAATTGTGTATAGAGAACATCACATCACTTGTCCATTCTCAGCTTATCCATGAAACAGTCTACGTATTTTGGTACCTACTCCCCTTGGGAAAATAAGATAACTATAGGAAAGTCATAGTTGCTCCTTAATGTTTTAAATTATGTCATTTGTATACTAATGTAATGTTTTCATTATGCAGTGACTTTCCAGAGGGAAACCCTGACTTACCAAAATTGCGGAGTAAATAAATCACAAAGTGAGAGGATACTGGGGAAGCTAGTGGGGAAAGTGAGGACGAAGTAAGGTTAGGTTGAAATGACCACTGCATGCAGAATTACTGCAGCTTTTTCAGTAAGGAGTACAAAAGCATTGTTGTTTGTCTGAATATCCATGATACTAAGGAAGAACAAACTGAATGCAATTTGCACAGCTATGAAAAACTCATTCTTTCACTATCAAAGACAAAGACCTGAGTAATATATAACAGCAACCCAAACTTGATTAGATGCAACTTACTCAATATCTAGCCCATGTGCCTGACCCACGGTATACATGTGCAACTGTTAACTGTCTGTACCAAAAATTAGTACTCTGTTGTCTTCTCTGACAACTGATTGATTGCTGGCACACAGCCTCTATGCAACAGGTTGTCTTTTGTTTTAATACTTAAGTTTTCAGTTTTTTCACTTTCCTATTGTGCTGCTTCTATGGCTTCAGTCACTTTTGCAAGCCGCTCTCTTGAAGGAGGGCAAGGAGGAATAGTGCCAGACTCCAACAGCTGTGGTGGTGATGGATAGTCCCTTCTTGCAGAACTCTCTTAGTTCTGTCTTCCTTCTTGGTTTTTGGCAGGATTTTGACATCAGAGATTCCTCTAATGCCAGAAAACAGACTGCAAGAATGCTCACAGCAAAAAGCATGCCTGAAGTTCAAAAACCAGAAAATAACATGGCTTTTCCTTTTTGTTTTATATGCAGTTCTGGATTTCAGGCTGTCTTGTGGGACAAATTAATCTGAGATTTATTTTGGTGTGGGCTGGATCCAGCACCAGTTTGGACAGACCTGCCAGCTCTCTTGCCACTGGTCAGGCAGACCCGGGTAGGCTGGGCTTGCTCAGAGTCAAAGGAGACACATGGTTGGGGTCAGCAGTATGCATGGTTCCTTTACACCTTTCTGCCAAAAGCCACGTATATCCTTCAGCTTTGCCTTCCTCTACTTCCTTGGAGTTGGAATGGATTTGGCATCTTTCTCACTTAAATGATTTTTTCCCGACTGGAATGATTGGGAAAATTTTCACATTCCCATCAGTCCCTTCTTAGATACATGAAAAAGGTCTGAAGTGTCTCCTTCTTAATAACCCAAAATCTCATTTAGGCCACTTGGATTTCTTTTTTACGTTTGACAGACAGCAGCATCTAATTTGGCTTGCTGTGATAGAATAGTAAAATTCCTTCCATTCATCTCAAACACACCTGTAATGTGTTCCACCTATAGTTTGGGTGGTAGCCACTGCGTATCTATCTATATTGGTTTTGCAGTTGAGCCATGGTCACTAACACAATGAGTTATGTATTGGGCGGGAGGCTTAGACCCCTTGGAAAGAAGAGACATGGTGTATATTGAGACCCCCAATACAAATCATTTAACTGAGAGTTTACAAAAGGCTGCCTGCCTCCAGCTGATGCACAACAGGCACCTAGTTCCCTGACAACCTTCTCCGATGTTGCTAAATGCAAACCCTGATAGAATGACTCCCCTGATCTGGGGTCTTCCTGACTCGCTGAAACTGTATGTGATGATGGAGTAGTAAAATTCCTTCCATTCATCTCAAAAGCATCTATAACATGTTCTACCTTTTGTTTGGCTGGTAGCTACTGCATATCTATCTTTATTTGTTTTGCCTTCCCCACATAGTTTTTCTTCCCAAAAGGCTATTTATTACTTCTGTTTCCAGTGAAGAATCAATCTGGTTAAATATAGCCTGCTGAAATAGGAAAATCTTTTCACTCAAGATGTTTAGAGGGAGAGGGTAGCAAGCAAGAGAGCAAGCAAATAAAAACTGAGTATTGATGCTGCTTAGCTATAGCTCAAGTTCCAATAACTGGGATTGCTACTCATGCTTGTAAACTGCAAGCCTAGGAAGGTCATGGAAACTTTTTTTCCTGTATGACTGGTGCAGTCTTCCCCTTCTGGTTGGTGATTTCAGGATCTTAATTTCTTCTCATTTTCAGCATCAACAGTGAAGGGCAGACCACAGGCACTGAGGTGAGGAGCACTGACCATGATGGAAAGTATGGTGCCATTTTTCTCAGCAGCTCTTGAGTGCCAGCAGGGTCAGACACTCTCAGCGGGGCATTCCCAGGAGCACATTGCTAACGCAGACAGAGCTGCAACCACAAATGCTGAGAGTTTATGCTGGAGATGTACATCTTCCAGCTGAGTCCCCCAGGCAGTTCTAACCTCCGGTAACACTCATTTGAGAGCAAACATGGGAAAATCAAGTAAAGACAGGGTTCTGCTGTTTATATCTTTGCAATGAGCCTTGCTGTCGTCATGCAGTGGCTCTGTGGACGGCAGTCTGCACGTTGCCACCAGTCTCTCTGAGAGCCATCTGGTCTCCTGCTTCTTTGTCAGTTTTTACTCTGTCACCAGTTTCAGTTGGTATGGCCTTGCAGAGTGAACTTCTTCTCAAATATGGGATATTGGTTTGGTTTACATTTTTGGCTGCTTTGAAAGAGGGACAAGAGGCTTTTTGCCTTTTGTAGGAAAGGAAAAGGTGAAAAGGCTCAGTTTTCTGGGGGTTTGGTTTTGTAGGGGTTTTGTGTGTATTTTCTTCTATTTTGGTTATTTTCTCTCTCTCTAAAGTATTGCTTTGTTTATCTCAGCATTTGTGTACATATGTGCCTTCTTACCCTCTTGAGCAAGTGGGAGCCAGCATGACTGATCTTAGGATGGAGCACTGTCATGGTGCATGATGGAGTCCCCCTTCCCAAGGGGGAGCTGTGCCAGCTGATGTGTCACAGGAGTGCTAGGGCTCGTTTGAAACAATAGGTAATTTCCAATACTAAGTGGATCTTCTCTTAAATGACCATATAAGTTTAGGAAAGACAGTGTATCTTTTTACTGTTGAGCGCTAGGTTTTTTTTTTTTCCATGACTGTAGGAAAAGGAAGTATTTTAACCTCTGGTCTGTCTAATGTCCTGCTGTTCTGGAGAACACTTTTTGCCTTGCTGAGGCTAAGACCTTAGCCTGTCACAGAGACATCCCTAGAGAGCAAGGCTAATATGCTGTTGAGACCTGAGTTAGTCTGGAAGTAGCTTGCAGCCTTTGCTGGACCAGTCACTGGGCTGTCACTCAGCTTGATGATCTGTGTGAGCCACTTCACCCTCCTTAGGTGGGCTTTGCTGCCCTTGCTCACATTTGTGCTGCTTTACCTAGACGTGCTGTGTGACCGTTGTTACTGTGCCACTGCTGTGAACTTGTTCTCAGCTTGTTTTGGTTTGTCCTTTTGTTGTCACTGCTATTGAATTCAGGAGGGAAAGAGCACTATGAGATGTTCTCACTTAGTGTTTCTGGAAGCTGAAACCTTGCATAGGACGGGTAGGAAAGAGAGCACACAGAGGACCTCCTTGTCATCCCATCCCCAAGTGCCTATAGCTAGGAAAGAGACTGGGTGTATCTTGATGCCGTGTCTATTCTAGGAACTTCTAGATGAACCTAATACTATGTTTATGCTGCAGGAGCTGGAAAATAACTTCTGGACTTACAGCAGTGGTGGGGAACTGGCTTTTAAACAGATGTCCAAGTGCAAAAATTGACTCGTTTACCAAACTGCTTAAGAGATGCTCCTACCTTGGAGATACTCAAAAGACATGTGAACGTGATCTTGGGTAACCAGCTCTAGGTGGCCCTACTTGAGCAGGGGTTTTGACGAGATGACCTCCTGGGGTCCCTTCTGACCTCAACTGTTCTGTGCTTCTGTGAAAGCTAAGTTTGGTGTTAAGGGCCCAACTGGCCCTTCAAGTGAGAGTTTTGTTATCTTCATCCAAATCCATCCTTCCTTTTTCTTCTTCCTTGTTCATAGCATGACTTAATGACATACAACACCAGGAGCAGTGGATGGTGGTGTAAAATAACAGTAGCATCCTGAGATATTGTCCTCACCAATTAGCCTAGTGAATTCACTGACAAGGACAGACTGTGTCTGCAGCAAATGACTTTCTCTTGTTACACCTTTGCTTGTGAATGCTTGTATTTAGTGAACAACAATTATTTTATTGTGGTACATTAACTTTCTCTTTTCTTGTAGGTAGCATTCATTGCAATAAAATACCATGACTTTGATTCACATGCAGTCAGATGCACTTTGCGGTTTTTATAAGTCATTAAAGCTCACGGAGTCTGGGGTTTTGTTCTGTTTCCCATGTAGTGCCTGTGGTGTTCTGTTCCCAGTAACACATGGTGTTTATATTCATGACTGGCATTACCGTTGTGATGGTGATAGGGTTTGTGTTTCTTGCCTTGCTTGATTTATGTTGTGGCTGGCGTACATGGCATGCACATGTCTCAAAATAGAACATGACTGGTTTTTTGTTTTTACATTAGAAACACTGATGATTTAATTTAGCATTTTGAATAATCCTGCATTTGCAGGGAAACCTGGCTGTGTCATGTACCTCCTTTGATAACTCTATTAGCTTCAGACATTTAAGGCTGCACTTCAAAAATCATTCTGTGTAGGTGTGTGTGGTTTTAAAATGTCTCATGTGGGTTTCCTGCTTCCCACCTTGTCCTTAGCTCTTCCTACTCCTTACATCGTTCTTTGCTTTCTGCCAAGATCTCTCCCCTTCGCACACCCTTGCTGAGAACCTTCTCCTTTGCCATCCAAAAGATCCTGTGATGCTTCTGCCTCAGGGTATGTTAGCAGTGCAGTCACAGCAAGGATCACCTGAATTACAGGAGCTAGTCTTAAATGACCTGCAGTGGTAGGACCCAAGGTGAAGTGGGATGGACCTGAGCACAGACTGTGAAAGCAGCCCAGCCTGGGCAGGCTTACACTGCTAATCTCTGGGGTATTGCAGCGAAGCTTCTGCTGGTACCTGAGCTGCCTGTCTGTGTATCTTAACTACGCTGTGAGTGCATTACAGACCGAAAAATGGGAAAGCTTGAGCTCAGCACTTTGGGAATTCTCTTCTCTTGGCTCTGCATCTTAGCTGCTCCTCTCTTCATTTCACCTTGCTCTGCCTTTGCAGCTATGTGAAGTGCTGTGCAGAAAGCATCTAGACATCCTGTTCATTGAGGTCTCGCAGTCCATAGCGGTGGTGGTGGTGGTGGTTTTGGTAAGGGCCAAGCTCAGGCAGAGGCTGGCATCCTGGTGGCAGTGGCAGCTAAAGCTGTGTGCCCAGCCTACCCTGCCCATCAGCCCTGGGCTATTGGAGTCAGCAGGAGTCAGCAGCACAGGGATGCTCCAGTGCACATATCCGCCTCTCCTGCTCCCCTTTCTGGGGCTTGGTTGAGAGCAGACAAGTATCAGGCTGGTCCCTAAGCAGAGGGGAGGATGGCAGGATCTGGAAGCTACTCGAGCTCCTTTTCATCTTTCTTCCATGTCAGCATCATGAGCCACATAGGGCAACAGGCACAAAACTGAGCTTGCCTTGTACAGCTATGAAATCTTGAGCCAGTCCATGCTGGAAATAGGAGCTGAAATAGGAGCTTAGGAAAGTATTCACCTCTACCCTATAACACAATTTGTGGTACTTTTCAAACAAAATTAAACAGAAATAATTTTAAAGAAAACTTATAAAATTAATAACTCCCCTTTTCTTGTCTGTCTTTCCCAGAAGTAAACCATTTTTTTGGGTTTTTTTGAGGTCATGCCCTGGTTACTGCTGGACAAAACCCAATCAGATGGTAAATCTGAAGGCAGTGACGGAGTGGAAAATATATCAAGAGCTCTGAAGCCATTACAGCATTTTAATTACATGCTAAACTTTTTTTTCCATGAAGCAGTAGCCTTCCAGATGAAGGGACTGGGACTCAGGGCTGATAATAGTTGCTGATGCCCAGGCTGCAGATTGTGTGGTCAATCCCTTACAGTCAGCTTCAGCTAACAGTACTTCTAAACCACTGCCTTACTTATCTCATGATATTTTATAGCTATAATAATTATTTCATTTGACCTTATGTTGACCACTGTCATTTACCCCACATTTTGGCACAAGGAAGGCCTATTACTGGCATTGTGCTCCCACCAGCAAGGAAATGCCTTGCCTTCTGAAGACTGACAAATAGTTGGCTTGAGTTTGTGCCGTTTGTCATGATCGTTCATCACCATTGTCCTTTAATAAAATCTTTTCATTGCTAAGGGTAGTCTGACATGAAAGACTGAAGTGTGGAGTGAGGACCTAAGGGTAGTGGGGAAGCTGTGTGTTTAAACTCTTAAGGCTCCTATTCTGGATAAGATGCACTGGCAGGACTGGGAGATGCTCCTGCAACCTCGCTGCATGTGTTGTTTTTGTAAGGAGATATAGCAGGCTTCATTTTTAAAGAACAGCTCTGACTAAACACAGGATGAGAATCAAGTGCTTTTTGTGGATGGCTATTGTAAGAGGAATCTACTTTTTTCCTAGTTGCTTCTGGACTGTTGAGTATTTTACAGGGAGAAGGCTGAATGTAAGGGTTACTGAGGCTAATAACAAAAGGCACAGAAGTGGCATAGTGTAGCACCATGTACATGGGTCCCTATTCCTCCCTTGCAGGTCATTAGCAAGGTTGAGAGCAACAAACCTGGTTGTTGCCTCTGCTGCTGTAGCTGCAGTGCTAGCGGGAGTGTGTGGAGGGAACAGATTAGACAGAGGAGTAAAATGTGATTTAGTGGCTTTCAGAGCTCTGTTGAGAGCAGAGGACAGAGAGGCTTCAGGCTGGGTTTCTGTTTGCAAGCGCTGTTTTCTCTGACAGTCGTGTGCTGTTCTTTCTCCAGTTTCCTGCCACAAATGTGTCTTTCCCCTCTCTGTGTTCCATTCTCAGATCACTTCTCTGTCCTCTGCCATCTCCCATGTGGTCCTTTCCATACTGTGATGATGCTTTGCATTCTCTGCAGCCCATGTATCCCAGGCAGTGTCTTCTGATAGGTCAGTGGTATAGCTATGTGATTGCAGAGCAGGTCACACAGCTGTCTCAAGCCTGTAATGGAACATGCTCAGGTGCTTCAAGAGGTTCATGTGTTAGCTGACATGGAAGAGGTGCAAGGGGATGGACTGTGCAGGTAGACACCTTCATGTTAATCACAAAGTGTGCAAAACTGACTCATGCGAAGAACTTAGAATTGGTTACATGTTTTCATATAAAGAGGAAAAGGCATGTGCTGAGTGAAGCTTTTCCCCTTATTGCCAAGCATCATGTCCATGTTCAAGAGTGAGAAGAGACTTGAACCATCTAAAAAAATACTTGCAGTTTATTCCTTTGCTTTAGATAAAACCAAACTTCTTTTTCCTTGACTTTCCTCTTAAAAATTATCAAACTGGCTTTGTTGAAATTGTTTCATGCATTCCTCTTTCCTTAAAGAAAACACTCATTCTGAGAAGCATCTCATGTAGTAGATGTTAGCTTCCTAACAGGGATGTCAATGTTAACTTCCCAATATTGCTACCAACCTGTGTGCAGGATGCATTTCTGATTCACATCATGCAACCTTTCCAGGTTTTATTCTCATAATAAACACTTTTGTAGTGCTTGTAATTATTGAAGTTTTCTAGAACTCAGCCAGAGAGCTGCATGTGGAGCTGCAACCATGCTGTCCTTGGAAGTGCAAGATAAGGATCAAGACGGAGGACATATCTGCTGAATTTGAACAAAGAACAACTTGCTGATCACCTGTAGAAGGTTACAAGTTTGAGAAAATGTTGTAATGTGGTAGTTTCAATTTGAGAAGGCATAAATCTGTGCATAGGATAGGTCCATAGGTCTCTGCTGATTAGTTCATTTGCTTGGTTGAAAATATTGTGGTGATTTAACTTCTAGGAATGTCTGATCCATTTATCTAGCATGATAGTAATGGAGAATGGAGGGAGCAACCTTCAGTCATTTATTCATGTTTATTAGGACACTATGCTAGCGCTAATTTTCTGAATCAGGCATGAGGAGCAGGCTCAGGGCATCCCTGTGTTGTATTTTCAGATATACCCATTGCTATCTGAACGTCAGAGCAGCAACTTCTTTTTATTCCTCCTGTTATCACACAGGACTTTCACAACACTCACACAAGCGTAGAGTGTGAACGCGTGCTCAAGTGAGCAAATTGCAATTTGTCCAGTGCTGGAAGAGGAGCAAGCTTGCAAGAAGATACATTTTGTCGCTGCCACAAGAACTGGATACATTTCCTATTTGTACATTACAGATTAACACATATTTAAGTTCCTTAGCAAGCAATACAGTCATCTCTAAGATTTCAGTTCATTTCAAGTGTATTTCTTTGGGAGGTTTACTTTTATTTGTAAATATGTGAAATCTTGATTTATTTTTTGTGTATTTCTCAAGTGTTTAAAAAATGGCAAAGTTTATGTTGATTCAGACATCCCTGCATTCCTGTCTTGCTTTTTTCTTGTACATTTTAGCTTCAGTCTGACTAACAAAGAAATATTTAATGCAATATGTTTGGTTGATGACTTATTGGAGTTGAAATGTAGAAGGAAAATACGAAAAGCATGCCAGAATTGAAATGTGTTTCAGGATTTTTGCAAAAAATGCTTGTGAAAATATTTTTGTTGTCTTTGCTTTCTGTATGAAGACATTGCAGGGAATTTCAGCTGAAAACATAGCCTCTGCAATATGCCTAAAACATGTTGGAGTTTTATTTTATAAAGAAGAAACAATTCCAAACTGCTTTTATTTAAACTTTTAATTTCTCTTCTTATGCAAGTATAGCTTGATGCAATAATCAACTTCAAAGAAGAAATCAACCACTTGATAAATGTGCCAATACTGAA
>JAVJGI010000064.1:31316498-31333058 GCA_035590275.1 Ibycter americanus | reverse complement strand
TGCCAATACAGAAGTATAAGTTATAGATTTTATATTTATATATAAATGTTTGTGCATATATAGATTTTATCTTAGATCTATACAGACATAGTCTGGTGCTTGTTTTACTGAATAGTTTTAAATTTAGCATAAAGGCTACATTTGATTGTAAATCAATATTTTCAATGTTATCATTATCAATGAGACAGCTTTTTCCAGTTTAAAAGAAATATCTTTGCAGTACAACATTAAAATTGATTAATTGAAATCAAATAATTGTTATTAATACTTGTGATTCAAATAATTGTGCTTTCAAAACAGTCCACGCTGCTTTAGAGGGCTTTCCCAGTCTATCCTGGGCAGGTGGGAGCAAGTTGGTATCCCTCTTTCAATAGCAGATGTTTGCCTCAGGTGGCAAGGGCTGCACTTGTCATTTCGCAGAAAGTTGGGTGATGCCTTCTTGCAGCCTTACTGAGAGGAGTTCCTGAGTGCTGTAGGTGTATATTTTTATAGTGTTTCAGGGGCTGAGCCAGGTGGAAGGTGTGGTACAAATGGGAGGTTTCGTTTCCGTAGTTCTTAAGAGGCTGTGAAAAAAACCCAAAAGCAGTGAGTGAGAAGCATGTCCCATACAGCTGGGACGTGAGCAGAGTAGAGTACATCAGTGTATATTTCCTTCTGTAGAGAATGAAGAGCATAAAAGCCTGATGATAAGTCTCCACGAATACAGCCAAGCGTGTTAGGGCACGGCCAGCCAGCCCTGCTGTGCACAAGCCTTTGCCCTGGCAGCACATGCTGCTGTCACACCTGGCTTTGTGCATTTACAACGTTGCAGGAGTGTGTCTGCCAGGCACATGGTACAGGGCAGGGTGCTGCCAGCCATGGGGCTGGGGTGCGTGCATGGAAGCAGACCACCAAAGCGGGGGTGAAAGCTATGGTAGGCAGGTTAAGGTTATTCACTAGAGAGGGACTTTTATTTTGTGGCTGCACTTGACAGTGGGGGAAGCAGACAGAAGAGTGTGGGTTTTCTGCAGCACAGTTAAGACACGGGTGATCTTATTGAGCTGAGAGGTTGAGGAATGTGAACAAAATGGGTAAGTGCTGATTTTATAGCTGGACTAATCTGGTCATTGTGTAGCAGTGCCTTGTTGTTAATGATGGCTGATAGCATTATCATGCCACCACCAGCTCCCAGTGTACTGTAAATTTTCTGAACAGGGAGTAGAGGTGGAGGGACGAAAGGCCTGGTGGGTTTTTTTCACCCTTTTTAATCTCTGGAGGGAATGAGGCCATGCCCCACAGGACTTTACATGTGATAAAGGCTATATCATAAGGTGGCATTAGGGGTGCTCATCTTGCTGCTATAGGGCTGAGACACCCCTACATGCCTCCCTGTCCGTGGACTTCTACCCCAGAACTTAGACAAATACCAGCAACAGATTCTGTGACGTTTTCATTTTTTTTTCTCTCTTTTTTTCCCAAGCATCCTCTTTGCAGACATAGAGGGTTTCACAAGTCTGGCCTCCCAGTGCACTGCTCAGGAGCTGGTCATGACGCTGAACGAGCTCTTTGCCAGATTTGATAAGCTAGCAGCTGTAAGTTTTCTGTTATAATTCTGATTATTTTTTCTTTCCTGTTGCAAAAATGACATACTGTGCTGGTTCACTGGATTTCTGTAAATATTCACTGCCCTAAAAGGCAAGCTATTGCAAGCATGAATATAAGCTGAATACTTCTCTCTCCTTTATTAGTACTTTTTTTTTTAATTTTTTTTTTTTTAGGAGAACCACTGTTTACGTATCAAGATCCTGGGTGATTGCTATTACTGTGTGTCTGGGTTGCCAGAAGCAAGAGCTGACCATGCACACTGTTGTGTTGAAATGGGAATGGATATGATAGAGGCCATCTCGTAAGTACCATATTCCCCATGGAGAATTTCAGAACAAATAGCAAGCAGATTTTTTTTCCTGTTAGGTCTTCCTTACATTAGTAGCAAGGTAGCGAAACCAGGGAACTGATGCCAGCAAAAAGGGAGACCAGCTGGAACAAGAAAACAAAATGCAGTAAAGGTTTGACAGCAGACAGACACTTAAGTCCATTATAGCCACGTGGATATCAGAGCTCAGTCTCCGGATGAGAAAGGCAAAGGTTACTGTAATTACTGGAAGTCTTATTCCCAAAGGAGGATTCTAGTGAATTACAGAAATGTGAAATCAGGGGATTATTAATAACTTTATTAAATTTCAGTCACTCTTCGCTTACCTGTCTTCAAAGTAGCTTTTTACTCATGTTACAATTCCTCTGCTAAGGTCTGTCTTGTCAAGCTTAACTAATCCTTCTCCATGTGTTGCTATGCCAAAAAGGTCAGATCCAATACTTTCTTACTTCAGTTAAATTAATTATTGAAGAAGACCATAAAGTTGGTCTGGCACAGACTGGGACGGATCCATGGTGCTTTCTCCTTTATTTCCACTTCCCTATCTTTATTTTTTTCCTTTTAAAATCTGTTCTGAAGCTTTGCCTACTCCTGAGGTCAGACTAACAATCCTGTGTTTGTCCAGACCATTCCTGTCTTTAGAGAGTAACAAATATAAGGCCTATATGTAGTTATATTACTTAGAGGATTGCAGACAATGTTGAATATCATTTGCATCGGACATGAGCTTTCACAGGCCAATTCTTTCAGAATTCAGGGAGGGAAGATTTATTTACTCATCTTGAGTGTATGCAAGTTTAGCCACAAAGTTCAGTCAGTTTTGGATGGTAACTGAGCTGACCTTAGTGTCTACACCATCTCTGCTGCAGAGACTCTGCTTCTTTTGCCTTTCTCTTCTAGCTTTTTATTTTGCAAAAGCACCTTCTAATGTATCAGTGGTACCAACAGAGAAGTAGAAGATCTCTGTGTAGTTCTCCTCTCATTCCGTTTAGCACATTGATGGAGTTTCCACTTCATCTTGATAAAAACTAGAGCTGTCTATTTGCTGAGCTTGATACCATACATTCTTACCATTTGAACTTCTGGAAAGACATGAATACACACCTACACTTTTCAGCCTCATTTTCATAACACAGATACATAGTTTGAAAAGCAGTGTTTTCACCCAGGAGACCCCATCCAAAGAGCAGTACGCAGCAGTATTCCTTGCTTTGTATGCAGTGTACACTGTCAGGTCTTCCTGCCTTTACTTTGCTGGTTTTAAACTTTATTGCTTTGCGCCAGTCTCCTTTTGGGGTTTGTATGCAAAACACAAAATAAAAGGAGTTGCAAGTGACTAGTTTTCAGTAGATCTTGAAAGGATGCTGTTTCTTCCACATGAAGTATAATTAAATAGCAGGTGACAAAGCGTCTTGTCAAAACACGAGAAGCAGCAATTCTTAGCCAGCAGCCTTACAATGAAGATGCTATGTACATTGTTCAGAAAAGTCTCACTTTCTGCAGTAGTTGGCCTGTTGAAAGCCAGAGACCTTGACACGTTGCTGTGTAATCCCCCACAAGACTGAGTAACACCAGGATGTCTAGACTTCATTGATCAAATGCAGCACATCTTACTGTGAAATAAACATGGAGCTGAAGCGCACTCAATGTTTGTTTACAAATAGCTCTTCAACAGCCTTTAAAACTTGTTTCCCACTTGATGTATGATGGATGCATTTAACAATCTTATCTCTTAATAAGTCTGGAAGGTGACTGTTCTCACTACCCCTTGTTCCCGCCCCCCCCCCCCCCCCCCCATCACAATAACAGTGGGGAGTGTTATCCCAGATCAGAAAGAATTATATTCACTACATTGCTGGTATAAATTAACAAAAAAAAAAAAAAAAAGAAGGAAGCTAACAAAGGATGTTTCATTTGTCTATAAAGGATAACCAAACTAATTTGTTTGCTGCAAAGTCTGGAGAAAGTCAGCTTCTCATCAATGGCTGTACTGGGAGAAGTTCCCTGGTCTTGTGTCAGTAGTGTGGCTTGGCAGAGGGTGCAGTATGGTTTGTAGCAAGCACTCGTGCAGCATGTTCTTCCTTCCTTCTCAGTGCTGTACTCACACTGCAGCTGCCATTGTCCTTGCAAGGGTTATGGCTGCAGCTGCATTTTCATTACCCAGTTCCTGTTGCATTCCCAAGTGTTGTGGTTGGAGTTCTTTCAGTTCATAAGCCTGTGGCGCCTTAGCCATATGCACCTTCCCTTCCCTGCTAGAGAATCTCTGCTGCTTGTTAATAAAAATAATGAATGTCACTTCAGCAACGAGGTAGTGAAACGTAAGATAGGGATTGTAGGGAAAAAGGAACTGTGAGAGAGTAGGAGCTGTTTCAACAAGAAGTCACCTTTAACAGTCTTTTAAGTGGCATATTACACTGTGAGGAGTGAACTAGTGTCCAGAATGGGTCTATCTTTATTCATTCATTTTCATTAATAACTAAAGCATAAATATTAGATCTGTGTTGACGTTAGGAAGTTGGGAGGACTTACCTGTCCAGAGGATGTTACCTAGGAAGGACTAAATAAACCTGAAAACTAAAGAGGTTGAAATCTGACAGGTATACAGGACAACTTCATGCTTCCAGGAAATAACAGCTCAGAGGAAAGGACTGTTCTATGAGATGCAGGTGAATTTGCCTGCAAAACGTGGACATTCTGGGAATGATGTGATCAGCAATAACGAGAAGCAGAGTTGTTCTGATGGCCTTATCAAGACTTTCCCCTACCCACGTTCCTAAATATATTTTCCATGTGAATAGCTATTGAAGTTAACTTTTGCCCTAAAAAGGCAAACCCCACAAAGTATTCCAGCAGTAATTTTGGGAGTAAACAGAGCATCCAAAACCTCATTAAAATCAGAGCTTGAGTATTTGTAGCTGCCTGTTTGGAGTGACTGCAATAGATGTGGTTCTCTCGTTTTGCTGCTCTGACTGCAGCTGTAAGCCCCATTTAAGCTTTCCAACTGCAGTGGGGTATTTCACACACATATCATATTTCATCTGTGGAAGAGTTGATGCTTGGTGCCATACAGACAAATTAAGATCTCTGAAATCATTTCCTTTTTCTCTTTGCAACATGCTATTACTCTCAATGAGACTGAATGCTGGCAGGTTGTGTCCAGCTTTGGTATGGAAATCAGCGACCAACACTTCACTCCTTTTACTGTCCCAAAGACTTTATTTTATGAGTTCTCATCTTGACCATGAGTTCAGAGTACATGGATTTACTCCAGGGGCTCCCCTTTCTAATTAGTACTCTGCTTGGCCATCCAGGACATCCAAGAGCAGTACAGCTGGTCTGGTGTTGTTTCTTTGTCCTGTTGATGTGGATAGGCAGCACCGTGTGTATGCATGAATAATTTATGGGTCATTATGGATTTTTGTGTTCTGGCTGCAGGTTTGTTCCACCAACCACAACCATGCAGTTCTTAGAGATGTCCTTTCTTCCCATGTCTCTTTTCAGACTAGTCCGGGAGGTGACAGGAGTAAATGTCAACATGAGGGTTGGAATCCACAGTGGGAGAGTTCACTGCGGGGTCTTGGGCCTTAGGAAGTGGCAGTTTGATGTGTGGTCCAACGACGTTACATTAGCCAACCACATGGAAGCAGGAGGCAAAGCTGGGTAAGTTGCTTCATCAAAGCTGTTGTGTTAATCCATGTGTTGTTTTGTGTCTGACATGTCACAGTGAGATGGGGAAATGGGGGACAGAGGTTCAGAGAGTCTGTGTGTCTGCTATAAAATGAACTGTGGGCGTAGTGTTCTAAGCATATCTGCATGTCTTTGGTTACAGAAGGTACAAAACGCTAAGATGGGCATATCCTTCTGTGGTAAGAACTGAATTCCTTCTCTGTGAAACAAAGCTGATAGATACAATAGAAATGAGCAGGTGTGAGCAAACACTAGCAGAGCTGGTCATGGTTGCAAAGAGATGTGACCGTATGCTAACAGGGTTAGCTGTAGAGCATCCCAGCTATCGATGGATATTGTATGAAGCATTGTTTCAAACCAGCCTTTTCTTTTGAAACATTCCTGTGAGAGAACAGAATCAGTTCTTGTTTCACCACTGTATGGGCCAACTGAAGACTGAGTTGCTGCCAAGTTAAGTGCCTTTCCATCTTGCTCTGGGAGAAAGCATAAGACTATGGTATTTGACAGGATACCTCTACAAAGCACTCTTGTACCACAGTGATTGGTGTGATACAACAAAACGGTACATGCTGCAGTATATATTACATGTGTCCACTGCGTAGACGTGTGCTTGTGAAGGGCCCATGTTTGCCGAAAAAAAATAAAAATCTGCTGTGCATTAGAGCAAAGTGAATAAAAGAATGAGTGCTTTGTATCTAAGGAGGTGCTTATAAAGGGACATGTAAGATGCTTAATGTGAACACATCTCTCTTTAAGATGTCTCCTGTCTGCTTCCTTTAAAACAGGTGAAACTCCCATACTACATGTATAAGGGTAGTGGCCTGGCTACATAGATTGGGTTTTATTGCTTGTTTGTTCTAGTACATGGAACCTGTCACTGACAAGAAGTGGCTTTTTAGGGGATAACTTTTCAGAGCCTACAAAACTGGCTTGTCTTTTGTCTCATTCAAGGCGCATCCACATAACAAAAGCAACTCTGAACTATCTCAATGGAGACTATGAGGTGGAGCTGGGCTTTGGAGGGGAACGCAACGCTTATCTGAAAGAGCACAGTATTGAGACTTTCTTGATTGTACGGTGCAGCCAGAAACGGGTAAGACCAGACAAATTAATGCAGGTTTAGATACTTTTAATAACTAGATGGTCTCTAACACACAAAGTAGAGTGAACACCAACGTTAATAGATGAGTGAGTTGACTACCTGACCTTTAGTGACAAAAATTCCTGTTTCTCTCTCCTCTTCCTGAACTTTTGCATGTGTAGAAGAGAATGTAGCCCCACCTTCTGCATAAGGTTTCTGCACCAAATACTTTCTAGTTCTATCAAAGAAACTGTCCTGCATTGCTTTAAAAATAATTTTGAAGAAGCTGTTAATATAAATATGTATTTTTTTAAATTAAATCTGATACTTGTAGTTAAAGCAATAGATTAAAATCACAAAGATCTCTTCCGATTACAGAGGTGGTTCTGCTTACCTGCTCACCATATTGCCATGAACACAAAGATTAGAGCAGTTCGTATCATTACTTTTCAGCCTCTGTTTCTGAAGATGGGAAGATCTGACCCACTGTAATGATGGGTAATCACTGTGACAGTGGGATGAGGTCATACCTACTGCTGTGACACAGGTCAGGCTGCACAAAATAAGGCTATTAGGGCATTACTGACTTGAACTTGAGTCAAGTCAAACTCAGGTGGACTTCAGCCAACATATCTTCTTTTTGTGATGCTGCCAATAGCAGAAAATAGGTTGATGTTATCACTAGTTTGTAGTCTTTTAACTAATGGTAGACTGTAATACTAGAAAATGACCTTTTTGATCTAGTTGAGTCTAGCCAATAATATGTCTCTTAAGTAATTTCTGCACTATAGAAATTGCTTTGCTATTCACAGTATGGGCAAGCATATGAAGATCGGCCTGAATTCAAAATAATTTCAAGTATTTCTGAATCTAAGACCGATTAAACCTTCCCACAGCTGTAAATGTGACTACCATGAGATTATATGAATTAGTGTTTGTGGCATGTTCCAGTAGCATGTTTGATTTAAATAACTGTAACACCTATACAGAAATACTTCACTACCATTGCCTCATTTCCTGAGAGAAAGGAAACCTCAAATCTCCTTAATGGATATTGTGTAAAAAATCTCCAAGAAAAACCCTTATCATCTGCTAAAGAGAGAAGCTGATATTTTGGTTTCTATCTGCTCATAAGATAAATCTCATTAACAATTGTCAATCTTCAAAAGAGGATTAGAGCCTGCAGTGCAAGATTATTGTTTCCTGAGCATCACTGCCTGTCAGTGGGCCAGCTGATGTTTATACTTAGACCACTTCTTTGCTGGGTAGATTTAAGAACATAAACCAAAATACCCTTATGGTCAGGCCCCATCTCCTGGGGTGGAGAAGCTCTATTGACTTCTTAAACCATGCACTCACCAAGTTGTCTGCATGTTCTTGTGGAGAACTGAGGGTTTCTCTGGAGAGAAGACGAAGACCTAAGATCAGGATTCTGCTTATTGCCAGTGTAGACTAAAAACTCAAAAACAGAGACACAGAGCGCTTGGGACTTGACTTCATTTTTGAACACAGGGCTGTCATTTGACTAAGAGACTGGACAGAACTCAGGAGAGATGTGGATTCCATTCCAGACTTAGATTTTGAGGAGCTTGCATCTTTGTGTCTGGATTTTCCATGGTAAAATAAAATGACAATACATGCCCCGACCCCCTTTTTTCACTGCTTTATATGTATTTATTGCAGCTCTGTTACACAGTGTAGCCCTTGGCTGATGTCTCTAGGCACTACTATAATGCTGCTCTAATGAGCTGCACCCCAGGGTAGCTAAGAACTGGGACATGTGCGTCGCCTATGTAATTATTGTGCTAAATTGAAACATAAAGAAACTGCCACCCAAAGTCATGGATATTAGTGTTTAGAGTTTGAGGGAGGGGCTCCTGGTTTGCCCATACTGCTGCAACTTTCTTGCTCCCATAGCCATTTTCTTTGTGAATAGTTTTAAGTTCTCTCCCTCTTTAAAAACTCATTTTCACCTAACAGGAAGATCAGAAGTGAGAAAAGCTTTCTCCCATAGTCAGCTCAGTCAGTCTTGAACATTTTACCTGACGCTAGGCAAAGTTCTAGCACTACACTTTTTCCTTCCATTTCTGCTCGATTTTAATGACTTCTTGTCATGTATTTAGCCAGGTTTTCAGTTCAGTCTGTTCCAGTAATGGCCATAAAACGTTCACCTAACTTAGTAATGGGTTCCTGTGAGTCGTGTCTGGGTTCCTGTTATTCTCACACACAAGGCGCAGGATTTGCATCGACCTGAGAACCAGATGCATAGCTGACCCAAGTAACTGTTAGCCTGAGCTATTCCTCAGTTCACACAGACAGACTTGAATTGTCAGAATACCTGGTCCATCAGTCCCACAGCCATTGAAACCGAACAATACCAGGAGTTATGATGAATGTATAAAATGTAACAGCATCTGTTCTGTACCCTTTCTGCTTAGTGTTGCCATGGGGAGCCATAACTTTGAATTTCCAGTCTTTTTTTGTTTATTTGACTTTTTCATCATGTTAATGCCATTTCTTTGGCACAGAGTAAATGGGAGGAACATTTATCTAATATTTTTGTTCCAGGAAATCCGACTAGCTTCTTCTTTGAAAATAGGTCTTTTTCCTTCTGAAGGATGTTGTTAACTGGAATATATTTGGTTCAGTTTCAGGGAGGAAAAAGCTAGATTCTGATCACTCAGTCTTTAAATAACATCCCTAGAGCTGAAAATGTAGTCCTTGTTTTCTGTCTGGTACACAGAAGAGTTGCTTTCTATTGAAAGAGAATAAACTGCAAAGTTTTAAAATCTCAAATATTTAAGTTTCTCTTTCCTCATCTTTACCACCAAATCCACTTTCACCTTTCTGTTTGCACTGCCTGTGATGTTGATGCTCTTGTGGGTGAGCACTTGCCTGTGAAGAAGGCAGCGCTCAGATACCCCAGAGCAATGTGGGAGTGACTTTGTTATTGGCAGTGTTATGTTCCCCTAGATAAATGGTTTTGTGGATTATTTTTTTTTTTGAAAGCATAGATCCAAAGTTTCAAATTTGTTTTCCTTGTGTTTGCTTTCAATTCCTTCAGCTAGTGTTTTGATAATTAAAATATAGAACGGTGTTAACTGTGTGAAATACAATGATTTCCATGCATTTCATTGTAATGTAAGCCTATATATATACACACATATACATATATATAAGTGTGTGTATATATATATAAAGTAATTCTTGTCATAAATTAGCAGGCTCCACCATAAAGGTCTGTTGAATCCTTTTCTGTGGTTTGTTTGCTCACATTAGTGCTAAGAGTGAGCTGCTCTAAAACCTAGTTACTCTTGTGCCTGGTTGCTCTGGTCTGGCATCTGCTGTCAGACAGCAATTGTATCCTCTCTCTCCCTCTCAGCCTTTTTTCTGCTAAGACAAACTCTTTATAACGTGTTCTCACAATGAAGAAAAGACAGGCACAAGCTCTGGCAGCAAGCTTTTCATTTTTGTGATCATCAAAGAAAACCTTTACCTTTTGCATAGTTGCATTATCTTGGTGTCTGATATTTATTTGGTGATGAACTAATGTGATTCCTGATAATGAAGTTTCTGACTGTAATCTCTAAGTGAATGATCATGCAGTTTGTACACTTGAATGTCTTGGGTCCCATTTCTACTATGTTAGTCCTCAAATGTTGGGTGCTAATACTCCTTTTTTTCTCATCTATCAAATAGTACCTCTGCTTCTCTCATTAGTAAAGTCTGTCACGGCTACAATTGGTGCCAGATGCGATAAGAAAAAAATTAAACAAAATCTGCCCTGAGAGTAATCAGTGAGTAACTCTCCTAGTAACTTCCAATCAGCCTAATACTTCCTCATTCAAAACCATCTCTTGGCATTTCACTGGAAACCAGCTTTTTGCCCAGCTTCATATTCCCCATCTGTCTTAGCCATTAGTCTCCAGCACAGCACTGTCAAATGCTCTGTGGAAAAAACAAGACCAGTGAGAGCTACTGTATTTTTTCTGTTTAGGAAAACTTGGATGCTCTCAAAGCTGTTGTTAATCCAAGCCCAGCATTTGCTGCTCTACAAGTTCTGTGTCATGATCCCTAACTAAATAGTTATTAAAAGTATCTGTTACCAGAACTGAAATTGCAGTTGGCAGTTTTGCACAGATCTGGGGTGGAGGTTGTCCTTCTGACTTCAGCATATCATACTTAAATTTTGCTTCCAGCTTAGTCATGTTTTCTGTTTATAGCCCTACACTTATGATCCCTTTTCCCTTTTGCCTCTACTGTGGCAATAGTTATTGACTGAAGAGAAATAATCTGTTCCTTCAGTTCTACAGTAATGTAGATTTTTAAGTTTCCTTTATCCTCACATGATATAGGGTGACTTCTGTCCTCATACAGTATTTTTCCCATTCATTTGAATATGTGTTTCTAATGGACTTAATACCTTAGCATGAAAGAAATACAGGAATTATCCAAGGAGATCTTTGCCTTTCCTCCATTATTGGCTTTTCATCTTCTTTCTTTATCTGAAAGTCTGTGTTTCCAGATAAACAGAGAATTATCAGCTAGAATTACTAATACTATTATCCAGATTTTTACAGATTCCCAAACTGAGCCCCGAGGTATTGCATTACTCAGTACAATGTCTTTATCCTTCTACAGAGTGGTTTGGTTTTATTCTTGTTATACTTCCTGTTTTTTCAGGTTTACCCTGTAGACTGTAGTATTCCTAACACACAGCTCTGTACCTCCACAACTTTTATGTTTGTCCTTTTGTGTTTTATTCAAAACATCTGTCCCAGTCATTACTGCTATACTGTCACATCCCTGCTATTCTTACAGTACTCAGTTTAATTATTGTTGTAGTACCCAGTAGTCCCAGTTCTTGTGCTGCCCAGGTTTCTGGAGTTTGTACAGGAGCGTGTTGCTTGGTGGTTGTTGGCAACTCTCTTCTCTTCTTTGAGATCAGGTGCTGCACTAATTTGCAGAACCATCACAACTACTCTTCTCATTGCTTCTAATCATTGATAAAAGCTTTACTCTGAGAAGGGTGGAAAAGTATGTGTTTGGAGGAGTGGGAAACATATTAAGGTGAATATGTTTTTAACGGCACCTTAGGTTTACAGTTAGTTTTGTTGTCCTCATCATTGTCAAAAGTCTGGGGAAATGCTTTGCTTTGAATACAAGTGGAAACAAAATGTGACTGTCAACAGATGAGCAATACTGCTGACTAAACACACTGTGCTGGGTGTGCAGTGTTGGCAAACTGAAAAAATGTTTATTTTTTTCTAATGTCTTTCAATTGCAGTAAACATGGGTGTTTCTTTTAACAATAGCAGGTACACAACAGTTTCAGAAAGGATTATTGATGGTGGCCTTAAAACAGCTCAACAAAACTTTGGCTGTAACTCCTAGAAAAACAATTCTCATTCTTTTCTAAATAGTGTCCTGGAACTCCATCCAGCTGAAGAAACAAAACGGTCCTTTAAATGTTGTGCATGTGACTCTCCTAAAACACAATCAATCTAATGTGATGATTCCCAATTTAAGACATTTAATCACAGCTCAGCAGGGTTCCACTCATGTAGATTTATGAAGGCAATGGTTTGGAACATGTAGCACTGCAAGAAATTCACTGCATTCACATGTCAATAGAATTTCAAGACAATTTGAGGAATAATATGTAGCCAAATCTGAAATGGCTGATCCATGCTCAGATTTCCCTGCTTTGTTGCACTGACAGTGATCAATATGTTGGAAAATCCTGTCACACACTAAAGAAGTAACAGTCATTCTTGATTTAATTGATAAGTATAAGAAAATCCCAGCTATTTCTGCAGTTCTATAGCATTACTGTAGCTCAGTGTGTGGGAACTGGTGGTGGGAACACAATAAAACCTTTGGGAATAATATTTACAGTCTCTTTGCGAGTCCAGATTTGAAAAGTTCCCACAACAGCTTTCTGGAGTTTAGCCACTTTAAATCTGAAAACTTGTTGCTGTTAGCAAGTTTTGCACCTTTCCCTGTTGCTGGTAGTACCTGTAATGAGTAGGACTGAAAGGTATCATCTCTTCCTTTTCTTTATTCTTCTTTCTAGTGTTATTATGCCTTAGGTAGCCCTGTGTGCAAGTTGTCCTCATGCTGTCACTTAGCCAGGAAGAAACAGAGGAGGGACCCTCATAAATTTCCACAGAGGAGCTGTGATCCTTCTAATTCTTCATTTTTAGAGCTTGTTATTATTATCACCCACTGAACAAGTGATTTTTCAGAAAATAAATTAGCTTGACTTTTTAGAATATCAGGTTTAAAAAAATGTTTTTCAATAAGTATTGATGTTAACAACAATTGTTCAAGATAATATAGTAGCATGGTGTACATGTTGGAAACCAAAAACCCACTATGCTTGTATATATGTGTTTTAATCTGATTGGAAATACTGCTGAAACATAGTTCACAATCCAGTGGAAACCTTCTACAGGAGGTGGGAGGAAATACTGCCAGGGTTCATGTAGCCATGGAAAATTTGTGGTACCTGACCTCATGGTTAGAAACAACCTCAGAAGTATATATTTACCCATTTGTCCCACCCTTACCTCAACTCAGATGTGTCAGTAAACATGTATGAGGTCTTTTATTCCCTTCAAATTGATTAAGTGATGCTTCAGAGTCACCAGCACTAGCAGCAGGTAGCAGGATCACTCACTGGTTGAGAGGGTTTGTAGTAGGTTTGCATGGCAAGATTTTGGTAGTGGGGCACTACAGGGTGCCTTCTGTGAGAAGATACCAGAAGCTTCCCCCATGTCCAATGGAGCCAATGCCAGCCAGCTCCAAGATGGCCCATCTTTTGGCCAAGGCCAAACTAATCAGCAACGCCCCTGGGATAGCATATCAAGAAGGGGGGGAAAAAAAAAAAAAAAATCTGCATCAGCTGGAGAGAGGAGTGAGACTGTGAAAGCAACAACTCTGCAGACACCCAGGTTAGTGAAGTAAAAGGGGGCGAGGTGTTACATGTGCCGGAGCAGGTTCCCCGGCAGCCCGTGGTGAAGCCCCTGGTGAGGCAGGCTGTCCCCTCAGCCCATGGAGCCCATGGGGGAGCAGATCCCTCCCCTGCACCCCCCCCTGCTCTGGCGTGGGGCATGTCTGAAGGAGGCTGTGACCCCGTGGGCAGGCTGTGCTGGAATAGGGTCCTGGCAGGGCCTGTGGCCCCATGGAGAGAGGAGCCCAGGCCGGGGCAGGGTTGCTGGCAGCACTTGTGACCCTGCGGGGGACCCAGGCTGGAGCCAGCTGTGCCTGAGGGACTGCACCCTGTGGGAGGGACCCACGCTGGAGCAGTTTGTGAAGAACTGCAGCCCGTGGGAAGGACTGAAGTTGGAGAAGTTCATGGAGAACAATGTGTGATGAACTGACTGTAACCGCTGTTCCCCTGCACCGCTCGGAGGGAGGGGATAGAGAAACTGGGAATTAAGTTAAGCACGGGAAGGAGGGAGTGGTGGCAGGAAGGTGGGTTTTTCTGATTTGATTGGTAATAAATTAATTTCCCCAAGTCAAGTCTGTTTTGCCCATGACAGTAATTGCTGAGTGATCTCCCTGTCCTTATCTCAACCCGTGAGCCTTTCGTTATAATTTCTCTCCCCTGTCCGGTTGAGGAGGGGAGTGATAGAGCAGCTTTGATGAGCACCTAGCATTCAGCCAGGGTCAAACCACCATAGGTCTGCTTGGATTTTTGACATTAAGGCCTTTTTCAAATTCTAACCAAATTTACTCACTCATGGAGGGAAACCTGTTGTATGTATCTTTTATCATCTGTTGATGTAAAGGTATTTGCAATGTAACCAAATAGCTTTGCTTTTATAGGTCCCTGGACTAGTTGCAGTGTCTGGATTTTTTGATTGCTTTTGGTTGAAAACCCTTCACTAAGTTGCAATAAAATAGATTGACAGTGTCACTTCTATTATTGAAAGCAATATATATTTGCTTGGAGATAACGAAACTGTATCTCCTACCAGTTTTCTGGCATGACATCATAGAAGAAAGAATCATAACTATGAAAAAGATTGCATAACTGAAAACACACAAAGTGCTACAAGTGATGGCAGAGAGCAGTGACTTTTAAAAAAACAAAACCTCAAACCAGCTCAAATCTGGACATCAGCGTTGCATCACATTAGTGTATTTTTAGGAACATTTGAAACGCAGCTCTCCTGGAGGTTATCCAGTGGCTCTGTCATGATGGCTTATGTGAAATTCAGCTGGTGCCAAGCGATGGAGTTTTCAGCTCTTGCAGATGAAACAGTGGTGTGTTCAATATGGGGAAGAGGTGACGTGGGAGGCACTTGCTGTCCTGGGGGTGTGCAGTGTGGGAGCACGTACAGTTCTCCCCAGCAAACATCCCAGGGAGCTGACAGCTCACTTAGGTTTGCTCCCACTGAGTTTACTTGAGATCCTACTCATGTTATCCTGACTGGGTGGAAAAAGATTCTTGCTGGCAGCCAGAGCTGCAATGACCACTGCCACTTACAGTCAGGGGGCCAGCTGGGTGTCCGGCACAGGGCCCCTGTCGCAAGTGTCACCGTGTCCCCAGCTAGTGGCCACGAAGCCTGCAGCGCTACATTGCTGGAAACGTTTGGTGCCTGTGTGGTGAGCTTGTGGTCTCATGGGAAATGTTGTCATTGTAGCTGTCTCTTCTTTGCAAGAAAAGAGGTGATGATTTCCCATGCTTGTCAATCAGGCAGCTTTCCCCAGCACTGAATTTTAGCAGGCTTTTAAAAATTTCTTCAAAAAAAATAATTTAAGGCAGCATAACACTTGACTTTTAACTCTCTGGTTACCATGGAAATAACACCAGGTATTTTGCAAACTCTTGACAGGTACAAGTTACAGTGAATAGTGGAGAATCAAAATAAATAGGTAAGGAAAGCAGACTCCAGGCCAAAAAAAAAAAAAAAAGGCAGACCCACCTGTATTGTCATAAAACACTTGAACCAAAATTCTAGAGTTTAAAACAACTTATGCTTTCTTTTGAAATTATTCAGTTGTCTGAATACTTTCTGAAATCCAAAATTAACTATCATGTCTATTTTTTTCAGTAATCTCATGGAAGCAGCAATTCTCTTGAAAAAGTTTAATCTCTCAAGTAATAAACAGCCAAGTAGTAGCTATCCCTACTGTCCAAATTTTCAAGCTTTCCTGAGTTTGTCTCTTTTAAGCAAGGATGTAATAATTGCCACCCACCCCTCTGCCTTCTGAGTCAGTACAGGTAAATTGCACAGTCCTCATGGAGCAAGTCTCCAGTGCAGTTCTTGCTAAAGAAGATTAAAGGGTTTGGTCTTGTGCAATAAAATCCTGTGTTTCTGCAGAACACATTCCACATGGAAACCTGCCTGTGTTTTTAGCTAGGGAATATATTCAAAATAAGGAACTAAGCAGCATGTTGTTTAGCCTAGTTACATGCTGCAGTTCTGTGCTCTTGTAACTGCATTGAGCTTGAATGAAACCTTTCCGACAGATCCTGTGCAAACTTTGCAGTAAGCTCCAATTACAATCAAGATTCAAAACTAGCTCTAATAACAAAACCAAAGACTGTCCAGACTTCAGGAAAGTTAATGTCAATGATAAAATTTGCAGCTAGCGTTAGGGTAGAGGAGACTATTTTGTCACACACTGCAATACCACTACCCTTAACAGATACACAGTTAAGTTGTTTGCAAGATTTATGTGCTTTCCTTAGCATGTCTGGGAAGCTGCTCTTCCAAGTGTGGAAAGTTATTTGCTTGTACCTACAGAGAAAGGTGTCCTTTATTCCCATAGCTTCAAAGAGCTTCAAGGCTCCTATTCTTCAACCAGATCATTCTGTGTGTCGTTTCTCTTGCAGATGCACCAGTCTTTTTTTTTGTTTTTTCTT
>JAVJGI010000064.1:31251027-31316461 GCA_035590275.1 Ibycter americanus | reverse complement strand
GCTGTGTGGGTGCGCTCTACGTAGTATCTCAGCTTGAAACTGCAATTTCCTATCTGAAATTATTCTGTTTACTAAAAAGAAAAAATAGATATCTCCATTTTGGAATGCTTGCTGTGTTTACACAGGTTGTGGTTGTTATTCAAAACAAGCAAAGGTGTAAAACGGTGGGCGCCACTTAGGGGCAAGTGTTCTAAAAGATGAGAAGAAAAAGAAATGGTGGACCAGGACTGCTCCTGATCAGTGACCACATCATAAAGTTCAAGATGCAAAACCATCTTCTGGAGTGACAGATCAGAAGTGAAAGATGCTTAGAGAATGACTGCCATGTAAACCTTTCAACATTTATTCTGCATTTCTCTCTTGTTTGTATTTCAGAAAGATGAGAAAGCCACAATAGCCAAGATGAATCGTCAACGCGCTAATTCCATCAGCCACAACCCGCCACACTGGGGTGTTGACCGGCCCTTTTATAACCACCTTGGAGCTCATCAGGTCTCCAAGGAGATGAAGAGAATGGTAATGCCTTGCTTTATGGACATTAATCTATTTTCTTCTTAATATATCATTATATATCCGCCCTGCTTTGTCTGAAGGTTTTTGCAGTGCCAAGGGTGTTTGCCAAATGGGGGTGGGAAATTCTACTTTTACTCCAGAAATGATAATAATTGGTACCTCTGGAGGTGAGTGATTGTGAGATGAGACACAAAGTTGTTCGAGAAGAGAAGGGTGGCTGACTGGCACAAGGACAGCTCTTTTGTCTGACTTGTCCCACATTCTGTAAACTCATCCAGGCTGTGTGAGAAGACGTGATTATCTGCAAAAATTGCTTGGTAACCCAAGCATTCAAACAGCACCTGACATACACTTGTACTAGATCATTACAGACTTCAGCACTTGCAAAGGTTTCTTGCTTGCATTATAACAGCCAGATGCTGTTCACCTTCTATAACTACATGCCCATGGGTCCTCAGGAATCACGCTGCCGTGTTTAACATTTGAGAATACATTCTCGAGTACATGGATTAATTGGCCTAAGGTAGCAGGCATCTTCATTTTTGCTTATACCTTTCAGTCCTTCTAAATGTAAATTAACAAGAGCTATTTATCAATGCAGTTGGACTGAGAGCACTTTTATGACGTTTTACATAGAGGTGTAGATGGTAGATTTGTTTCCTGCCATGAAGGTGACAAGAGTTTCTATTACAATGGCTATTTGTAATAATAATAAAAATATTTAGTACCTCTCTAGTTGCATGCATAATCAGATTGCTCTATGACCTTATTTATGCTGTTTTGACCCTTCAGGCACAGTCAAAACTGTGTATTTGTTGCCCACTTTTTTGCCCATAGTCTAGTTCTGCTCCAGGTTATCAAACCCTTAAAGTATTAAAAGAACTTTTTAACATGAGATTCACTCTCACAGCTTAAAAATGTTGGCATAGCTATAAGCAACCACATATGTTGTCTTCTAATGGGAAATGCTGGCACATTTATTAATAGTTGGTGCTAATATTATTCAATCGTAATACTATTTTACAGTGCTAAACCAAATTTCTTAATCTCCATAGTAATGTTTCTTTCATTTCTCAGATCTCCAAATGAGGGCTTCTGACATAAGCATACAGATCAGTGGAACTGTGCATTTTTTATGTCGGCCTTTCAATAGGGTGCACTCAATAGGCATGACATTATTAGAAAAGCCTAATCACACTAGCACATAATTATAATTACAAGTTTCTTTGAATAGCTTTTAAGGGCTTCTTGCAGCCTCCTCTTCAGAAACAAGGTGTAAGCGTGCCAAACGGTATTATGCTTCTTGGTGTTAATTACAGTTTGCCGTGTCTAGCTGGTTGTTCAGTTGGAAAAACACAATTATTTATTGAAATATCAAGCTGAGTCCTAAAACTTCACTGCCCCTCACTTTTAGAAGGAAAAGCTTCTCTCTCTTCCCCTCCCTCCCCTATCTTAAAACTTTCCCTGTAACAGTATTTACTTTTTTATAAATTCAGCAGCTCAGAAAATGTTTTCCACTCAATCTACTTCTGTACTGCCTCTTGTATTAAGCTCTTTTTTGAGAGGCTGATGTTGCGTGTGTCAGGCTGTTTCTTGAAAACCAATTTAAAGGTGATGCAGATGTATTATTTTCAGCTAGACTTTTTGTGGTTCTTGGGGACTATTTTTAAAAATCTGTTATTTACAGTATTTCCCGCTGCTTTATGTTTGAGATGCATTAGTCAAAATGAAAACATGATGCTCTCTGTGGCCTAGAGACCATTTGAGTATCTGCTAGATGGACATTTTATTGATTAGATCATAGGAACAATTTCTCCATCTCCTGTCTCAGCTCTATCTCTGTGTTAACTTCGAATTTAAATATGCATTTCTTTGTACTACCCAGCTTTGCACAGTACTTTATTTGCCTATAATCTCTAATATTGTGTTACATGGGTGCTGTGTGTGCTTAAATGCATGCACAGTGCATGCTGGCTGCACAGACATGCACACTGTCTGCAAACTGCCTGCTTAGAACTAGAAAATACAGACAGAAGGGGAGCAGAACTACAAAGGTATTTTTCAGTGCTCCTCTGGGATGACATGTCATTGATCATTGATTCTGGTAAGCTGCACCAGCTTTCAAAGCTCTTGAAAATGTACTCTTTGTGCCATATCACCCACCTTTCCCCCAGACCTCTTGCATGTAATTATATGTGGCCTCTTTTTCTTGGAAACTAGGAACGTGTAGGGTTGGATTAGTCAAAGTAGTATGCTGAAGTCAGGCAGTGCAACATTGCCTTTCTCTTTAAAACCTGGAGCTCCTTAGCCCGTTAATTTCAAAACAGGTGTTTATAAGGGTAGTTTTGAGATAGTCTCCAGGTAGAAGCCAGGTAATGTTGCAGTGATGTGCAGTTAAATTATATTGATATGTAGATATTAATACATTTGTGTGTAGGGACTAATAGGGATGGTTATTAAGGGCATGGGTTTTTGTCACAAACTTAAAACATTTTGCATTATGAAGACAACTGTATTTTCAGAAAAAAGAGAAACAGGTTTGTTGTGGCGCTACTTACAGTTCCCTGAAAGATAATATTAAAGTTCGCTGAATTACATTTTTGGAAGGGAACTGGTATACTTAATAGCAAACAAAATTATTTTGGCCATTTTTCTTTCCTTTGAATGCTGGCTCTGGTAGCTGTCTCTATTCTTAGGGTATATTAGTAGCCCTGGATGAGATTAATTAGTATTAAAGGTAGCCATAGATTCCTTTTTTCCCCTGCCTCCTCTTATGCCACGACATTTCAATGTGCTTCCATGTCTGGGCACACCAACAGTGCATCTGGCAGGGTTAGTGTGGGAGAGCAGCCCAGCTGGCGACATGGGCAGGTCTTTGGTCCCCGCTTCTCTCTGCATTGTGGCTTGCAGCTTAACCTCTGCTGGATCCAGCTGACTTTCCACAATGTTCCTAGACTAAGTTGTTCCCCTGGACAAACAGGAGTTTATTCAGGCACTTGCACACACATATAAATAAGACAAAATATCCTACACATGTCCATGCAGCAGTAATCTAAAATGTCCTGGAAAAAGAGTTATTTTCCTAGTCCTACTGTAGCTAACTGGGGCCTGAGTCAGCTGGAATATGCAACTGTGCCACCTCATCCCATCTATCCCAACAATCACTCCATCTCCCTCATGCACTGGTCTGCTTTCCAGACCATCCCCAATCCTTTTTCCCCTCCCATTGCTTAGCAGTGGCCTTTCTTGCCATGCAGAGCCTCCAGGGAGGCAGCAAGCAGGAGACACCGACGCTGCCTGTTGCTGACCCTGTCCCCCATTAGCTGGTGGAGCCATTGCCTGGAGAAAGCTGGTCCTGGGGACTGTGCTGAGTTGGGCTGCTGGGTCAGTGGCTGCCCCTAAAAAACTGGTAAATTTGTAACAAAGGAAGATCAGATACAAATGGGGTGGGAAGACAAAGTGCCTTGCCCTGAGCTGGCAGCCACTGCTGGAGCCCTGGCCCTGGGAACCCATGTTGTTGGACAGGGTGATGCTGCTGGCATGGAACGGGTGGAGGGCTGCCTTGCTTGCCCTGGGCAGGCAGAGAAGCCTGGACAGGGTCAGCTTTGTGGCTGTATACGAAGTATGAAAAGAGCCAGAGCACGGCAGAAGAGCGGCACAGCTGCTTTCTATTTTTATTGCTTTTTACAGCATGTTTTCTTGTTTCCTAAACAAAAGTGGTCAGTCCAGGACCAGTGACTGTATCTTTCTGGAAATGCAGACTTTTGTGCTGCTTGCGATATATACAAAGGAACAGCATTCCCCCAAGTCTCCATGCACCAGCCTTGTCTTTCCCACTGTCTCTCTGGTCTAGTTTTTAATTGCAAAAAGGTCAAAAATAAACCGATTTGAAAGTACAGGTATATTTATAGCTATAACAATATTTATACACCACTAAGAAATACTTTGCTTTTCCCAGTATAGATTTCAGAGTGCTTTTATAAATATTGATGGATTTTAGAGTTCTGGAAATAATATTCATGTCTCAGTTTTCATCAGCAAAACAAAACTACGATTTAAAAAAACAGTTTGGTGATTGTAGTTGACTGTAAACTGAAAGAGGTCTGTTGTAAACAGCGATAAAAAGGCAAATGTTGATACCTTCCACAATTACAGGGCTGTTCTAGATGACAAATGATTCTCTTGCATCTTTTACCCTGCTCAGCATTATTAAGGTCATAGCTGGAAAACCACATCCAGTTTGGGATTACAATCCTTTAGGAGCATGTGGATGAATTGGAGACAGTCCAGTGGAGAAAATTACAAATTAGGAGAGTTTCAATGGTGTGACCTGTGAGGAAGTGTTGAAGTATTGGGTTTGCTTAGTTTAGAAGGGAGAAGACTGATTAGAAAGAAAAGTCTTCAAATACAGGAAGGTTTGTAAGGACAGAAATAATGATAAATCTTTTTTTCTCCATGACTGCAAAAGGCAGGATTAAAAATAATCCTCTTAATTTGCTGCAAGGAAGATCTAAGTTAAGAAAAAGCTTAGATGCAAAGAATAGGCTGTATAAGGAGCTTGTGCAATTCCTGTTTTTCCTGAAAACATTTTATTTATTTTATTCAGGGCTTTTCAGTCTGGAGGGACATTACAAAATCCTTTGCAAATATAGAAAAAATAACATAAAAAAATCTGTATTAGGAGAATTTATAGGGATTAAAGAATATAAGAATAATATGAGATAGATGTAAAGATTTTACAAAGTTTCCAATCTAGGCTGCACAGAACTTCGAGGCATTGATCTCCCTCCTCATACAGGAGCCAACTATACCCACAACATTTCTCACAGGTATTCATTTAGTCCTTATTTAAAAACCTCAAAGGATGGAACCCCCACAGTTCTGCTGGGCACCCTTTTCAACAGTTTAATTTTTTTCTTGATGTTTCACTTCACATTTCCCCACTTCAATTTTAAAACACGGTGCTGCGTAAGCTATTCACAGTAGATAAGGACAGTTTATTTTTCTCTCCTTTACAGTTATCTTCTCTGTATTTGAAGACTATTACCATGTCTCTGCACAGCTCCAATACCCTCATCAAGTTCGTTTCCTAGTTGATGCTTTCCAGCCCGGTGGTTGTTCTTGGTCCCTTCTGAGCAATTGCCATTTCATCAATAAGAGGGAACGCCTGCACTGAACACAGCACTCCTACTGAGGTTTTATTAGTGCTGCCCGGAAAGCGTTGGTCATTTTTGAGGTCTTACAACAAGACTTGACACAGCCTAATGCTGTCTGGCTTCCAAACAAAACCCCAAAAACATCAGTTGTGTCATGAGATCTACTCAGCTGTAGAGTCCTGCTGTTGGATATTAAAGCTGCTATACAGCTATCATTTATTTTACACTGGCTAGTATGACTAAGCAGCTTAGTTGTTCTACTGTTACATGCTTTGGGGAAGGTTTACTTCAGAAACAGGTACCTCTTAGTCCTTATAATCAAATGTGAGCAGAGTGGTTAACGTGGTTACTGAGCCTGGTTGTAGATGCCTGGCAGATTTCCTTTTATTTTTTCAGCTGCTGCTGAGGTTTAACATTAGGAAGTTTAGGAACAGAAAGAGGAAACTCTGAAGATTGCAATACTGATTTCGGTCTGACCATGCTTCTGTCCTGAGTCTGTGTGCAACCAATGAAGCATTTAATTTGCAATGTAATTGTGTATGACATCAATGTTAGTTCAAAAGTAAAAAACAAAATAAAATCAAACAGGTATTATACATGTGTAGGAAGTATGACTGCATGCAGATGTTAAAAATGTGAGATGAGGTTATAAAAATGCATCCTGGATATGCCTGGTACAGTAAAAAACAAGCTCTTCTTTCAGGTAGGCACTGCCTGATTCCTTGTGGTGCTTCTCGCAGCTCTGCACAATCTTCTACATGATGATTGCTTGGTGTTTACTTTCTAACGAAACAACATTCATCTACAAGCCTGGTCATTCAACCATAAAATATAAATCTTTGTCCTATTTGCCCTGTCCTAAATCAATTCTCCATGTTGCATCGCAAATGCTTCTCACTTCTTCCCTTTATGTCTCCACGTTGCCCTTAGAATAGATTTTCTTGTTACTCAAAAAAATCAAAATTGGGGAACAAGTGCCTCAGAGGAACAGACGCTGTAGCTGTGCCAACTCAACCGCTTAAACATCAGAAATTATTAAAAAATTAAAATAAAATTCAGTAGTGCAAGTTTTCCTCAGTCAATAGTGCAGCCCCATCAAACAAGTGGATTTGAGTCCATGAATGAGGTGCTGAGGTTGTTCACCCCCCTTCTAAAGGTGTCATTTAACTGAAGGTCACTGTTATCCTCTTTTCCAGCAATCATCTACTAAATCTGGTAATAGCAACATTGACGTCAGCGGAGCTGGACAGGGGCACCCAATGGAGAAGAATTTGACCCACTATTTTTTCACTGCTGTAACAGTATGCAGAATCCTCTGAACTCATAATCAAGCAGGGAGAAACCCTCAAGCAATCCTTTCTGCTGTAATCTCCACATATTGGTATAGACCTGCGAGGAAATTGTCTGGGTTTTATATAGCAAATTTGGTGTAGTTAGCTCACAAACAGCAAGGAGAGGAATCCTATCCTGCAGTTAGGCTATAAAATTGCTTTGGTGCTTCTGAAAAGAGGATTTGCCTGATTCACATCTTCCATCTGATCTCATATTAATGAGTGGGAGCCATATGAAACATTCTACATTGCTCAGATTGTCAGAGGCTTCATACGGTTTTGTATCTTCATCTGCAAACCTCTTACTCTAGTTGGTCAGAGCTTGCAATCATCCTTGATTAAATTCTTTAAAAGAGGGATAAGAATCAGCAAGATGCAACAGCTGATCTGCAGCTGCTTCTGTGAAACCTAGGTAGAGGTTAATATTTGCTTGAAAGCCTTACACTGATAATTTTTCCACCATTCAATACTCTTTTCTAGAGTAAATCATAGTCATATGGGAAAAGGTGGTTTGGATTGAGATGCTACTCAAAAGTGTCAGACAGTTTCTGAGTGGGATTAAATTAATCCTACAGAAATAAAGATACCAATTTGCCTTTATTCACAGAAGTGTTTCTCTGATGTTTGTGGCAGCGTTGCACAGGTGGACATCAGAGGTGGAGTTGTGGCACTTACCAGAATGATTTCCAAAGCTTCCTAAGGCGGACAGTAAGCTTAAGTGACCAAAGGATGCAGATCGGCAGGTTTGGGTCTGGTTTTCAGAGAGGGTGAGCAGCCCTGGCCAGCACCAGTGAATCATTTCAGTAAAGGCTGGTTAAGCTTGGATTCAGCCTGTCTGCAGCTGCTTAGAAGGCTATTTGATAGTAGTTTCTGTGGAAGTTGGTTGTGTTTATCATCATTTGGAGTGTAGAGATGAAAGGACAAAGATTAGGGAGCCAGGAACTGATCCAGAGCATTTCTAGGACTACCTATTTTTATGTCTTTTTCTGTTTTGCAAGTTCTGGTAACTGTTCGCAAGTGAGGTGCAGAACCACATACTATTTCACTCGAAAACATGAGCTTTGAACTGAAAAAAATTGGATTCAGAGTTTACAGAAAACTGGGAAGTGTGAGCAACCTACACTTCTCAGATGTGTGAGTTCAGAGCCAGAAGTTAATTAAAAGTAAGGGGGCGTGTGAACCTATCTCAAAAGCAGCCACTTGTGCTCTACAGATATAAATCTGATGGGCTAAATAAATTCATGGGTTTGGCCAGGTCTGGTCTACCAGCTGGGGACTGTGTACAAAATCATTTTGAGTAGAACAAAGTAGAATGGTTCACCATCTGTGAGCAGTGCAGAGGAAAGAAAGTTTATTTATCAAGTGGGGTGGGCTGCAGAGAGGGAGCACTTCAGTTTTCCTTTTTGGAGCTCATTAATCTGTGTTCCAGCTATGGCAGACACAGTCATCGTATAATCTGTTTCATAAACTGTTTTTCTGCCAGTTTGTTGTTCTGTGCTTAGATGCTTGTTAAATATCCTTCCTATTGGGCTTAGTATTTTCTGTGCCAGTTCTTTCTGGACTCTGGTATAGAAATTGCATTACTTCTGGCTTGAATGCTTTGAAGTCCTTCAGTTTTGTTTCCGCTTTTACACCTGACAGCATCTATCTTTGTAGCCTTGTCTTTTTGACCACAGGGACAAAGGCTGAAAGTGTAACACTGCTAAAACCAGATGTGAATATTAGTTTTGCAGTGGGGCCAAACCAGGTTTGTTATTTAACTCATCCACTCTCAGCCTGTCGCTCTCCTCTTCTGTTTTCCATGGTCACTGTCTCTGTGAAGCACCTTTGCTTGGCAAGTTGGCCTGACCTCTTACAAAGCTCATTTTGTCCCCAAGTCTAAAGTTCTTTTGCTTTCTGCTTTAACATCAGGTAAGTCCCATTTCAACCTTTTTCTAGAGGTGAACGAAGGGCAAGAAAAATTAGTTTCCCAGTCACTTTTGGCTCTTGGGATTTTTGCTGGAGTTGCCAGCAAAGTTTTTAAAGTAGAATCCATGCTTCCAAGCCATGTTGCCGTTAAAAAGGTCATAGAGCTCATCAGCCCTTCTACTGTCTTCGTTTTGGAGCTAAATGAAAAGTTAGAAGGATGTAAAGTCTGTTCCACTTCTCTTTGCATATTTACAGTATGCTAATAATTTCAGCTAATGTTCTCAAAGTTAGAATTATTATTTCTAATGATTCTTGATTTGAAGCATTATGGTATAGCAGTCAGCTTGTCATGGCTTTGACAAACACTTTCTCATTCTATTTAAGGAATCGGTTTTAATCTTCAAAGAAAAGGGCTTAGTTAATTTAGAAGTCAAGCAGAGAGATGGCAGTCATATGAGCTTTTAGCACAATAGATGTTCGTGAAGTATCCCACATAAAATAGTAAGCCTTAGGGACAGATGCAGTAATATAACAGTCCCTCTTTTTTTCCTCCTGCACATATCTAATCCCACTGACGATGGTCATTAAAAGTAAGTGCTTGTAAATTTAGAGCCACCTGACCTGCCATAAAAAAATACGATTTTTAAGAATCTCACGTAGAAAAGAGGAAAGATCAGGACTGCTCTTTGATAGGTACTAGTGCCTTTAGGGGAGCTGATTCAGCTAAGTTTGGATTAATATTCCTGAAGTCATAGAGACAACTGTCTTAGTCTCAGAGCAATTATTAAATGCTATTACCTTTACATTTGCAATCTGATGGCAGAATAATGTAGCCTCCTGGGGAAAGGGAGGAAACTCCAGTATCAGGGATATTTAAAATGAGACTGAATAAAAATTGTATGAGGTCCTATATGCAGCAGTCCATTAGTACTGCACTGCAATAAGACCTATCTCATGCCTGATGTTCCCTTCTAGAGAAAATGAATTTTGGCCTTAACAAGGGCTACTTCATCATCATGATTATGGAGCTATTCTTGAACTCCTGTGAACAGGAATCTGATTCTTGCAGCCATCACCACTTTTGCCATTTTCATCCCTGTTGACAATTCCCAGCCTTTTCTTCATAACACCCTAGAAAGCCATCAGCACTGCTTCAGTCTGCTGGGCACGAATCTATAAGCAGTCAAGAGGGCATTTCCGTACTTAATTCCAGGAACTGACTGTTTCTCTTCCTACCCCCGTACTCCCCCTCTCCTAAATTATTGGTACCTCCTTTTTATCAGCTGTGTTTTCTGGATGTTCAGATTTTTGTATATGTGTGTGCAGAAAGGCCAACCTTGACATATCTTTGTGCAGCTCAAAACCTGCTTTATACCCAAACAGGCTGGGTACAGCTCCAGCCCAGCTACCCAGCCTCCAGCAAGCACAGCCAGGTGAGATCAAGGATGCTGGAGAATGGCTTTACAAACACACTCACAGCAGCAGCCCCTGTTATTTCACTTTCTTGCTTGAGCTTGGAAATTTGTCTACTAGATCATGAGTGTGTTAATCCTTCAGAAATGAAGGCAAAGCTGTGTAGACCATATTTCTGCAGGATTGTTTTTAGTGTTTAACCTGTGTGTAACACAGACCATTGCAATTCATGTGAGCAGCCTTATGCTGAGCCAAAGGGCTTTAATTGGAGCAAAGCATCTGAGTCTGAAAGAAACTAAACTGTTTGCCAGCTGCAGAGAAGAAAAAAAGACGAGCGTGTCGTTAGTGCCCCAGCCTTGTGCAACGGGAAGAAAATAATTTCAGTGCAGATTTTTCAATGGACCGAGCATGCCCATGAAGTAGGAGGAGGTGAAAACACATTAACCAAAACCTAGGGGGAAATTTCACTCCCAATCCAAAACAGGGCAAGCAGCGTGACCCAGTGCCTGCAACCATCTCCTCCACTTAAAAGGCTTCTTGATATGTGATTGAGACACAGGCTCTTTAGTGGACAGAGAAGAAAATCTCTGGTTACAGCCAGATCCTAGAGGTATATTTGCTCTGTACCCTGCCAAAGTGTTTCAGAGCAAATAAGAAAGATCTCCTGTAATAAATGACCAGTTTTTAAGAAGCTGTGTTTGAGGGTTTTTCTCCTAAAATAATCCTGCAGACTTCTCTCCATAACAATTCCATTTTTGGCAATTCTGCTTGAAGGATCTTTCATATGAAATGGAAATGTTTGAAGTGAATCATTTAATTTGCTTAACTTAAAGAGGTTCCTACTACATTTAATTTTAAGCTGAATCTCTCTAATTAAAGTTCAAGTCGTTCTTAAATATTTAGCCTCATTAAATGAAGATCCAGGAAAGAAAATGTAATAATCTTTTCCTTTTTTGCTTTACCTGAAATATGCCTTTTTTGAGGTTTTAATTTTGAAATGCCAATTTAATTTGAGCTACCAGCATGAATAATTTCCAATGTTCCAAGCACAATTTAGTATTTTAAATTAAAAAGCTAGATCAATTAATTCTGTATTATTTTAGAGACTTTCCTTGTAACAGTTTTGATGGAGGAGAGAAGCAGGGGAGAATCAAATTTCATATTGAGAAAATGTTCACCCATATAAATGACCAGTTAAATATGCAGCCTACATATTTTTCCATGCTTGAAATATTGGGGAATTTTTTGAGGATATGCTTGCTGAGGTGTTTTGGTAACTTGACCTGGTTGGCCGGTATCCTCAAGCTTGTGCACCTAAAGGGCAGGTGTATGAGGTCTGCATTTAGTTTGAGGATTTCAGTGGGATGAATGGTTACATAGCTATCTGTGAAAATCATACCATTTTAGGGGAGTCTTCCACTGCAGTCATCCAGTTCCCATGTGGCTAAGCTTGAAAATGTGAACTTGATGTCTGTCTAATAAGCAAGTACTGACTGTTTTCTCATCAGTTCCCTCCCCTTATTTCTCAGCTGGTAACTATTCATGTTCAGCTGATTTTCTTTTTTTTTTCAGCCTATGACACCAGACAAATTAGCGAGCATTTTGTCTCCATGATTAATCAGTGAGCTTTCAGTTTTGGCACTTGTTTTTGGATTGTGTTGTAGGATTGCTTAGAGGATAAATAAATCAATCAATCAGATATTCCTGACAACTGTAAAATGATTAAGCAAGGGGGGGAAAAAAGCTACACAACAAAAAGCTGAATGATCACTCCATCACTTTTTAATGTGAAATCAAAAAGTACATGGTTTTTTTGGCTTGGATAACTGAACATGCTAACTTTGAGTCAACATTACTATTTCCTTCCCACTGGATCTGCTGGTGGTTGTTACATGGGACTGAGAGACTTCCTTTATCTGAATTTCTGATGGGTTAAGTTGGAGTTGCAGTTTCTATTTAGAAGTGTGGTTTGAGTCTGAAACGGAGTGTGTAAAAATGGAAGTTGCTTTCTCAGTGAATCACAGTCCTAGCTGTTGACCTGAGTGATGAAACCCACTTTTTTCCTCTTGCAAAGCTGCTGCTGTTCAAGGGAGAGTGCGTTGGCTTTGCTTCTGCCTCTTGCTGTATCACAGCATTGCTAACTAGTTGCAAGGGCAAAATCTGTTCTCACTATGTCATCAACGTTCTTGTTTTTGATGGTGTTGGACAAGGCAGCCTGTGGGAAGACTTTTCCCCAAAGATTTTTGTGTTTTTTACAGTCAGATCGGATCTCAGTTTGCTGCCCCCAGCCTGGTAGCGGCTGCAGGTCCAGCAGCTGGAATATCCTCACATGCTCTGAGCAGTTTTGGCTTGAGGTCTCTGGGAGGAAAACAAAAGGAGTTCTTCCTATCTCCCAGCTACATTTGTTTTGTTTTGGAACACAGGGTACAAACTCTGTGCCTGAGTATTTGACCCTACTTGTCAAATACACAACTTTTCTTGACTTCAGTTAAATTTAAGCCTAGATGTCAGAGGGCAGATTTTGTCTCAGCCCATGCAAAATGGCCATTTTGATGCAATTTGGTCTATTAGGTATGTTAAAGCTAAACATATAACATTATGTCTCTGTACATATTTTTCTCTGAGGCCTGCTAGCCACTTAAACTCTGGATGACCTGTAAATACATACACTTACTCAGTTCAGGTGGCCCTGGAGGAATTGTGAACATTTTGGCTATTAAAAATATTATAAATAATTCCTGAAATCTTATTCAAGAAAATGTGTATTGTGTATGCACACAGCAAGGGGAGAATGAAGGAGACCCCTTGAGGTTCCTCCTGAAGAGACGAAAACCAAAATGCATCCATCGCCCTTAGCCAAGCCGCACCATAAAGAGGTGAAGCCTTGTTGGATACAATAGTTGACCTATGTTACTGTTCTGAGTTTTGTTTCAAGTAAAATACAACCTCAGTTATAATATCAGTATAATTTCCATTGTGTCCTTTAATAGTGACTGCAAAAAAGAAGACACCTGCATGCCAGCAGTCAGCTGAAGCATTTCCCTTATCTTCACTTCCATAAATTAATATCTGAAGGCATGTGTTTTTCTGAAACAGCTCACTCTGCCTGGTGACACAAAATATTGCTGTGGGTTGGTAAGGCTATCCATCCACACCTAGCAAATGAGTGCCCTGAAAAACTCCTCTGTGAAATGCTGTTCTCAGGATACTTTGTGTTCTTGAGGCCAGCCTGTTTACTAACTCTTGTGTCCTTTTCCTTTCTTTCAGGGTTTTGAGGACCCCAAGGACAAGTAAGCAAATTTACTTCTGTCATACACTGTTATGTTTGCACATTTGGGATTTTTTTCTCATATTAAAAAAAGACAAAAATTAATGCCCAGCAGCCAAGAATAATGCCTGGAATCCCCAGAGGTTTCTTCTAGAGGGACAGCCAGTTGAGGGCATGGGATTGACTGATGTGCATTCAGAGCTGCCACTGCCCTAAAAACATTTATTTGTTTGTGTGGTTCTGACTTGCTTTTGTAATTAAAATGTTTTTGCTGCTCTTCCCCTTGCCCTCAATATTCTTCACTATTTGCTACTTTGAAAATATCCCAAGAACAAAATCTTCCTGTAAAGTATGTCTAACTGTTGAACATCTGTGATAAGAAAAAATTATTTATGTATTGAAATATATATAGTTTCAGAGTTTATTTGTATATATTTTGTGTTACTCATTGTTACATACTACTTATTTCTACATATAAAAATGAACTCAGAAATGACAGCTTATTTGAAAAAGTAAATTCAAACTTTCATACTCTGAAATACAGCCACATCAAATCAGCATTTTCATTTTTTTTCATAAAGAACTTAAATTGTTTAAAATAACAATTTAGCAAGAGTGGTATTTTGAAAAATTGCTTTTGGAGGGAAAAAACCCGACTGTGTTACCTTTTTAACTTCTACAGCTGGACATAACAAAAGCATTTCCTGTATCAAAGGTGTTTGGAGTAATTTCACGTTCAGTCCTACTGAATAGCATTAAGTGTAAGCTTACTCAGAGCAAGATAGGTGACAGTAGGGGAGACTGATGCCTAAAATACTTTGCTGTTGCTCCTTATCATGTTTCTCAGGCTGCCGGTCAGGACTGAGCATACCTCTGTGAGCTGGGATAGCTAAGTGCTTCTGTGGGCCCATCTGGCTTTGGGAAAATTCACATTATGGTGGTTGAGAATTGAGAGCAACACCCTAAAAGTAAAGGGAAGTGATAAGTTTGAACATGGCAATATTAAGAATCATTGTCTCCTTCCCTTGCCCTTCATTCCAAACCTGATTTTTGTAACATCTAGCTCTGTGCGCACTGTTATGTTTTGCTGGTGCTACAAGGTGTGTAGGGGGAGTCACCAGGGTTTCTTGTTGCATCTGTGGTTGCTGGGAACTCAGCTGATGTTATATATACTTCGCACAGAAAAGAACTAATAGATTGCAACAAAATAATTCTTAGGAATACCGAAATTTTAAGTATCCCTCATGAAATAGCATCTCTTCTCATAGTTTGTGCAAGAAAAGATAAATTCAGCTGCCTCAGTGTTCGTCCACAACAGAGTCACCCAGCTGGTGAGGAATGGCATCTCCACTGTTGTTCCAAGGACCATAATGTCTTTCCTCCGTCCTATAGTTTGAAAAAGCTTACTTGAGCTGTTATGGCCAATAGCTAAGAGTTATGTATTTACAGCACTGATTCAGTGTGATGCCATCCTATTGTACAGATTGCAGGATTTTTGCATTTCTGTTCAGCACTAAAAGAAGCTACTGCTTGCCTCAGATTCTGTTGATCTAGAAATCTGTTTAACTCAAGAACAAAGATTTGGCAAAAAAAAATCTCTAGCACAAAATATTCATGGTGATATTGGTTAAAATCAGATACCTAAACCATGTCAAGCACTTAATCCAGTGCCTTCACGTGCAGAAACACTGAGCATCAATACTTTTGTCTTACAGTGAAGGAAGACGTAGGCACCACGGATCTCTGGAAACAGGACCCGACATTTACGTGCCTAAATGCAGATCTAGTTACTGAATCAAGGCATGAACCATTTAAAATTATGGCATACATGTAGTTTTGGCAGTGGTCACACTCTTAATTTGCAGAAAGTAATTAAATCAGCAGAACATTTTTGGATTACTCTGAAGCCAGCATCTCTGGGTTAATTGCTAGCTTTCACATTTGCAAGCAGAGTGCAAAAGTTGCTCCAAGCTCTGTTTGTGCTGTTCCTGTCCCTTACAATGATTTTCTGTTGGCTGCACTTGGAGAAATCTCAGCAGTGCTTTTAAAATATGTTTCTGGAAGTTTCGTGGTGGCCTGAAATCCTTTGTTTTTTCCCCCAAACCACACTATCAATATATCAATAACTATTTCCTCGTAAGAACTTCATTAGTGTATGGCAGCACCTCAGCTCTGACTTACAGGCACTGCCTTCAGGGCACTCCTTAGCATGGGGAAATTTTGTATTTCAATTTAAAATTAAGTTTATGCAAATGTACCCTAACTTGCTGTACAATAATTTAGTTTGGGTACAACTGTCTGTGAAAGTCACCTGAGCAAGGTGCAAGGTGACTAAGCTTCCCTGCAGTCTACATGAAGGTGGCTGCCTCACTGTGAATACCCCAGCAAGGCAATTTAAAACCTGCAGGGGTATTTCTACACAATCTGCAACTACAGAAGTTATTGTAGTATTAGAGATACCCTCAGCAGTATAATGACCTATTACAAAGCTGGAGGCAGCCAAGGCCACAGGCCAAGCAGGCAGTTTCTTCTTCTCTTTGTGTCTTCCCATGTGACACTTTCAGACTGGAACTTGAAATTTAACTGAGGTTCACCAAGATGCTGAGCTGACTCTTTTGCTTCAGTTCTACAGGAAAAAGTATTGCATCTCTTGTATGTGGTATGAAATGACTAAATGTGAATGACCCAAATGTGTAAATAACTTGCAGGATCTTGGAAGACATTCTGTAAATATGAAGTCTAATGATTTCCTTGCTCATTTTTAAGAGTCCAGAAGACATTGTGAGGACTGAATGAAAATAAACAGCATCATCTTGAATGCTCAAGCAGATGTGCTTCCTCTAATGAAGCAACTAGAAGTAAATTGAATGTTCTGTCCTTCTAGGGACAAAATCACTTTTAATTTCAAAGTGGAATATATGAAGTTCAATGAATTAAATAACTCTAGAGCCCCAAAATAAAAAGACACTTTTTCCCAACCCCACTGAAGTACTAAGATTGGCTAAAATAGAGATGAGACCTTGAGACAAATTAGGTTTGCAGTTGCCATATGGTCACTAAATAGATGCCACTGGTGTGTCATCATGACCCAGCTGAGGTGTAGACACATTCAGCTCTTTGGTTGGGGCAAAGGGAGGTGGAATGGAAAAGAGTAGATGGACCTGATTTATTTTTCTCTTGGCAAGAGGTACACAGTAGTCTTGGGGTACAGAGGGCTTCTTAAAATCTGGTCCAGTTTTGCAGAAAGCATTGGAAGAACCTTTCTTTTGGAAAGGGACCTTTAACTTGTAGAAGAGCGTCACGTTCTCGTTTGTAAGCTGCTCTGAGCGACCTCTGCTTCCAGCACAGCACAGTCATACCTGTAGGGGTCTGCTGGCTGCAACACTGTGCATTATGCACTCTTATGCAGTGCAAATAAAACCAAGAAAATAAAGCAGTGTAGCTTTTCACCATGCTTGTCAGACCTCGGGACTTTCTCTCCAGAGTGCCGAAGGTGAAGGTTACACAACATGAGCCGTAAGTTGCTGTGCCATCATGGGGTTTGCACATAGAAATAGTTATCAACTGGAATATGCCGCAGTGCAAGCTGGGGGTGTATTCCAGTGGATAACTGTTGGCATATCCTGTGGGTAACCTTGGCAATCGTGCAAGCAGAGCAGAAAAACAGCACTTCAGGATTAGTTTTTAATTTCTGCTTGTAACTAGTTTTAAGGCAGGCCATTAAAGTGACAGCATCAAGTCATTAAAATCCTGATACATTTTAAAAATAACTAGAGAATCTGGGGAGGTGCTTCAGGTTTCCTGATCCTCAGTGCAAAATGTTTCAGGGCAATTAAGTTCTCCATGTTATTTTTTAACAGTTTTTGAAAATCAGCCTCATTTTTCTGAAGCTGTAGCTGAGCACTGGAAACACACTGATACTAAAGACTATAAGCAATTTAGAAATCCTGCTCCACATATTTAGAAAGTGGACTTTAATTTGTATTTTTGTCTTTTGCTACCTTTTTCTTTTGCAACCTTTCCTTGAGTTCAGTAAATATCTTGTAAGCAGAAAATTTTATCTGGTTTATGCTTTATACTCATAAATAACTGCATGAAGGGGAAGCAGTGGGGAGTCAGGCCACATTTTTTTCCCCACATGTAAATAATTTTTTCTTAAAAATGGAGAATTGTTCAAGTTCAGAAATTTTCACAGAAATATTTACAGAAATTATTATTGGGAAGCAAGAAATATGACTGGTTACATAAATCATTTTGCCAGTTCAGGCACTAACAGCTATGACAGCACAGCAGTGCAGGGAAGTAAGTCAGAGAACTAGTGGAAGGAGACTGCTGACAGGTTTTAGAGAATGAAGAAGGGTAAAGGGACTGCAAGGCAAGAAAATGGATGTAGTATAGAAAAAGGGCAAGTAAATCAAATCCTGTCACTAGTCAACTCAGGACTGGCGATGAGCTCTAGAGCTGATATCATTTTCCTCTCATAACCCTTTTTCCAGCTTGAAGTTGTCATAAGCAAAATGCCATTAACCTCCAGCTTGTTGTACAGTGAAACGATAATATATGGTGAAGAGAGGGAAATTATTTTGTCCTCTTATGCTCCCTTTTCATGATATCTTCAGGAATACACAGGAAAGCATGAACCCAGAAGATGAGGTGGATGAGTTTCTGGGCCGTGCCATCGATGCCAGAAGTATTGATCGGTTACGCTCTGAGCATGTGCGCAAGTTCCTCTTAACATTCAGGGAGCCTGACTTGGAGAAAAAGGTAATGTTGTCTAAAAATCATTGCAGCTTGTCCATCAGGCTTATTATGCATTTTAATTCTCCTGCATAAGGTCAAGCTTTTATATCTGTAGGTAAAGCTAGGTTTTAGGTGTTGGAGATGGGGTTGTGGTCTTAAAAATTCCATGTTTCTTCATGGGAACCTTAATATACACGTCCCTGGAAAGTCGCCATCACCAGAAGGGAGCACTGGGCAGGAAAACCAAGCCATTTCTGTCAGACTCACGTGAATATGCAATGACAAGCTGTAAAGGGAATCCAGAATAAGCCAGATTTGTTTCCCTGACTTTGAGACATCCAAACTGAGATTGCAGTCTCCCCTTATCTCCCTCAAATCACTGGAGAAACCTGTTTCAACCTGCCTGAGCTCTGAACCACCTCTGGTGGGGCTTTTCCCTGCCCTTTGTCCCCCCAGGGAGCCCGAGGTGCTACTAGGGGTCATTGGGATGCAATTCGTACTCTGGTCATTTTCAGGAGCCCATTTTAAGCAACAAGTAGCGTTCTCTATCTCACAAATGTGACAAAGAGGAGTAAGACACCTAGGGCTCCCGAATAGCTGATTGCTTCCTGATTTTGTTTCAGATACTGTTGAGAGGCAAAGGTCATTTCAGTTTGTCTGTATAATAGAGACAACATGGGCTCTAGATGACTGCAAAGTTAAATTCAGTTAAGTCCAGAGGTACCTGGATGCTGTTATTAAGGGTACTTTATAAACTGCTGGTTTTAATTGCCCAAAGAAAGTCAAAGTCATCATTTTTCTTTTTTTACCCAAGCACAGATCCTGGGGACACTTGAGTGGTCTTCAAGTTAAACTCATTATTCAATGGAAAAAGCTTCAGTAATAAGTTTGCACTAAATATTTTATAATTTTATTTAGAAACGCTCTTTCAATGACAGAAATTACAACCTATCGCAAAAGCAGACCTTTGCAGGTTTTACAGCTGTTCAGTGAATCAGTGTTGGACTGCATAAAAGCTCAAGCGTGTAATTTCCCCCCACTCCTTCCCTTCAATTTTATAGCTGAAAACTGCTAGGGAAATTAGCAGTTCACCTGTTCTGAGCACCTTTTATTTTGTTGTTCAAACATTGTGACCGCCCGTACTGACAACCATGCTTCAAGCTAAATAAAGCATCTTTGGGAATCGGATGCAGCTGCCATATGACCAATATGTTGACAAGTAGTTGGATGGAGTGACTGTGTGAAAACCATAGCATCCTCGCACTATCATTAGAATAAGCCAAGCCGTCTGCACAAAATACAAGGTTTTCTCATTAACAACATTCGTCCCTGTTGGAGGAAACTTCCATTGGAAGAAGTTTAGGTCTGATGAGAGTGACCTAGAGTCCTGGTCCCAGTTAATCCATTTCTGTTCCTGTCATGCAAGGGGCATGTGGCAAATCCTCTCTCTGCCCAGCTGTGTGGGTTTGTTCCCTGGCCTTCGGGTCTGTTCAAGTGCTTACAGCTTGCCCAGGGAGAAGGGGAGTTTGTAATGTTAGTCATTTCCTACCAGCACTGCTTTCCAAGGACCTAAACAGAAGCCAAGTAAGAAGTTTTTGTGGAGAGAAGGCAGCCAGCCAAACTTCCCACTAACATAACCCTGTTTGCATTTTTTGCAGTACTCCAAGCAGGTGGATGACAGGTTTGGAGCCTACGTGGCTTGTGCCTCCCTAGTCTTCCTCTTCATCTGCTTTGTTCAAATCATAATAGTGCCACAGTGAGTACCTTTTCATCCCTTTCCTCCCATCTGCTCCCCTCCTCTATTCTGGCCTACTTTTCTTTGTGGTTTTTTTTCTTGAGAATTCAGAGCTCCAAGGGGAAGAGAAAAATCCTTAAATAATTCATGCTCAAGTGATGCATGGTACTTATTGTTTTCACTTATTTCTAGTGCACATTAAAACCTCCTCACTGGCACATGAGGATTTCTGTTTTCCCAGTGTGATTTCTCTTACCATTTACCTTCGCCTTAGGAAGGTCAGTTCAGCACGTTTATAAGTCTGTGGAAAACAAATACCACTAAGTGGGAAGGATTGCCTACTAAGGTTTCACATGCATTCACAACACAGAACTAGGCTGTCCTGTTATCTGAATGCAGTGGCACGGGGAGGTGAAAAACACATCACAAACATTGCTCAGAGCACTGAGGTCTCAGGGTCTGCTTAACAGATGAGGCATAACCTCTCGTACACCTGTTCTTCTGGACTCAGAGCAGCAGTGCAAGACGAAAGGTAGAGAGGGAATTGAGCTACACATGCCTAAGCTTTGAGTAGCTCACTCCAGGTTTAAGTGTGGCAGTCATTTCTTTCCCCAGGCAAGAATGGGATAAGCTCCTCAGGGCCGTGGGGCACAGTGCTCTTGGACCACTGCAGTGAAATGCTTTGTCCAAAAGACACAGTGTAACCCACTAGATCTTTTCCAGCAGGGAGCTCTGCAGACATGGTATTTCTTCACAAAGAGTTCATAAAAAATCCCTTAAAATTAAAGCACGTTGGTATTTCCTGTGCTCCAGTTTAGCAGCAATAATATATCATTCACTGAGCACTGGTGTTTTTGAAATAAATATGGAGTTAGTCATTTTTAATCTGAAGAACAAGATCACACAAGCTTTGAAAATACTTCAAATGCATCTTCATTACAAGACAAAAAAGAGAGCTTTTAAAGCTCGTTAAAACAAGCTTTTTAACTCTTGTTTAAAGAGAACTCCAATACTATTTTATGCCGTTACAACTGCTTTCTACTTCTGTTCACACCACAGATCTTTTCAGAGTAGAGATTGGTTTGTAGCATTCAGATCAGATATTCGGAAGGTCATGGAAACAACGCACAGTCTGATGTTTGAGGTCATTCACTCTCCCAGGCAAGAAGACATTCACTTCTGCTCACAGAAGGATTGAATCAGCAAAATAACATCAGTACAAATGCACTATGTAAACAGACAGATCCACTTTGGGAAACTGGAATTGAAGCTGAAAGAGGCTCAAAATTGAAACTAGATCAATCGCAGCAATTAATGCATAGTTAGTTAAATCCAAAAATATTCTTTGGGAGTAATTGATTTAGCAAGGGCTTACACTTTGGATCTCTGGATATTACTGCCGTGACTTCGCACCTGCAAAGGCCCTTTACCAGCCTTTGCGTTGCTCATAGAAGTCCCTAAGCAGCTACTAAGCTGTCTCCCTAAAACCCAGTTTAACATTTAAATGACAACTTAACAATTTCTGATCTGTGGCAACCATATGGCTGACTCCTTTGTATGATGCAGGAGCCAATCCCCTGTGGCAGTGTGGTGTAAATGTCATGCTGCTCAGTCTCCTTCCACACTGCCCATAAGGGTGGTGGTTCATTTTTTGGTACATTCTGAAGTGCCCTTAGGCAGCCTAGCCTGTCTGAAACATGATCTGGTTCAAGAGTGAGTAAAATCCCATGTTATAACTGCAGGTCACATATACTTTCCTTCACCTTTTTGTTGTCTTTTCCTTATATTTCAATTGCATAGTTTGGGTTTTTATTGAAGGTAAGAGTTAAGCAGCAACTGAAACCACAGGATGTGTCACCATCAGAACTTCATGAAACACACCATGGTATTTGAATCTGAAACTAGAGACAAAATGGCATTGATAATTTATAATGATAAAGAGGAATAGCTTTAATGAATTTCACAAAGGTTTGAACAGTGAATTTGCAAGTACGATTATCTTAGTAGTCATGAGAGAACACAGAGACCAGTTGGCTTTGGTGTGGTTGGCCTCAATGTCATGTCGCAAGAATACTTCCTTTAAATTATGAACAAGGCTAACTCCTTGGAGGGGCCCTATCCTGTCACATTGAGACCAATCACCAGAAATTGTTGTTAAATATCTTGGTGATCAAAACAGATGAAATTGCATACTACAGAGTTGGCCCTGGGGTCCTGTTTGCACTTCGAAGTTGGGAGGAACAGGAACTTAGCCAAGCTAAGGCTGTTTTCCCTGAATATCCTCATGCCATGGTTGCTCCCATCCCATGCATGAGACAGAGTATGGAGAATGGTGCAGCACAGACATTCCCTGTGCCCAGCAAGGACGGGTAGCTATTCCCATTGAGACTATTCCCACTCAGCTGCACTGCAGTGCTCAGCACGCTTTCCTTCCCAGGGGTCTCCTGCCCCCAGCCAGCCGGGTGCCGACCTGCCGTAGCAAGTTGTTCTATGAGCTGTAGCGCATTAAATATTTTTCAGTTCCTCTGCTGTCACCCCAGCAGGAAGGTGATTGCTATAAAAGATGCAGTATTCTCTGCTCTTCAGCCTGTGTGAGTAATTTGAAATAGGACAGAGTATCTGTTCGTAATCAAGGCACCTAGTATCTCCCACTGCTCTCCTAATTAGAAAGCCCATACAGTGTGTCATCGCTTGTACAAATGTCATGTTCTGGAGAGCAGAGCTGGAGCTATTCTATATGGTGTGCATTTTACAAAAAATCTCCTTGATTTCAGCTCTACATTTATGCTGGGTTTTTACCTGACCTGTTTCCTGATCCTGACCACGGTGGTGTTTGTTTCTGTCATTTACTCCTGTGTAAAGGTGAGTACTGTGGTTTCTTTGTAGAGTCCTTTGCCTAAGATAACTGGATCAGCGATCTGTTTCTTCAGCTAACATAGCATGTTTTGTCAGCCATCCTTTCTACACTACGTGATAAGGGTTACAGAAAAAGCCTTTGATAAGACAGAATGAACTGCAAACAGATGTTAGGGTTGGCATCTCTTTAGCTCAGCAAGAAGTAACCATTTTGTGGATCTGCATGTCTATGAAGTCCCCTGCAGACACTCTGATATTGATATAAGAACACATTTTCCAATGTGAAATGAAACACTGACCGTTCATTTCCTCCCTGTAAACTTCCTGCGGAGTCGCCTGTGTACTGGCCCCTGCTGCATATGCATGTTTGGGTAGGCAGATAACCAGAGGGAGAATATCATCAAGGAAAAATGTCCTGGGGGAAGTAAAAGCCATAAACATATAGAAGTTTATCAGCCTTTCTCAGATGAGTGTACAGAGCTTCCAACATTCGGTGGACTCTTTCTTGTAACTGGTTTTGATCAGCAAAGAAATACATTGTGTGAAATCCAAAAACATATTAATTCTTTGTGGCAGTTTGTGGTAAACTGGCAGTAAGCATTTTGAGAAGGGTGATGTGCTCTTTTTCATTCAAAGGTATATATATATTAAAATGGTTGTATCTGCAGTTTTGGAAATCCTTCCAGTCTAGCAGTGTCTGAATGTGGAATATGTACAGATTCAGGCTCCTTAGCCCAAGCTCAGCTTTGTTCCTCAGAGCCTGGAATAAAATAGCTCAGTAGCAATATGTTTCATGCAGAAGAAACCGTGGAGTAATGGATTATGTCAGGCAGATGATTTGCCTCACTTTAATTATCTTCTCTGTGCCATTTTCAACAGTTGAATGTGGGTGATCTTGACAGACTTGCACCTTTCATGTCTTTTTGATTTTTGAAAGATTTGTAGAATTAAGCTTTGCCTTCTCATTTAATAAGAGCTACAAAATGTTCCCAGTGAAAGAAGCTTGAGGTTATATTTGAACTTAACAACTCACTCATGGGGCTTCCCTTGGGCTTGTGACAATTTTAAAGGGAGCCTAGTTCAAAAGCACAGCACCCAATTGGTCCTGCTTGTTTACCAGTAATGAGAATTACAAGTCAGAAATAACAGTGCTAATAGGAAGACTTGTGTCCCTTGAGCTGGGAGATGGTACCCAAAGATTCCTGGTTATACTTGGTGTGTCTATTGCATGTGAGGATGTTACTGAGTGGCATTAGTTTGTAAACTGGTAGCAGCAGTTCGTGCAGTTAGCAGTAAATAATAACCAATATGGAAAGCTTTTGATCACAGCCACAGAGGACTTGGAAACTTGGTGCAGAGCTGTGCTGGAGCCTGCTTACACTGCAGTGCCACAGGCAGCAACATCCCAGCGCACTGCCAGCTGCACAGAGCCACACCAACACGCCAGCTCTGTTGGTGCTCTGCAGATACTGGGGCAAGAGCTGTGGCAGACCCAGACCTCTGAAGCATTCAAGCTGGCTGACTTGCAACCAGATGAATTTCAAAGTGCACAACTGTTTGTCACCCACTGGCTTTTACAGGCTTAGGTTGCTTCCACATACTGACAGCAGCACTCATTTCTTCTCTCATCATTCAAAGTTATTGGTTTTGGTTTGGGCTTTTTGGTTTAATAGTATTACTGATCTTAATTAACAATTAATGTAAAAGGCACACGGGATTTTTCAGTCCCTGTGACCCTAGGCAGATATTCAGTCTTGCTTTCTTTGCCTTGAGCTTCCAAATTCCTGCAGAAGAGGTCTGTTCGGTGGTGCCTGCAACTTTTTAGGCTGGCTTTGCCTCAGTGCACAGGCCCTGGGAACACAAGACATCTGAGGGAATTCAGACTAACATCAGAATTAAATAGGGCTTTATAAAGCTCCTGGTATTTCTAACAGTTTTTTCTTTAAAAAGTGAGTTTTCAGCATGTTGGCCCTGACCCACAAGCTGCTTACATATGACATTCAGCGTAGCCAGTGTCTTCTGTGCACAGATTGCGAATATTGAAAATATCAGGCCTTATAGCTCCAGTGCCTTTTTGATTACCCCATTTTTAGTGCTCCAAATTAGCCTCTACTGACAACATCTGATTGTGAAATGGCTTGTTTAGGGGACAGCTACTTCTAACTTGTCAGCTACCCATCTGATGGCAGCAGCTCCTGGTACCTGCAGCCTGCTTCTATCATTAAAGATTTTAGTTGTTCAAGTCAGAGTTTTTTAAACAGTGGGTTTACCCAGCCCTTGGTTATGGGTGTTACTGACCTGCTGTACTCCACATTGCTCCAGGAAACATTTTTACACATATGCACAAGGAAGGCACTTTCACAAATACTTCAGGTGAAATTTTAAGACATAGGGATGTCAACATTTTTTGCTCTGTTTCACACTTGAATGTGGGATAGGAGAGCATGTGTTTTACAGACTAATGTAATTCCACACAAAGTTGGAAAGCAGGTGTCCACCCCAGGATAGCAGTATAAGCATAACTTTTGCCTGTTTGCTGTGCTGTTTCATGACAGGTGACTCCTTTTTCTTCCTCTTTCCAGCTTTCATGTGAGATTTTTCCTTCCCTGTTTTTGCCTCTCCATCTCTGGCTTTGACAGTGGCCTGCAGGCTCTTTCTGAACAGCTTGATCATGTTTTATTTTCTTTTGCTGTCATTATTATCTTCCACTATAAAATTCTCCATGGACTAGAAGTTGATCCTGGAACAGCCAACGCAGTCAGCTTGGCTTTCCAAGTTTCTTCAGCTGTAATAAACAAGAGAGTTCCAGTTCTTCACTTTGATGCTCCATGAAGTCTTGGCCACTGCGAGATGGTGTTCCTTCCCAATAGAGTCTAAGGTCATGGGAACCAGGGTCCCTTTGCAAATATTCCACCGACAGACATCTGCTTTGCTACTAACTGATCAAGTTTGTGTTGCTTCTTAAAATCCTTAACTTCTGGTATCTACACTGCTGTGTTGAATTCAACTTCTTGCATGTTCCTGGAAGCACATATGAGAGAAATTTCAAGTTATGCTTTATGAGAAAATATGTTGTTCTGTAGCTTACATAGGTGCAGCTTGCCTGCCTGTTTCTTTGCCTCCCAAAGCTGGTCTAGATGCTCCTAATTTCGGGGGTTTTTTTCTTAAGCAGGGGAAAAAATACCTCTGAAAACTGTACTTGTTTAGTAGACTAATAAATCACTGTGAAATAAGTTACATAAATGCACTTGCAATATCAAGTTGCCTGGAGATGTCTTTTACTCCAGAAGCATCTTAATGTGCTTCAAAATGACTCCAAGTCTTTTATTACAAATTGAAAAATTAGAACGTAAAGACCTCATAGTTTTTTTCATCTCATAAGACAACAGCAATTATCTAAGCAGTTTTCCATGTCCACAATATATGTTAAGAACCAAAAAGGAGTAATAGTACTCTTCTGTCTGCGATCAGCCATTATTGCAAAGTACAGTTTTTATTTAGTGTATTTTTTGTCATGCAAATCACTGGAGGTTGTGGATCATTTTCAGTGTAACACTAGTACTTGTTGGATTGCTTTTTAAATTTGGACTTCCACCTGTACAACAGTGCTCTACCTTCCCCTCGTATATTCTTTGGTACCTGCATTCTTTCAGAGCCTCTGTCTTCTGGGAGATAATATCTTCCAGCAGCATTTATGCATTTCAGTTCAGAATGACCTGGAATTGACTGGACAATCCAATTTCCTTTTTCCCGCTGTGGTTATTTTTCTTTACGTGGGGATTTTAAGAGGGCTAATGAGTGACCTCAAGCTTGTGTGGCAACCCAAAACTGAATCTTGGCTTCCCAAATGGATCACGTCCTTTCTTTCAGCCCCTGTTCTCAATACTGCACATGCAGGCTTAGAGCTGCCATTTCATCAGACCTTCCCTTGTCCTGTTCTTCACTTAGGCAAGATTTGAATCTTATTAAGCGGAGTAAATGGTGTTGGACAATACAAACCAATGGGCTAACCTGCAGCAGTATACGATTTTCACTGTACTGTAACATCCTGATGTTCTGCTTCTTTTCCTAGGACAGAAAGGATTTTATTTTATATTATTTTATTTTATTAGAGTATGGGAAAGGAAGTAATCTTCTTTTCTCTTTTCTTTTTTGTTATACCCCTGACTTGTGGATGTTTTTATGGAGCGAACATTGCTAGAGTGGAGCTGAGTTGTCAGAGCTGAGACAGGTCCCCCATTTCTATCATGGAAGTCCTCCAAGCTGCAAGTATTCCTCGTCTCTATCTGCTTTTGTGAAAGGGGAGAGCATTACTTATGTTGTAGAGCCTCTATGAATGTTGTTCGCAAGGCAGATGTTCCTCAGATGCATGGGATGGTTGTGCCATTGTGCTCTCTATTGCAATCCTGACCTCCTATGATTTTTGGCATCTGTTTCCTCTTCAGGACTTTTTCCAACTGTACTTGTTTACTGACCTAAAATTTTCCCTAGTTTGCAAAGTAATGAGAACCAAGATTGATACAAAGAAAACATGTTTTCATTAGAATTTAAGTGTCTTCCACTGATAACTTTGCTTGATATCTCAGGCTTGATTCAAAGTCAGGCTTTTTTGGGATCATTGGCAGCAGGGGCTTGAGCCAAGATCCACAACAAAGAACTCCAGAGTTTTATTTAGGTGCCTGATTTCCCAGACATTACAGAGGGAGGTTAGGTCCGTGTATACCTTTGTGGGGCTTGGCCTTGAGGCCTAAACAAAGGGGTGACACAAAAACCTGTCCTGCTCTAATCTCGTGAGAAAACTGCCTAAATGCAACATGAATCCTCCTTCTCCCTCCAAATCCTATAAAGGTTAGAGCAGAGGAAAGCCCCATGGCATTTCCCACATCCCTGCACTGGTAGCGATCTGCTGCTGCCTGATGTCTGCATGGAAGCAGCTGGACACAGTAGGGCAAGGAGATACTTTGGTTCGTGTTTATCAACAGAGCCATGGATTTCTCTTTCAGCAAGGTTTATTTATGAGAGAGGTGTTTTGCTTTGTTTTACAGTGTCTGCATGAGCCTGAAGGATTGCATAAGCTTTCAGTGAATTACAATCAATCCTCATTCAGTGCAAATAAGTCATAACCCTGATTTTCCCTTTCTTCCTGGCCCCCACAGAGCCTTGCCCTCTCCTCTCACCTGGAGTTAGCTGGATTTTTGTGCATGTGCTGGTAGCAGGTGAAATCAGCTCTTTCAAAAACTCTTGCCACAACCTCTCTCTCCCTCTGTAAAAGTCACCAGCTAATCAGTGCTTTGGCCATTCAAACACTTCGTAATTACACTGTAGGACTGCTGTGTGGGAAGCTATGCAGTGACAAAATGTTGCATCTCTATAGATATAAGAGTGAAGGATAAAAGGGATAAGCAAGACTTTTAATAGAAACATTAGTCATAGTTAAATTGCAGTGCCGTGTTGCTGCACTGCTAGCTTCTTTGTGTCTCTAAAAATACCCTCTAGTGGCTTGGTTATTCATGCAGCGTGCTGGTAGGGAGAGCTGGGTTCTGGAAAAAACTTTGGCAGTCTTCAGCAGAGCCTCTCTGCCCCGTCGCAGTGTCATGGAGGGTTTTCTGGTGTCCATCTCTCGTTGCCCCAGCCTGAGCTTGCACCAGGACAGCAGTGTGTGAAGAGAAAGGGTTGGTTTCATTGTCTTCTGTACTTCTCTTGTGGCTAATGCAATGCAAGGAGGCCTCATGCGATGCTGAGGGGTGACCCTTGCTGCAAAGGGCACCTGGTTAGTCTCTGCTTTAACACAGAGACTGTTGCTGCCCACAACACGATGCAGCACCTAACGCAAAACGTGCTGGTGGCCTGCAGTCAGAAAGCAATTAGAAGAAAGCTTCTAGCTCTGATAGTAGTGAATCACTGGGACAGTCTGTCTGGGGGAGCTCTGTGATCACCCTTACCAGTGGTTGTTTTTAGCCCTGTGTGTCTCTGGTGACAAGGCCAGCTTAGTCTCCAGTGCCTTTCACTGAGGGTCTGACAGATCATGAGACTAGCCTGGGCTTTTTAACAGTCTGTTTCTGAAATGGTACCAGAAAGTCCTATGACATGCCTTTGTGATCAAAGTGACATGACATGGTTTTTTTCATTTCTGCTTTTGTTAATTTTTGATCCAGTAATTTACAGGCTCAACCTCCTGGCTATTTCACTTACAGATGGCTTGTGGTTTGCTTCTCATGACAGGATGAGCGCAGCCCTGCAAGCCATGCTATCTCAGCTCGGGAGCCATCATTCCCATTAGGAAGGACTAAGTAGATTTGGTGAGCCAGCTGGGCCTGCTGCCACAAGGTGGTCACGTTCCTGCTCACCCTTGTCCAAGAGCTACCATCCCCCATCACCATTCTCTAACCCCTGTGTGGCTTCCGCACAGATGCTGTGCTGAAGGATGCGGGCAGCTTAAATGTGGGTTGTAATCTGTAGAACAAGCAATGATTTTACATGTTTATTTCATATATTTTTTTTTTTCCCCCTGCCACATCCAGCTTTTCCCAGCTCCACTCCAGACTCTTTCTAGGAAGATTGTACAGTCCAGGACCAATAGTACCTTAGTTGGAGTTTTTGCCATTATCCTGGTTTTTCTATCTGCCTTTGTCAACATGGTATGTGCACTATTTCCTTTTCATTCATATGGTTCTGCGTGGTTTTCTTATTGGTGCTCTGCAGCATTGTAACCCTTACAACTACTGGGTTTAATTTAATCCTGCCTAATGCTTACAGCATCTGAGGTCAGTTCCCTTTTGTTTTTTGGACACAGAAAAGAAATGGGAGCCCGACAGCTGCATCCCTATAGCCAGTTATATGCCTGGCACTGATTTGTGCCCATATTCTTTTCTGATTCTTTAAATGCTTCTGCTGCAAGTACATAAGCCAAACCTGATTCGTACCCCTCAGTGAAGGGCCAGCACGAGGCCGATGCGTCATTTAACTCCCACAACACTGAGTGGGACTTAAGTGTTGCGTAGGCTTTGTGCCAGCCTTCTGCACAGCGCTGCATCCTGCTCCAAGTGCAGTAATCACCTAACAAGGACTGTGAAGACTCTAAGTTGCACTTTTGGGATGGGGTGCTCTAGCTTTGCATTCAAACTCAGAGAGAGATGGACTGTTCTCTAGGACCCTGCAGCTGCTGGTTTCTCACTTGTACAAAGGCTTGAAGGCTGAATGTATTTTAAAGAAGCCACTTGAATATTCTGTACCCTGCATACATTTATTTCACTTTTTAAGAGAAGGGGGGAAAAAAGGAGGAATGGGCCTAGGGTTAAAGCCCTGAGCTTGGAGGTAGCTACAAAGACTTCACATAGCACTCTGCTCCTCTCAGTTATGGCCTCAGGTGGGGCAGTGCTGACTTGTACTGGCATGGAGAGTCAAACCAGTACTTGCTCTTGCCTCAGCTTCCCAATACACATAGTGGAGATTTAGGAACAATTTTATGTTCTGTTGAGGTACTTGAATGGGAGGCACTAACTTAGTGGCATTGACACCCCATCACCTTACCCCATAGTCACCTGCAAAGAGCTGGTGTAGGTTGCTGAGCACCATGCAGAAATTAGAGCTTTGTTTTTCTGCATAATGTGTGGTTCTTTGCACTCATGAACTGCTTAGTGTAAAAATTAGCAAAATGGACAAACGGAGCAGCATGTGGAGAAGATCAGAATGGATCTCTGCTGCTTCCTGAGCACAACAAGCACATCAGCCTTTAAGCCTTGATGCTAAAGTCTTCCTTGTAGAAGGACCCACAGCAGCAGCTTTAGAGATGGCAAGGGAAAGTTATCAGCTGAGAAATTTCCATTAGCAGAAATAGAGCAACACCAGGACCTTATCACAGACAACAGGATATATTTGTATGTGTAATATCTACAGCCCCTCTGCCTGTGAACCTTCAGACATAAAGTTGTATGTGAAGTTGAACATGAAACTAGCTTTCTAGAGGGCACAGCTGGATTTTATTAATTAATAAACATTACATACACATACACAATATTTGGGGGGAGAAAAAACCTAGCCATTGCACATGCAGTAAACATAAGCGGGTGATTTCATTTTGCATATTTTGCACATTGCTACTTTTGCATGAGCTATTTTGTTTTCTTCTCCTTGTCTATGCTGTTGAGTTTAATACCATCTTTTTCTTCAGTTCATGTGCAGCACTGTGGATCTTGCCAGCTGCATGGCTGCAGAATACAACATCACTCCTGACCGGGTGGACATATGCCTTATCAGCAACCTGACTTCCAACTACAGCCTGGGCACCTTGCAGGGATTCTGTGACAGTCCTTTGCCCAACTGCAACTTTCCAGAGGTATTGCTTGACAAAAATGGGTTGCAGAGCTTGATCTGAGAAGGGGCTATAAAACCTGTGTGATAAATCTCAGTGATTCAGAGGAAAGCAAATTTGATCCTGGGTGACATTATAGGACTGACACAGGCTGCTATGCACAAACTTAAGTGTCTGAAGTTATTATCGTGGGTCCACATTAATGTTTAAGTTCCTTGGGGCTGAATAATCAGTAGACTTTTATAATTGTTGGATCCTGCCTGTAGCAGGAGAAATTGCCTTTCTTATGTCCTTAATGCACGTAGAACTGCAAGTCATTTCAAAGGAGTTTGTGGGAGCTCAGTGTTACTTGAAAATCAGTTCACTGAAAATCAGTGTCTACTCATAGATTTAACCCTTCCCTCCATTGTTTTATGTCCTGATGAAAAACTTTGCTTATATATTCTTTCACTAGGTGTAATAGGTTCTGGACTCAGGCAAGTTAGCAGCCCTGATAGTGGTCTGCTTCAATTTGCAAATGCAAATCCTACCTCTTCAGAACAACTTGTTTAAAAAAAAATACAAGTGCTTCTAATAGCAAAAAAAACCCAACAAACCCAACCCCAAAAACAAGTATGTTTTACAACTCTGGTAGAATACTTTGCCAAAAATATAATCTTTTTGCATAGCTATTCAAAGACCTTTCTCTGAGTTTTTAGGTCATGGCCATTACATTTGTTGTCTACTGGAAATTGAAAGGGAAAAGATCTGTCTAGGATGGGGGCAGAATTTATGTCAAGGTCATCTGGGTTTATGGGAGCTTGACAGATTTATGGCTGATCTGTTATCATCCAGATGTCCAAGGTGCTACTGAAAGCCCTGGAATCCCACTGAACATTTTTCCATTTAACTTAGCAGGAATATGGTCCCTATCTGATTCAGTGAGGTTTCTGAGACCACCATTACTGTGATTTTCAACCCTGCAAAGGCTCTTAGTCTGTATGCAGAAAGACCCAGAAGCGAAATCTGACACAATGGAGAACTAGAAATAGACTGTGTCCCTCATGAGGTTGTCAGGAGTGCTGGTTCAGAACAGAGAGGGATTTTATCCATGAGGAACAGCCATTTGCATGCTAAGGATGCTATGGCAGCCTTGAGCCAGGTCCTGCCGGTCAGTGGGCTAAGAAGTGAGGAGTCCCTCCCCTGTACTCTGCAGGGCAGATGTTGGATCTGGTACAGGCAATGTTTGTTGCTCCCAGTGTGCTTTCAGGAGGTGGTAGGATCCTACTCCTCAGCCACAGGGAACATCCACCCATTTTCTAGAAACTGAAGAGTCAAGTTACAAGCCGTACAAGTTATTTTCTCTAATATAATATATAAGCAATGAACTATTCATAAATGAGCTCAGAACATAGGCGTATTTCTATTTCAACTAGGGCTTGCTTTTAACTGAAAGGATGGATTGCCTCAGGCATCTGATACAGGTTTTTTTGCCAGAAATAGGCCTGTCCAGACAGAGTGGAAGCTTAAATTTTCACAGGATTTAAGACTGCAGGAGAGCGATGAGCTGGATAACATGCCTGTCTTTGTGTCACATTTAGCCTTCCCATCAGCCACAAATGGCACCTACAGTCTGCAATCACCTTTGAAAGTACTGGCACATTAAACGTTCAGTTCTCAGATTGGCAGCAGTTGCTGCCCCACCACCCACATGTGGCAGAGGGTTCCACTACCACACATGCGCATGCTGACAGAAAAAATGATCATGGTGTTTGGCATTGGTAGAAGTTTGTCCAGCCTTTATTTTGCTGATGGATTCAGCGTGTCACAGCAGCAGGGGTGATACTTTCCAGCTGGCCTCAAGTGGGTATCTGTCCTGGTGGTGTGAATTACTAATACCCTTGGACCCATGTATTGTGTAGATACGCGTACTGGAGTCCAGAATTTGACCTTAAAGCACGAAATATTCCAGCATAACTGCTTTCTGCTAATTCAGTAACCATGTCCAGGGCAAACCTACATCACAACCTTGGGTATACAGCTACAAGCTCTATGCCTCTTGAGTCCAGGGCAAACCTACATCACAACCTTAGGTATACAGCTACGAGCCCTATGCCTCTTGAGTGTAAAGCAAATAATGCCTGATGAAGAATGCAAGAGTTTTCCTCTCCTTCAGTTCAGTTTTAACATTTGACCTGTAACATGGTAGAATCCCACAGGCAGCCCCAGGTTTACACGTTCGGTCAGCTCAACTACGTAACTCCCAATTCCTTTCTATCCCTCTGTTTAGTTTCCTTTGTTTTCAGTTTTGATTTATCCAGCTGACATTCATCTCTCTTCTGGTTTTTTTCCCCTTTTTGTCTTTATACAGTACTTTACCTACAGTGTCTTACTGAGTCTCCTGGCCTGCTCTGTGTTCCTTCAGATCAGCTGTATTGGAAAACTGATCCTTATGTTAATCATTGAATTTATATATGTTCTCATTGTGGAAGTGCCAGGGGTCAACCTTTTTGACAATGCAGATCTCCTGGTTTCAGCTAAAACCCAGTAAGTGTCTTTCACTTCTGAAATCTTCATCTAACTTCTTTCACCCGATGATATCAGTGTGGCATTAGGTGGACAGGAGTGCAGAGGCTGTGGTGCAAGCAAGGGAAGTACATGGTACCAGAGAAGGCATGGCTGTAAAGTAAAGGCCTTATCAATGCTGCTCTCCACCTCTGAAGAGCAGAAGAATGCAGTTCCCTTTAAGATCTTTTTAATGTGGAACTTGACTAATTAACTGTCTATTAATAACAAAATGTAACTGGAATCAGAGTGGATTTGTGTTTCTTTTTCTTCTGGAGATGGGGAGCTGTAGTTAGTCATCCTCACTTCTTCTGGTATTACATTCTCGACATAGAAATGTCATTTCTCAAAAAAGAAAAGAAAAAAAATCCTCAAACAAGTTTGAGCTGGCTCAGGGTTGTGATAATGAACCACCAAGATGTTTGGACACCTGGTATATCAAACCCAGGCTGGGACAGTTGCTGTTGGACAAATGTCCACATTTGAAAAGCCAGTATCACAGCTGGTCTCAGCACAATTCCCAGCAGAAGGGCCTGGGCTAAGTGGGAGTAGGCAGTTGCCATTTTACTTACAAAAGGTAGTTTGTCATCACCAGGTCACACATTAATCATGGTGTGGCAACCTCCTTCCACTGACATGGTTACCCCTCTCCTGAAGATCACACCAGGGAGAGAAATTTGGCACATCCACAAACCCATCCTCCTCCGCAAGTTTCATTTCTCACTGGGAGTTGCGTTGTTGTGTTACCTACTTGTTTTGGTGATTTTCACTTGTAGACAACAATTGTACTTGAATGTGAGTCAGTAAAATCATGGTGTTGTCTAAAGGTAAATATGATGCCAGGGCACATAATGAGGAGAGTTGCCTGTAAGACATGAGCAGTGGGCTGTACTCAGGAGTGGGACAGGTGAGAAGGCAGTTCACGATAATGGAAATTCCAGGGCGTGAGAGAACAATCAGAGATCTAGAAGGCACCAATTTAGGTGAAACATTTGTCAAGGATGATAGCTGTGGTTGCTCCTGTCTTGGACAGGAGGGTGGTTGAGAAGATTCACATGGTCCTTTCCAGTGCTACCTCGTATGTTATGAAGTAGCTTGTGTAGTTGCTGTAATTTCTTGATGGTCATTAACCCCTTCAAGCTAGATGCATCTGGTTACTTCTGCCCTTCACATAAATATTCCATGATTTTAGCATTTCCATCTGCCCAGTAATAATTAATGGAGGTATGGCTTTTACTGCCATTGGCAGTAATCACTTAAATTATTTTGTTAAGCAAATGAAATTATGTAGGAAACTCCATGGAGCTTTCTGTGGAGGTATGGGGAGAATGAGTTTTCCTTCCTTTTTTTGCAGACGTTATGTATTCCAGCAGTGGAAGCTATTTAGCACTTTCTAACACTATTAGAGAAATAAAAGCGTTTTATATCCCAAATATTATTTCATTCTTTTAAGTCAAGAATTAAGCAAAATTACAGCACTTAGAAGTATAATTTATGTCTCTTCACAATCAAAATGTCAATAACAAAGTGGAGAAGGTTAGCATGTTTTCCCAGAAATAGCTTTCTGTGATGCTATATTCTCTCTCACTAAATGATACTTGTTTTGTCTGGAGAGCTCCATGCACAGCTATTTATTGTCCCAGTTTCTGGCAGTCCATTTGTGTGTTGTGGGAAATGGGAGCTCAGCGTGTAGCACATAGTTCAGAGATGTACCTTATTGTCCAGCTGATAAAAAAAAAAGAAAAAAGCAACATGACCTCATACTACTTTAATTGGGTGCCTGTTGTAGCTACATAATTACTGTCTGCTCTGCAGCCATTATGGTACTCTTGACTAATTAGAAGTGATGCAGATGTCACTTCACACTTCTGTGTACAAACCAGCCCAGCATGCAAGCAACTGAAAGGCTGATTATAGCACATTGGGAGTTGCTAGACTTGACTGCAGCAACACACCAGTGTGGTGACACGTGAAGTATAAACTGGATGCCCAAAGCTACTATCATATTACCTTTTCCCTATGCAAAAGATAAAACTAATGCATTGGTTTTAAAGATGTGATGGACCAATGTGATCTTGTAAGTTGAGTTCCTGCATAGTGGAGCCCAAAGAGCTTTGCCCAGTGATTTGTTCATCAAGCCCATCATTTCTGTTCAAGCTGTGGTTTGTGATTTAGAGGGCTGTCTGTCCCTGCCATCGTGGTTGTGAGAAGGCTTCTGTCCTATGGGAGCAGTCCCCAAAATCAGCCACCTTTCTGCTAAAAATGTGCACTTAACTTGAGCAGGAGTATATTTAGCAAGCTTCTCTCTGTGTTACCTTCCAGTAATTAAAGAGCCATCTGCTGCTGGAAATGTCCGGCCCCTGTGGGAGCAACCTACCAATGTTACACCATTATTGCTTGCACTGGGCATTTTGACTTATCCAAAGTGTTATTGTAAATATTGAGTTTGCTACATTTCATAGTCTCTGCTGAAGATTTTAGAGCAAGCTTAATACCCACAGTGAGCTGCAGCCCCAGTACAGAGGGTCAGGTCTGCCATGCTCCCATCATAAGACAGAGCGATAACGGGGGCAGTCAGTCATCCCTGGCCAGGTAGTGATTTAGGGAAGTAGGGGAATCATGCTGCATGTGGGAAGTGTCTCCAGCTCCATCTAGATCCAACCTTTAGTGTGGGAGTCACTGTCCCCAGGGTTCCCACATCGTGTCCATGTCCAAGCACATGTGTTCAGTGCTGGAGCTGGGCAAGAGGCCATGCAATAAACTGTGTGCAAGACAACAGTGGGTTGCAAAATCCATGTCAGAAGAAATTCCATGCTCAGAGCTGCAGAAGATGCCTCGGAACAAACAAGGTTAGAGAGTCGCTATGCTTTTATTTTTTAATTTTATGCCCAGTTAGGCTCCCTCAGCTATTTCAAATTTGATGATTTGTATCTCTGATTCTGTAATGAGAGCTTCCCTTCAGCCCCAGAAAACTGTGGCCTGAAGCTCTCAAGACAGCCATGAGATTCTCAGGCTAAAGATGTATCATGTTAGTAGCCTGCAAAACTGTAATTGCAACAATGACACTACAGTAATTTTACCACTGATCTCTTTCTTTCCATTTAAATAGCTTTTTAAGAGATCCATGTACATGGTTCTCAGCCACCTAATATTCCACCCACACTTGAGAAGAAACCCAGCAGCATTAAGCAATCAATCAGTCAGGAACTCAGACAGCTACTACCTACCACAAAGCTCCTTTCCATCCTTTCACTGTAAGACAAGCACACCCTTAATCTTCTCCAGCAGCTCTGTTTCATATGAGTACTTTGCACTATTGTGAACAGTAATAGCAGTTTGTGTAACCATTTCTTTAGCGCAAGTTGTGTGTGCTACCCATAGCTAGGCACAACACTGGAGATAACTTGTAGAAGAAGGGAGCAGTGCTACAGTGAAAGGAATTAAACACATTTCCATGCTACAATAAATGGGGAAGAGAGGAGCTGTCCCTCACAAGTTATTAGCCCAAAGCTTCCTTCAGATAAAATTTTCCAGCCTGACCTAATGAAGTAGTGATGGATGCACAAGCATTTGCTAAGCATCCCACACTGACATTAAAATCCCAGATGATTCTCTGACACTTAATCCTGCTTGGATATTTTAACCACATTAACCATGTGGCACCATCCCTCTAAATTTTTGAGTGTAGCGGAGACGACCTCCCTCCCGCCCCATCTTTTTGCTTTAGAAGGGCTATAGCCCCACACAGTGTTAGAGGTGCCACATTGCAGAGGTGCGGTTGGGTGATGCACGGAAGGACGAGTGCTGGAGGGAGCCAAACATTCTGTTAACCTTGTATTTGTGGTTTTTTTTCAGTGTGTCGCCAAATGCAACGTTCCCATGGTGAGTCACTCTGGCATGAAATATTTTTATGGGGTTTTGTTGGCAGGCATTTTCTGTTCACAAGGTGCAGGATCAGCATGTTGACTCACCAGCAGTGTCTGGTATTTGACTATGCATTGCTGTGAGCTGGTGCCACATAGTGCAAAGGCCCCAAGTGGACTGAGTGTTGCCCTTTTGTATGTATAGCTACTCTGAGCATCCTCTTCTTGTGAGACTTATGTTAGCTTGCTTTATAGAGCACCTCATAGAGCTTACTTGTAAATACAAGTCAAGGTTTTATCAAAATAATATTTTCATTCTGTATAACTTTGTAATTCAGATTTAACAGGTTTTATTTGCTTGATTGTCAGAAGGGATGGGAATGTGTCTTAGTGCTCTTTTCGGCTTATAGAATACTTGCTTACAAAACAAAGGCCTTTAAGAAGTGACTAATTAGAGAAGCAGTAAGCATTAAGAAGCAGTAAGTGTAGAACAGTCCCAGACTTAGGAGGCTGGGGAAGCCAGTGCAGGAGACGCAGTGAATACAGTTTGAAAAGCTGTCAGCATTTCGGTTTTGCCAAGCATAGTGGTGACTGAGCATGTATGACCATTCTCTAAAAAATGGGGTTTATATTGATGTTAACCCTTTTTAAGAAGTTGGATTAAATTTCCAGTTTCGAAGTCCTGCTTTAGAAACCGGTGCCTATGAGCCAAAGTCCTCAGCTTTTTGCAGGTATTGATTGTCCCTTTACCAACACATGCTTTGAGGGGAAAGAAAAAAAACTTTTCTTCAGAGGCTGGTTAGTCTTTAGTGGGAACTGTGGAGTGTAGCTAAGCTGTGTTTCTCCACATTGAGACTAACTGGGAAATTCTGCTCTTTCATTCGCAGCAGCTCTCCAACAATGACACGAGTTGCACTGAAGATTGTGACCCCTGTCATCATTACTGTCTTTGTCCTGGCGCTGTACTTGCATGCCCAGCAAGTGGAATCCACTGCAAGGCTTGACTTCCTCTGGAAACTCCAGGTTAGTGGGTGTTTGTTGTGTTGGAGGCATACACATAGTCATTGGCATTAATATAAAACTACTGAGCTATTCACTATTGAGTGAGGAGTGTTATAAAGTATCCTTGAATTTAATCTGGATCTGGCATATAACTGAGCATGCGAGTAATGCTCTGCTCTTTTTTGGTACTTTGCATACTCAGTGCTTCTCATCCTGGTTATTTAACAGTTTAACAAGGAAACTTTGTTTCCTTGTAAATGCACTTTGGATGGTCCCCACAGTAAAGGGTTATAGATGTGAAGATGGAGGTTAATGAATCTGGGCAACTGAGCCTGTCACTGTTGCAGGAACCTGTAATATAACATGATTTGTAAATACAACAACTCATATTCACTGCTGAATTGTTTCCCAGAGTTCAGTGAGCTTTAGTTTGCTGTGTTCAGGGGTGTGAAAGATTGACGTTTGCATTTTCATTCACTTTCTTGTTAAGCAGTGGGAACTGGCTTGATATCCAGCCTTCATTAGCCCCTAGGCAGCAGTACTGGATAACCAACACACTACAGATAATGCCACACTGCGCTCCTGTCCCTGGGTTCAGCGTTACAGTTTTCACTACTTGTGCCCGCAAGTGATGTTGGGGCATCATATGTGATTCTCAGGCAAGCAGGACAGGTGTCAGCTCTGCGCAGGACTCATAGCTGAGGGACTGCAGGATTGCAGGTTTTATATAGATTTTTTACCTTCTGGATGGCAGGACATCATTCTAATAATAGGTGGTCTCAGCAGTTTGAGTAGGAGGCACTGAGGAAGCTCCTTGGGAAGCAGATAAACATTGTTATCCTCGTTTAGAAATGGCAAAACAATGGAAGGGATGAGCTGACTTGCCCGTTCCAGGTCTGGGCTCAGCTGGGCGAAGCATTTGTTTCCCCAGACAGAGCCAAGTGTTCTCTTTGTTCTGTCCAGACATATGACCTTCTAAAGGGTCCTTCCTTGTTTAACTTCTCCTGTTTCAGAAACCAGCATCCATGAGCAAAGTTGTAAGTGCTTTGCAAGTATTGCTTGTGCCTTTACCAACATACTTAAGGGATGTGGGGAGGTTATCCCTTCTCCTGTCACAAAGCGAGGGCTGGAGACTGTGTCTGAGCTGTGTTCATCCACACCAAGAGCCACATGGGCCAGGAAAGTCATTCCTGTTCTGGCTCCAGCTCTCCAGCAATGACAAAAGTAATTGAAAAAAAAGATTTGAAGAAGACCCATTTCAAAAGACTGTATGTTTTGCCTGGTGCCTCTGCTGAAGGGGAAGGGTGCTGTACACAGGACAGCTCTTCAGGGCTCCCGTAAGCTGAACCACTCTGTGTGACCCCTGTCTCAGCTGTGCCTTCCCCAGCCCTTGCCTCGCCTGACTCTGTCTTTTCCTTTGCTCAGACATATTCAAAATGGCAAAAAGTAAAATAAGGGGGGGAAAATACTGCTGTCATCCAATAGTAGGGGAGAGAGAGGTGATCAGTGCACACACCTCTGTGCCTTTACCTACAAACCAGATGCAATGAATTGAGGTAACGCTGGTATTGTGCAAGTCTGCAAAGAGAAATCAAATCTGGTTCTGAAGTCTGATTAATCTAGTGAACTCTAAATGCTTGTTTTATTTTAGTCACCTAGGCCTAGGTACATCCTAGGTGTCTGTCATGGTTTAACCCCAGCCAGCAACTAAGTACCACACAGCCACTCGCTCACTCCCCGCCCCCCCCGCCCAGAGGAATGAGGAGGAGAATCAGGAAAACAGCAAAACTTGAGGGTTGACATAAGAATAATTTAAATAAAATAAGATTTTAAAAATAATAACAGTAACAATAATAATAATAATTGTAATGAAAAGGAGGGAGAAAGGGGAGCAGAATAAAATCTAAAGGGAAGGAGGGAAACCACTCCCCAAGTGATGTACAATACAATTGCTCAGCGCCCGCTGACCAGTGCCCAGCCAGTCCCCAAGCAGCAGTCGGCAGGCCTCAGCCAACTCCCCCCAGTTCATATACTGAGCATGATGTTCTACGGTATGGAATATCCCTCTGGCTGGTTCAGGTCAGCTGTCCTGGCTGTCTCTCCTCCCAATTTCTTGTGCCCCTCCAGCCCTCTCGCTGGCAGGGCATGAGAAACTGAGAAGTCCTTGACTTAGTATAAACATTCCTTAGCAACAACTAAAACATCAGTGTGTTATCAACATTATTCTCACACCAAATCCAAAACATAGCATTGTACCAGCTACTAAGAAGAAAATTAACTCTATCCCAGGTGAAACCAGGACAGTGTCCTAAGGTACATCCTTCCTGAAGCTCTGGTTCCATCTGAACATTAAACCCACATCAACACACATTAGCACAGAAACGACAACCCATCCTCCTCACGATTCCCTTTGCCCAGACATACCCCCCTTACCACAGGAGACGTGGGATTTATAGGCTGGTGAAAAGTCCTCTCCAGAGTTTTGGACTGGCCTGTTCCCTGGACTGCATGGTAACTGTACTTCATGACCATCATTGCACCTCAGCAGACCTTGTGGAAAAAGAGAGTCCTTTTTATTTAGCTACAGGAGCATTTGGAGAGTGCAGGGAGAGGATTATAATTCAGTGCTGCTCATGCAGTCAGCCTTCAGCAATGATGAGCTGTCTGTGTCCTGAAACCTGCTGTGCTTGACTGGGAAAGCCAAATGTGTGTTTTCATGGATGCTGGATGGCAGTGGAGTTCCCCAAAAGGAACAGACCTTGTACAGGTTACCCAATTCAGGGCCTAGAAATATAACAATATTGGATTTTGGTGTTATTCTGTGCCTGCTTTTACATACACACCAAGAGATGGACCATCTTCCACAGCAAAACACAAGTTTCTGCATCTCTCTGGTTCTGCCCTCCTTTGCCGTTTCCCCCTTTCTTGTTTCTGTCCTCCCTGCAAGTTCATTTTCAGCTTTTTCTCCCCTCCCCAGAGCAGTTACCAAAAGAGTAAGCACATCACTGTCTCTCCCCTCGAAACTAGGCCACTGAAGAGAAAGAAGAAATGGAGGAGCTGCAGGCCTATAACAGACGCCTCCTCCACAACATTTTGCCGAAGGACGTGGCAGCCCATTTCTTGGCTCAGGAGCGGCGAAATGATGAACTGTACTACCAGTCCTGTGAGTGTGTGGCTGTCATGTTCGCCTCCATAAGCAACTTCTCAGAGTTTTACGTGGAGCTGGAGGCCAACAATGAAGGGGTGGAGTGTCTGAGACTGCTCAACGAGATCATTGCCGATTTTGATGAAGTAAGTCACAGAAAATCTGGGTGGGCAGAGTGAATCAAATCAGTGAGTTTAGGTGGGCTTTGCTGAGCTCCTAAAGGAGGGTGGCTTATTGAATCCTTGTGCCATGGTTCATTTCTCCTCATGCTAGAAGTCTCTGATTCTTTATTTCCACACACACACACATTAAAATCCCTTCTATTCCCTTGCCACTCCTCCAAGTATCTGATCCCCTTTCTTCCTATACTTTGAGTAGCAGAGGCTCTGGCCAGTACTTTTTGTAGTGCTTGTACTAAGGGAGGACACGTGGCAAGGATATTACCAGTATGTGTGTATTTGTCAAGGTTTATTAACCTCTTTTGCTTGATCTTTTGTGAAACAGATAATAAGTGAAGACCAATTTCGGCAGCTGGAGAAGATCAAGACCATCGGCAGTACATACATGGCTGCGTCAGGCCTCAACGATTCCACTTATGACAAGGAAGGGAAGACACATATCAAAGCTCTGGCTGATTTTGCCATGAGGTTAATGGACCAAATGAAATACATTAATGAACATTCATTCAACAACTTCCAGATGAAGATAGGTAATGTCACTGTGTCTGCAGGATTAAGTATAGCTAGTGGTCATGCTGAGCTGGGGATTTTATGGAGTAAAACCCACAGATGTTACCTTAGCTGTACAGTGATGTTAATTGTCTTGTGCCTGGTGACCACTTTGGCCTCTATGGAACATCAAAGCAGTTTTGTTAGCATCGCAGCATTATTACTGAAGCTCCCTGGGGAAGTAGGAGCAGTTGGGCAATTGACCTTGGCGCGGAGAAGCTCCTGCTACAGCATGGTCTCACATGATGGTTGAGCTTGGGCTCATTTTGCCTGTGATGTGCTCCCTGCCCACACCCCCTGTGGTCCCAGGCTTTGCCATCCTTGGACACTAAACTGTCTTTCAAGTCAGGGAATAAAAAGAGAAAAGGAGAAAGAGAAGAAATGTGAGGATGTCAAGTGTGGTATTTGTTCTGGAAGGCCACTGGGCTGCTGCCTTACAGGCACTCAGCATTGCAGCAGCTGTATGCTGACTTCCAAGTGAGCAGTTCACTTGGCAGCTGGATGGCAAATAACCATATCGTGATACCTGGTACTGGAAAGTAGCTCTGGATTGAGCAGATCCAGCCTGTGCTGCCAGTCAGACAGGCATAATGCATCAAAGACGACAACTTCTCTTTAAAAGTTTCTTTCCCACAGTTTGGCCATAGCTTTTCATGTCAGGGTAAAGCACAAGTAGAACCAATAAACCTCAGGATGTTTTTTATTGTGTGAAAAATAACTTGCCTCAGGCTTCATGTGGATCTGGGCATTGTGGGATTTCTCCTCTCCTTCCAGGCCTCAATATTGGTCCTGTCGTAGCTGGGGTGATAGGAGCACGCAAACCCCAGTATGACATCTGGGGCAACACGGTGAATGTAGCCAGCCGAATGGACAGTACCGGTGTGCCTGACAGGATTCAGGTAAGGAATTCACTGGAAAACTTAACACTGCCAGCCCTGTGTCACTTACGGGTTTTGAAATGTAATTAGAATTGGAATTTTGGTTTCATTTTATTCCTTTATGCCATACTTACACAGTACTGAAAGAAAAGTCAGCTGGGGAATGCTAATGGTACCATCAGGTTTTGCTTTTTAATCTTGCCCAACTTTTCAACCTTTGGTCAAAAACTTGCCATTTAGTTCTGGGTGGAAGCGTTGAGCCGAGTTCCCTTCCCCGAGTGCCTCATTGGCACTATGAGCACAATCCTGCTGCGATACTTACACCCTCGTGCTGCCGGCTTTGCTGTTTGGCTATGTGCAACTTTAGCTTGTTTTATTTTCCAAGGCCTTGATTCAGTTACATATTTCTGTAATTCACTTCTCTGTTCACAATGCCGTATATATTGTGAGGCTAGCAAGGGCCCGGGCATCTGTGCAAAGGGCATATATAACTAGAAAAAGAGGACGGTTTAAGGGGTTAATCGAAACTGTCTTGTAAGCAAACGTCTCCTTGGCCTTCAGACAGTGACCTTTCCAGTGATTCAGTTCCACTGTCCTGCTTTCACTGAGCCAATGTCCACAGTACCAGATTGTCATTCCTTGGGAAAGTACTGAAAGGATATAAAAATAGTTAGAATAACTGACGTAAAACCCAAGAGGGGAAGCCATGCTGTTTCTTTCCAATTAAGCTGTCAGTTAGCTGGATCAATATTTATCCAACACCCTTGAAACTTTCCTACAAGATGGTCCAAGAACAATTTTCATTCTAGTTAAGCGAATCAGGCACAGCAATGTTACAGCAATAGGAAGCCAGAAATGAAAATATTTAAAGCCACCTGGAAAACGGTGAGAAAATACATTGTAATAAATAAATACCTCTGAAAATATGGTTGTTAAACTTCTGTTATTCTGCAGCACAATTGATTATTTTTGAATGGCATCTGCACAGACAATTTGGATGCTGGCTAGATTATTCCATTTGTTTGGTCTTTCTCATTCCCAGCTACCTTCTGCTTTGTAAAAACAAACCCCTGAACAACTCCTTCTAAATTGCATATCCACTGGGCAATTTCTAGGTCATTTTTGAGGACTTTTAAAATATGTTTAACCCATTTTCCTACTACCACTCTGGTGATATAATGAATGCATCTGAGTAGACTGGACTGCCAGGTGCATTTTTAAAAATGCGACTCATTTGTTTCTTTTTATCCTGTGACCTCCCTGAAAAATGCACTTTTCCCCCAGTTGTGTACCATGTGTGACTGGCTTCTGTAGTTTCTCAGTTTGTAAAGGTTGTGTGTGTTCTGCAACTTGTGCCAACCTTTCAGTTAGTGACTGAGCTGCAAAAGTCAACTGACTTAGAAACAAAATAGTTGATCCTACTTTAACTTTGTCTGTGCATTACTCCAAAAGCAAATGAAAAGACTGTGCGGAAGGCATGACAAGCATCTCCTTACTCTTGTTTATTCTGCAGGTAACAACAGACATGTATCAGGTTTTAGCAGCCAACAACTATCAGCTGGAGTATCGGGGGGTCATTAAGGTCAAAGGCAAAGGAGAAATGACCACCTACTTTCTAAATGAAGGGCCTCCAATTAGTTAGCACCGATTGCAGCGTCACTCAAAGATGGAATTTGCATTAGACAAGATTGTGAATTGGAGAAGAATCACTTTTTGGCAGTGAAGCTGAAAACGCAGCGCAGTTGAGATTTCACACCGTGACTCTAGAGCTGGTATCAGCAAACTCTTTGGCCACCCGTCATGAAAGGCAATGGGAAGAAACCACCTTGGAGTTGTTTCTGGCTGAGTGCTAAGTCGACCAAAGATGTGGTACTACACAGTTTCACAGATAAGACATGAATTTGGAATTTTTAAAAAAGGCTGCTACGACAGGATGATACAAGAAGCTATTTAAGTATTTATTGACGCAACACAACATTTACTTGGTTGAAGGAATGTATGATTCGCTACAAAGCATTGTTTTGGAATGGATTTGCACTCCCATAATGTTTCCATCCCATACTGCCAGCTATTTGAAGTGTACCACTGTGCTTTTATTAGCTGTTTTGAATGGGCTTTCAAAATTGACACCCACTGTTGCAGCACACAAAAAGGCCTTTTAGAAGGGCATTGGTAATGTCTTGGTGTGAAAAGACATTATAGCTCTGGCCCCCTCTTTTCCCTCCTTCTACATGGCTAAATGACTGCTCTTCTGAGTGGGTCTGGCACATCTGATGAAGGAGAAGATCGAGATAAAGAAAGATGGCTCTACAACCATATTTATTAAGAAGTCTTCTGTGCTCTTCTTCGGTATATATCAGTTTACATGGGAAAGACTAGATGTAAACAAGAGACACTTTGTGGGGTAACTCCCCTGAAATTTGTTGTGGGTTTTTTTGTATTTTTTATTTTGTAATATTGAAAACATGGAGATCTAACAGATATACCAAATTCTATATTTTGTAAATTATATATAAATTAGAAGGCAGGCTGTCCACACCAAGGTGTGGTGGGAGGTGTATATAACCTGTAGACTTTTGTGTAATCTTTTTCTGCATAATACTTTGAACACAGACTTGGCAGTTTTCAGATTATCACTATACAATCAACCAACAACAAACAGGTGAGTTTCCAGGCTGAATCAGATGCATTTTAAAATGAAAATCCAGAAAAATCTTCAACCCCAAAGAAGAGGAAAAAACAAAACGTGGTAGTCACACAGTTGTTCCGTGCAGCATTCAAGCGGAGGGTGGCATCTTAACAAATGGAAACAGGACCTTTGAGTTTTAGCTACTGAGATGGTATCAGTCAAACATGTCAAAAAGAGCTCTAAGCAAATCCTCTAACAGCAGCTCTTATAAGAAGAGGAAAAAGAAAAGCTGATTTGAACTTTTCTTTTTAAAAAATCATTTTTCATAGATGGTCTTAATAGAATCCTGCTGATATGAGAGTTGTCTGATATTGTAACTGCCATTTGACATTACAAGGAACTATGTACTGCAGCATCGAGTTGACTTTCCTGTAGTAGGCACTTATTTAAACTGAGTCACAGATTTTCAATTTTCAGGAATTAGGTGATCTTCAAAAAAGGGTGTGATGGCAAGTGTGTATATGAGGTGGTCAACCTTAAAATACAGTGCCATTGATGTTGTGTTGGAGACGTCTTTATCACGAGTGGGGGGTTTATGAATAGTTCACTGTTACCATTTATGTACCTTTTTTAACTATTAAAGAAAAATCCCTTGATATTTTATTAAAAAAAAAAAGAATTTTAAAAAAAGCTATATTTTTTATATTCTATGAGGGGAGAGTTTTGATATTGAATTTGGCGAGCACTAAAAATGACTCCAGTCTTTTGACATTTAATAAAGTTCTTTTCCACTCTTCTCAGGGCAGAATTATTGTAGTACTAACAGCTTAATGATTGCACTATGGTGGTGGTGATTTTTTTTTTTCCTACTCAACAAAGAGAATCAGTGAAAATCCATGGGCCTGTGTTAATTAATTTGCTATACTGCTAAGCATAACCCAAGCATTAAGCCATTTAAACGTGAGCTTAAATGGCATCGCCTCTTTCCTTTCTCCCTTCCACTAGGAAACATCTCTGAAAAGTATAGTATATTGACTTCTGTAAAACTGCCAAGTCTGCCCTTGTACTATACTTTTGCTCCTTTACATCCTTCCCAGTTTGCAGAATACTTAAGTTGCATCACGCTGTTACGCCTTTCTCCCCTCCACCTTCCCTCCCTTTTACCCCCTCACGGAGTCTCATTACCTTCATGCCATACATACGGTTTTAGGTTTGCTTTCTGCTTTACGAAAGTCTGCAGTCTTCTTAACTTTTGATTCATCTTATGAAGTTGTGTTGTCAATGAAATTTCAAGTCCCCAGTATCTCTAGGTGTGATTGTTGACAGTGTGTCATGATCATTTCAAGGGGTATTCACACACTCTTTACTCTGGATCTTGCAAAAATGGATACAGTTATGATTTCCCATGGAAATTGAAATTATTTAAAAGTAATTTAACTATATTAAACACTGTTTCACTGGTAAAGTGTCTCTGTTTTATTTTAGCTGCATCTGGCTGGTGAAGCGATCAGACGCAAGTTGCATAGGAGATGATACTGAATCTGCGAATAGGAACATCCAGTTCTTGACTAGCACTGATGGATGGCTGTTTGGAGCACACGGGTACTACGCAGTGCCCCGTTACAGAGCCTCAAGGGCCTGGCTGTGCAGCAAACAGCCCCCCAGTGCTTCTTGTGCACCCACTTGCCTTGAGACATTGGTCTCGGGATAGCTGACAAAGCCTCACTGTGGCTAAATATATTGGTATAACTGAACAGCTTAAATTGGGGGGGGGGGTGTCCTATTTAAAAAAAAAATGGTGTGTATTTTAAAATGTGTATCACCTTTGTCAAAGATTTCCCCAGGTACCTCAGTACTTGTCTTCTCAAGGGCACCTGGAAGGAGGCAGCAGTGCTTGTCAATCTAACATTTTCCATCTTTACAGGTAAAAGTAAATGCCACGTGTAACTACACCAATTAACAGAAGCCTGAAGTATAACTGAGAAACAAAAAGCTGCAGCTTTCAACTGACTTATTTAGTTGAGGAGACATTACACAGGCAACTAAGAACCGAATGACTAACCAAACTGTTACTTGTTAAGAGAAATTTTGTAAGCGTACTGGGAATGTAGCTGCATTAACAAAAAACCATGAAATACTTAGTATCACCAGAAAGACAGTGAAGAACTATTTAATACTTTACATGTTCTCCTACATAATCACACAAACAGCAATTTAGGACGTTATCTGATGTAAGCAATTTTTAAAACTGTCTGGAGAAGGGTATCCCCCAGGGGAAGGAAGCCAGTAGCCTCCTGTGTGGTGCCCTCTCGTTTAAACTGCTGTGCACGCTGACTGGCTGAACTGTTTTCCCAAGGTGTTTAGCCACCTCCCCCAGCACAAAGCTAGCTACATCAAATATCTGCCTGCACATAATAAAATGATACATCTGGGACGCACCAGATTTCTTACACGTGTCCTCTGCACGGCCAATACCCTTGCTGTCCAACAGCCTTGCTGTCTGTGCATTACACAGCGTACATGGATGCCAACATCCTGTCAAAAACTGCCAAGAGGCAAATGCTTTCATTCTGTTAACTTCCCACCTGCTCCTCACAGCACCATCACTTCTAGTTTGAAGAGTGAGCGCTTGGGGGACAGCCTGAAAAAGGGCAGTTCAGCTGTTCTAGGCTGAAAAAAAAACCCCTCAGTTTCCATTCTCTTTACCTTTTCTGTCCCAAGCTTTTCACTTCGAGGAGCAAGAAGTACTGGGGGTGGCTGGCGGGGGTGTCAGGAATGAGAACATTGACTTTCAGGCAGGATGGGGGATGGCAGCAGCAACACTTCCCTGCCACCTGGCAGCCAGGTAGCTTACTCTAAAAAGCAGGGTTATATTTTTGAATTTCTGTCCCTGAGCATCTCATAGTCCCTGCCTGTCCTGCTCTGCCCTGGCACTTTGCAGCGCTGGCACCGATGCCGCGCTGTTGGTGCCTCCCCCTGTAGCTCCCACTGAAAGCCAGTGCGGAGAAGAGCGGGTGAGCAGGCGGTGGGGTGCTAGGTGGGAATTACAGCAGCGGTGCAGCACGGCAAGAGCCCAGAGCTGACAAGCTCAGAGGCAACGCTGGTGCAGCACAGCACAGGTGCCACTGAACAAAAAGCTCCACAGAACAGCTCAGCTGGCCCCAGAGATCTTTAAACACAGAATTTCAGATAGAAATAACTATTGCCATCTACTGGAACCAGACACGTGCAGCCTTAGCCAGGCGCTGCTGCCACTGCTGCTGAGCAGTCCCACAGGATCAGGCTGAAAGAGACACAAAACTCCCTTCCATCACGGGCGGAGGGGAGAGCACCTCACAACCTAAAGGCAGCCCCTCCTTCCACAGTAAATGATTATACACAAACTATCAAATGCAACTTACAGATAAGCAAAAAAACAATCATCCCAGGCCATATGTGTCATCACCCAACCCCCACCACCACCCTGGCAGCACAGCAGTCAATGGTGCAACAACACGAGACCCTACCATACGTGCTGCTGCTGCTCCTCGCTACGAGGTGCCTTTGAAAGGCTCCAGAGGAGGCCTCCCCACCTACGGGCAAACTTCTTCTTGCATGGTGCAGGCCAAGTTCCAACAGGAGCCATAAAACCTGTTCTGTGGCTGCCAGATCTGGCGCTGTGAACCTTGAGTCCCACAAAGCCCAGACAAAGCCATCACCTGTGACCCTGCTGTGCCGTCAGGACAATGGTTTCAATTCCTTCCTTTACTGCAGGGCTATCAGCCAAGAACCTCCTGCCCTCACCACTTGGGTACAGCTTGGTGCTCTCCTGTCCTTCAAGTGACAGCTGCCGTTCAGTCTGAAACAGGCTAACGGACAGCCTACCTCTCCTTTTCACCTGCTCAGCAAGGAGCACAGCACAACAGCACAGCACAGCCGTACCGGGTGGATGGACAGAGAACACCAGAAGAAAAAGAGCCACAGAGTGCCATCTAAAGATGGCACACGCCTCCCGCTAGGAAAAGGCTCACCTCACGTTGCCTGTAGCACTAGATAGTTTGTGTCCTGAAAATGGTTGGAAGACGACAGATTAGAGCTGGCTCTGAAATTATTTCACATCATGTTTTATGTTGGAAGCAGGCACCACAACTCCCCCGGACTAGGCGAGCACACAACACCCAGCTGGTAACGTCCTTCTCTCTTGCCCTGTCTTCTTGTGGCATTTCCACAGCAGCTCCAGTACAACAGATGGAGCACGCTCTCATTTGCTTTCAAGCTTTGCACGGTGCCTGACAACTAGGGCGCATTCTTCAGCTCTGCTCAGTGTACAGGTTAGTGGGCTCATCTGACAGTGCCACCCACATGCTCCTTGCAGAAGCTGAGCTGGCTGCCCAGGTCGGAGCTCTGCATGCCATACTGGAGCCAGATACCCACATAGTGCCTATGCAGCCCCTGCTAAGCATACCTTAAACCTTCTGAACAGGTACTTGTCCTCTGCCTGTCTCAGGAGGCTTCCCCTCTGAGGAAGAAAGAAACCTTACCCTGGAAAACAAAGACTCCACAAATGCTCTGAGAGGTCTGAACATCTTTCCGATAGCTCTATAAAGTCAGGATAGCAAATGGGGGTGTACCAATTGACAAACGTGCTCCATAAAGTTCATTAGCAAACAGTTTGATCAATAAAACTGATGAACCACAATTTTGTTTATAACCTGGTACAGACACTATGAAACCACTTGGCCTTACCAAAATAAACTGTACCTGGAATATGTGACCAGCTGTGACTGGAACTGCGCACACAGCCAGATGCTCCAGGGTTCCTCAGACTCCTGTTGACAAGAGTCCAGCTGATCTCGCAACACAGGGCTGCAACTGCCACGCAGACCCCCCACAGCTACCCTCCTCATCACTTACCTCCAACCAGGGAAAAATCCCTCCTGTAATACATCCCTTTATATTAACACCATTCAGAAAGCATGGATTTTTGCAAGCCATAACATGTATCTAGAATGCTATTTATTCTGACAAAAAGCTGATTCAAAATAGCATGTCTAGTGTCTGCAAACGTTAATGGGCTTTTTTTCAATACAAACCGTGAAAGCAAAAAACATTCATTCCATAGCACTTGCAGTGGAATTGGGGAATGAAACACATGAGGCTGAAAGGTAATATCCCTAAAGAGGTGTTCCTCAGTCCTTTGATAGAGATACTATCGATATATTAAAGAATCCACAGTGAATGTTAAGTAATCACGATGTCTGCAAAGGAAACCAGTTTCCATACCCATCTAGTTCTCTGCTAACTTTGATACAGCTAAAAATCAATCCAAGTAACACACAGGTACAGTCCCTCACAAAGGCTGCGTTGTTTTCTAACACCTCTCCCTCCCTCTTTTGGATATATTCTTATAGATCTTATATACGTGTGTGTGTGTCAGTCTTTCACAAAGCAGCATGAAAGGAGAACGGGCATACACATTTTCCAGGGTCTGAAAAGTTATTTCCTAGCAAATTCTCACAATTCACAAATGAGACAAGTTCTTATCCCCAGCTATTGGCCCAGACATTGAATACAAGAGAGCATATCGCTATCAAAAACTTCAGATTAATTGAAGAAAAATACACAAGGAAGGATGTGGCTAAATCTCTAGAAACTCAAATAGGGGATTCTAAGGTAATCAAACCTCAAACAGCAAGATATATAGTCAAACTTTTGGGCAACTCTTCCTGAAACTGCCTATAAACACAGAGACCAGAGACCTTATTCAAAGAAAAATATGGTATTGTGGGTGTTGGATGGACTCATTCCAACCTTAAAGAGGGCTTACTTTATAAATACAGCATGAAGTGGGCTCTGCTTCTACTAAACCCCACAGAAAAACTGCGTAACTATGAATGGCCTTGTGCAATTCAAACTACAATAAAGCATGTTCAAGAGAGTAGTCATCTTTCATAAATTCATCTTCATAAATCTAATAACTCAAGTATCTGATAAAATCAGCAGGGAAACACCTACTATTTCTCTGAATGCTGAGTTTGTATAAGCACATGGAAAATCTTGGGAATTTTCAATATATTTTCACCTCCAGCTTGGCCTGGTGTATCTTGTTTCTCATCTCACACACAATTTCAGCAAGTTCTAATATTATAGTCAAATTAAAGTAGTATGTTCAAAAGCCATGTTTTTAGCACCTAGTAATATCAGGCAATGAAGAACAGTCATGCCCATTAACTTTTCATTGTGAAATGGTGTTTTTATCAGTGCCATAAAAACAAGCAAACAAAACCCCAACTGTCTTCTATTATACTGACAGTTGCACTTGTCCGTTATACCTGCTGATCAGCAATTAAACACCAGCATAACTGGAATGCAATAATGGCTCCTGATGCTATGACAAAGGAAGTTTTCATTCCTTAAAAATGCATCTTTAGGAATAACAGGAAGGGAAGGTGTCTCAGAGAAATCAGGATTCTCTGCCAACACATAAACTGAAAAAATGATGCAACAGAAAATTCTTCATGTGCACAACAGCCTGAGTTAAAAACTAAGCAGTACTTGAGGCATTCATAACAGCTTCCCCTCCTATCAATGGAGGTGAAATGAAAAGAGAGGTGTAAGGATGCTTCCAGACTTTGTAAGCAAGACAAAACCTGTTTTTATACTTGAAACATGAATAGCTATATTTTTCAACCATTAACTAAAATGGTAAAGGAGTGCTTTTCACCTTTTCTGGTGTCCAGAGTTCAGAAAGGTGCACTGAATGCTAATACAAGCAAACTTCTTGGTTCTAAACAAAGGCTGTTGGCTGTTCTGGATTTTTAAAATATTTGTCACGTAAACATTTCCTAAAATTCTTGTATGCTTCAGTCCAGTCCTCCACTTTACCTTTTCCCCATCTTCTGGATTCCCCAAACAAAAGCAGTCCATGTTCATGAATGCATTCTTCTCTGTCTCAAAGCGGGGAGGGAAGAGTACTAACTGCAAAGCACATCACCTCCAACACCAATCTCTGAGGCTGCACACCAAGGTATCTTCAAGGTCTTGATCTCAGACATCAGTCTGAGACACACATCATGAAGAATACAATACATATTGCTCCTGTTCACTCTGGTTTACATTTTCATTCTCTCGGTTGTATTATGCATAATTTTCTTGACTAATACCACCTATATAAAAAGAAAAGAAACTATCTAGCTCCATTCTTCTCGGTCATAGTCTGACACTAAATAACTTACCGAAACACACAACATTTTGGTATCAAGTGCCCAAAAATATTTGGCCAGAGCAACACCTCATAGCATGGCAAAGCTCTGCCAATCCCCAAATCCAACAACACATGCGGCATGGCAACCTTCCTGGCATTAAAGCTTGCTTTTCTCCCCCCACCCTCCAGCATTTCAGTGAACCTTTACATTATTCCAGGTCACATATAAAAATCTATCTATATCTATCTATTTGTACATTATGAAACAACATAAATAACTATCATATCATTGTAAAGAAAGCCAGTGTAACTGATGGTGGTACTATAAGGTTGCTATTCTATTTTCTAAGTGTTTTGGGGTTGCTAGTTGATTCACCAACTTCAGAAATATACAATGGTTCTCTCAAACACAAGTCTAGATCAAGACAGTTCTACCCCAGCACAAAAACACCCAACCCATAAAGCCAGAACAAACAAAATCCCTTGTCTTTTCTTCTTTAAGCTAATCAGACTGATTTATTATTTTCCTGTCACCAGTTGTTTATCTCAGGTTTGAGCTAATTATTCACTCATTTCTAGGAGTATATAAAAAGGACAACAGTCCAACAAGTGCAAGTCACTCCATTTACTCACCAATCCATTTCCTTTCAACCTTTCCAGAGTTCAAACACAGGAAACGTGCAAAAAACCTGGGTTAAGTGGCAAAACGCTCTGAACAATTACTGAAGAGAAACCCCGTCCACACAGATCACTTTCAGAGGACAATTAAAAGGAAATCACAAATGAAAAAATGTTAAAGTATTTATAGCACTAGACAGAGGGCCACAGGTGCCATAAAGCTGATCCCCAGAAACAGAGTTTCCAGGTTACATTTTAATTAAAAAAACATTAACATAAATGTCAATGTGAAACAAAACATTCCAAAATTTAGTATCTTACATATTCCAAATCTAGTTTGCTGATATGCAATAACATAATTATTATTTATTTAGCCTACCCCCTACTGCCTCACAAAGGCAAAACAGCTTTTGGAAGTGAAGAGCTTGCATGATATGCAGAACATACACTCTATACATTCCTTCCATTAACATATTTTCAAATGAAGCTTTTTTATGCCACCAGTCAAATTCCCCAAACTTGGTGTCCTTACATACGTTTTACTGCATGGATATGATCCATTTTCCTCCTCTAGTCCCATACTCTTCTGTGTCCTTCTTTAAAAAAAAAAATAAAAATTTCACCATCAAGTGAAGAATGTCCACAGGCATCTTACTTTGCTTTATTAAAAAAAAAAAAAAGCCTCATCCAGACAGCTGCTTCTTTTGGAGAACAGCTTTACATTCCTGAGAGTGAATAACTGTTGGAAAAAGACTGCCTCTAAATGTTCCAGGACTTGTCACACATTGTAATCAGGGGACTTTCCCTGTGGTTGTCGCAGTCGAATTTGTAAGGTAGAAAATGCTCCCACAGTCACATGAAAGAAGAGCTGCCACAGGTTGCGCAGTTCATACAGATACATGTTACACAGGCAAATTAACCCAAAAGTCAGGAAGGATTTGGCATTTCTCCAGCCTGTGTAGTATACAAACAGGTAACACTGTCAGGAAAAAAAATAAAGGAATCTGATTACCGCATGGAAAATAACTTCCACTGAAGAAGCGCTACCTGGTCATTGAGAAATTACAAACACAAAACAAGCGAAAGTCTAAATCAAACACGTAAGAACAGTATCAATTTAGCAGTCACGGAAGGGCGAAAAGTACCTGACATCAATACAAGGTTACAGTTTGCTTCCATTAAACCCCCTCTGAGAACCATTCTCTCATAATAATTGATTACAACCTGCAATAATGAGTGGCCCATGACAAAGGGAAGTGGATGTTCCTGGCAATCTCTGGTCAAAATACACTCTGTGCGACCCAAGCAATGGAGAAGGGACAAGAACCAGTGTCAAGTCTTCTTCAGGCAAAGCAATGGGAAGGACAGGGAATATACCAAGGCCCTGCAGCTGGGAATACTCGGCTCAAGGCAATCCCCCAGACACCGACCCAGTGTCCTGCTAGGGTTAATGCAGAGGATTAACTGGTAGATGCAGAGAATACCCACTGCCCTTTTTCAGCTGATGCAAGATGGATCTCATTTGGAGAGAAACACGCAACATCTCTACTGTAACTCTACCATGTTTTAAGGGTCAGTTTCTGCATGCTGTGCTGCAACACGGAATGTCAGGACTGCCCACAGTTCCTTACTCTGCCTTCTTCCTACTGCAAATGGAAATCTGTTCAAGTCTCATGCCTCAGTTTTCATCTCTAAAGGACACAGCTTTTACGGAGGCATTATTTTTATCTCTGCTATTGTTAAAACAACCTCCTTGACTTCTACAAAAAAAGTCGTTTGCCCTCCTCTGGATTCTAGCAATTTCTGCCTGCTGAAGAGTTTTTGCTGTGCTTCAACGCAGATAACAACGTCACTTGGGCTTACTTTATATTCCCAATCCATTCCCAGTGGATATATAACCATGCTCACACAAATTTTTTAACAGTATCCATCATCAGATTATCTAAGTGTCCTTTCTGTTCTCCTAGGGCATTTGCCACATTTTATCAGTCAGAGAACCTCTACTTAACTTTTTTTCATATTCCTCAACAGAGGGCCAAAGCATTGCACATTTGCAACCAACCAAAGCAATTTATTGAGGTTGCTTTATATTCTATTCAAAACTCAACCACTTTCTCATAAAACATACATTTCCACTGTAAGTGTGGCTGAGCTTAACAAAACTACTTGTAATTTCTGGGTATCTTCAGATAGGTGAGTATTGACAGTATCAGTAAGATTTGTATGCCCTTCCTTTAAAGCAAAGTAAAACCAGAAATAAGTCATCCACGTGCTTCAGAATCTAGATGCAATTCCTCTGAATCTGCTTGGCCATTTTGAGCACAGCAAATACAACCTACTTGTGCTGACAGTTTTAGAAATCATATCTAAAAGAGCGATTATTTAGTACTAGTATCTCAGCAATCAGAATTCAGATAATTTCTTAGCATCATCGCCTGCACTGACAACATATGAAAAGTGTAACTACTTCCAAGATTAAAACAAGGGTCAGGATACAATTCATCAAAATGATTAATAAATAAGGAGGACCTAAAAACCAAAAATACTACAGAAGTTTAAAAATGTAACTGCAACATGACGTTGAATGAATGTGGGTTTTACTGAAGATCAGTTTTAAATGAATTCTGAGGCTTATCTTTTCATTAGTCTTAAGTCTGAGATGCTACAAGATTTGCCACTTACAAAACAGAGCACCAGTCAAAAGGCCAAAACACTGAGGTTTTAACACCTTACTACAACAAGCACTGTTATGAAATTCCTGAGGGTTTTTTTTTCTTCTGTTGAAGGGAAGTGTTAGCATGGCAATTACTGAGCATGCTTTTAGGCAGAAAGCTCCTCTGGGCTACTTCAGAGAAGTATTTTTTACAAATTTTTTTTTAATAAATGTTAAGAAATGACTGAAGGCTCAGGTCCTGACACTTTGCACTTCAGGTACAACTGAGACAGCTGTTACTTCTGTACATTTTTTCAGAAGAGACTAGAAAGCATGGAGAAACGCTAGACATGTCAGCAAGCCTAAAACGTCATATTCCATCTAAGTCCCGTTTTTAGCCTGCACACCTAGGTTACAAACATGTTCTTGGAAACTAGAAAGAGAAACACACTGCTGTGTTGTCATTAACTGAACAAGACAATACAGTATTACGGATGCCTTGTGGGTTAATGACAATGAAATGTGCTGTCATGCAACACACGGAATCGATCTTCCAAACTCCTAAGTGTGGCAAAAGAACATCAGAACGTGCCAGATGAACTGACAGCCCTCTTAGTTCTGAAAACTGACCAATTACATATTGCAGGAATGACACCAGAGGGTGTGGAACAAGAGACTCAACAGATACGTTTTGAATATTAAGAAAAAGTTTACATTCCAAGCTGCATGGATTCCTTCTTTAAAACAGCTCTATTCAAGTCAGACAGTGAGGAGGAAGACCTATATCCTTGTGTCTCAATGCACAGACATGAATACTTACAAAGAATAAGGTTTCTAATTTGGGAGAGGAGGGAAGAATGTACATTTTTCACACAAAAAAAGAATGGAGGCGCTCCACCTTGTCTGATATGGAACAGACTGTTGACAGGGAAAATTACCACCAATCTGAAGAATTATTTAAGGCAAAAGCTGATGAAAAGTCAACAAGGGTACTGTGACATTTTGCTAGATATGAGTTATAGAGAACGGAGATTACAAGTAACCTGGACAGAAAGCTGGCTGATATAAAAAGGAAAATCCTGAGAAAGTATTTTATTTTATGGTCTGACACTGTACTAAACATTGGCACATGGAAACCTGTAGAAACTGCATATTCCACAAGTGCAAGGGATTAAAAGTCAAAAGAATTACAATAACAGGAATTGAGCATGACAGACATTATAGTCATAGCTAAACGTAACAGCAGTGTCACTGAATGACAAATGCCAATGGGCACCAGAACACTTTGTTACAAATTATATAGGAAAGTCAAATTCGAATGCAGAAATGGAAAACCTACAGACATGAAATGCAATGTGAAATACCAGACAGGCGAAGGAAAACGTAGTGGAAAGCAGCTGAAAGCTTTGAAAAGGAAGGAGATGCACAATAATGTACAAAGTGAGGAAAATTCTCGGGTGTAGTGCCTAGGTATTACTGTATTTACTTCAAATCTTCCCAAAGGAAAGATGCAGTAAGGCATTTGTTCAGATGGTTACGTTTACTTGAACAATGAAACTACTACTTCAAGGAAATTATATAACCTCTACTGCTTGTGACTTTACAGATAAATTGTAAGCTCCAGATAAAAAAGTACACCAAATCTCTTCATCAACTAACCGCAGAAAAATGTCAGCAAACAGAAGCTCTCTGGATCAATCTACTGTGTGATAGTTCATGATTAATGAAATAAAACAGCAGAGCAGAAATTATTTTTATAATCGCCCTATTCAAGTATCTGTGACATTTATGAAAACATGATGACATTTATGCATGACTAGGTAACGTTTCTAAAATCTAGTGAATTATGCAAGCAGGACACACCTGGTACAAACAGGCTGCTGTTCCAAGAAAAAACGCAATAACATAACTGAAATCTTCACCTTCGTTCTGTGAAAATAAGACAAAAAGCCATGCTTTACAACGTTTCAGTGAAATACCAGATATTTACAGTATGAAAGTTTTCATTACTGTGCGTTAAAGTAGTCTCAAATGGAGATTTATACTAATTCCTATGCTATACTAATCCAAAAGAGTTAGCACTAATCATTGCTTACTTCTATGTCTGGAAAAAACCCACCGTAATCTGGAATCTGACCAAAATGTTTGTTCACAACAGACAACTAATGCTGAAATTTTCAAAAGCCTTAAAGGAAGTCCATCTCTAACACTGGATACTTACCTTCTCCGGGTGCCTTTAAAAGTTCAGGTCTAAACACAACTACCTTTGACACCAACTTCGCAGCATTGTGCCTTCCTCCAGCCTCACAAAGCGGAAAGGCGCTGGAAAGCAAATGCGGGGGCTGGCCACGAGGGGGCGGCAGCCCCCCACACCGGCGGCCAGGGAGATCGCTGGAAAATGAAGTTTTCTTGAAGGAAAAGATGGAAAAATGTACTTGAAGCGATAGATCTTCCCACACGACGTGTTTAAAAACCAAAACAAGAAATTCCTTCTAACTTATTCAAACGGGTGGTTACAGTTTCTATAGAGCTGAGCAGAAGAAATTTACATGCTCAGTGATTATTCTAACTGCATTTCAAACAAACATCTGCAACAATCCAAAATTTTCGCAGGAAAACAATGGACACTCATGCAAATGTTCTTCCTTGAAAGCAAATACCATTTTGAGAAGGTGGTCCATTGGAACTAGGAGTTGTTTCTGCTCAGGGAATGTTCAGTGTGAAGCATTTCCATCTGCACTGTCGGCTAGGAAAGAGTTACCTGCACACGAACACCTTACCCACACAACGCAGCCCCTCCCAAACCCTACGTAAATCTCTGCTTTGGTGCTGCTGCGTATTAGCTGAAGTATAGCTACAGATTGTAACAGAGTTTTGCTAACACCAAAATAAAAACACCGATTATAAAAGGAAACACTAATTCAGAGAGAAGCTTTGGAATGACTTCTCAGAAGTTCCACTAAACGCGTTTTGGATTATTTCTCCCTAAACCTTGTGGCTTTTTCCATAACGAAGTAATTTAAGAGAAATTTTAATGGATTTTTAGTGTGCCTCATTTGTCAGAAATGAAAAAATACCTTCCATCTGTACTGCCATCTATTACCTCCACATGCAATAACATATAGGATAAAATTAACTGGCTGCCCTACCATCACTTAAATTGGTTCATCTAACACTGGCATTCCTTTTTAAAAAAATCAGCTGCAGAAAGGTAAAAAAACAAGTTCTAGGAAGATTTTACTAAGTGGGAGAAATCTCTTCAGTATTATGTTGTACTACAGTGTACTTTAAATTCATTCCTATTTATAAACTGAGAGAATTGTGCATAACACAGAAAAATCTAAGTAGAGATGTATTTTATTAAATCTTTTCATATATCAATAATCATGTGAGACAACTGGAATACAGGTAACCTTCTTTACCTTACTTCCCTAAAAAAAAACATTATAACTGCAATGCTTTTGATACCTAAAGTCCAGATATATCTCTGAATAAAAAGATGATCTATCAGTCAAGCTGGAGGATTCCTATTTTCTTTCAGAAAACTTCCACAGGGTTTTTAGTTTGTACCTCCATCACCGCAACAGTAGAGCCATTTAATGTTAACTAAGTCTTTTTCTTTTTTTTTTTTTTTTTGTGGTAACAGACATGAACTTTCTGTGTGTGCTTGCAAGCACTACCAGCCTATTCATTTGAATTGCTTGAAATCATTAACCACCATTACGTTCACTATAGCAATGAGAATAGAACTAGCACAAGAAATGGAAGAGAAAGAAACTCAAAAGGCTATAGGGAGGGTGAGTGCAGAGCATTCACAAAAACAAGTAAATGTTTGTTGGAAAGGTTTTTTGGTGAAGGATGTGGTGGTGGTTTTGGGGGTGGATTAGAAGAAATCACTTGACAGTCTCCCTTGCAATGATCCTTTCAGCACACAAGAGAAATAAGTATCCTACTTAAGAAGGTTTATTAAAAACTAATAAACAAAAACTAAAACAAGTTTCTAAAAAGCAATTTTACAAAAGCTGTTTAGAGATCACTGCTCTGTGGACCTTTCAAAAAAATCGGCCAGATTTTCAAAGCTGCTCATCATTCTTCTCAAGTGTTTTTAAATAACATCTATTAAAATTAAACATCTCATACCCTAGCATAAATTTAGAAAACAGAACATTATGTTCACATACTCAGTGCTACCAAGATACCTAGGCAAGGAGTCAGCCACCCACCTTCTACTGCTTTTGAAACTCACAGCCTCAATGAATGATGCATCACACTCAAGAAGGATGCACGCAGACAATATAGGCTTCATAAACAGAGGTCTGACCTCACAAACAGTATTTCTGAAAATAAAACTGGCAAGATTTTGTTCACATTGCAAGCATCTTCTAAGGTGATATTATCATTGCTATGATGTGTAACTCTTAAATTCATAAACATGTACAATACCTGGAGAAGACTTTCTATGGCATGAAAGCCACGAATTAAATTCAAAGCCCCACATAGCAGACTAAGCACAAATGAGACAATCCCTGGCAGAGTCACAGGTTCCAGACGCTGATGAGGAGCTACAAAGCAAAAGATCAAAAAAAGATATCAAAAGGTCAAAGCAATGTCTTTAGAAATTTAGTAAAAGAATAATCTCATTTTTCAGTGGCTTCTAGCTCAATAAGAGATCACTGAAGCAAATCACAAAATGCCAATCCTTTTTTCTAAAAAGAAGCAGCATTTTAAATATTTCAATACAAGCTTTAACAGAAAGTATACTTCCCTTCAATTCATATATATAATTGTTTTATTGTATTTAGTCTTCAACTCAATACATTCAGTTTATCCAGTACGGTACTGAAAGCTGCTCAGACATGCCAGGAAATCAATGGCGAATGATGCACTTGCTAGTGAAATTTGTCCACAATTAGTAGCCAGGTAATAAGGCAGTACTTAAGAGCTCCTCTCACAACATCCACTTTAACACTAATGCATTAGCAGAGCTATACGAAGCAAAGCTACTGCAGTCCCTACCTTTAAAAAAATACAGCTAGTGAGTGCTACCAAAGACACACATAGAAAGGCAGTTCTGAAACTAAGCTAGGATCTATACAACCTTATACAGACCTTCCAGATAGTACTTAGAAGTCTCTTACAAAACACATGTTCTTTCCATGCACACCCACTCTTTCGGACTTATCTACGGTCACAAGTACATAACAGTTGTGTATGTTCCTCATTACTGTCGCTTTCCATAATTAAGAACAGAAAGCAAATATGAAAAAACAATGCAAAACTCTTAACAATCTAGGCAACACTGGGAAAACAAGAGGACTACTGAGCCATACTTAAATCATTCTGTTCAAATCAACGAAGTGTAAAGATGTGAACAATGAGGTTAATGAACTGTAACATTAATAAAGAGAGGGGCGTCAATCCCAGTTGTTTGCATTGCACAGATCCAGGAAAAAACCTTTCCAAACAGTTTATGAAGTTACTGAACCTAAAGAAAAAATGACAAAAGCTACTTCACATTGATCAGCAGACAGGACCATCTAATTATGAGTGTGTGATAACTTAAAAATAAACCACAAAATTAGTTCAGTTAACTCATTTGTGCTGAATTTAATAGTGTAACCAGTTGGGTGGTTGTGTTTTTTTAAACAAAAGCATCATGTTTAACTCTCAGAGTTTATTACTTTTCTAACTGTACTGCGTATTAGAGGAAACTACCAGCAATCACTCGGTTAAGGTTAGACATGCTATTTGCATAGCAAACCATTCTTTTTCAGTGATCCTAACTGGTGGTTTCCGTTTTGTTTTTTTTTAAACCACCTCATCTAGAGAGTGGCAAAAAGCTGAAGGTGTATGTGACTGTTTTCAGCCAAAAGTAACTGCATTGCATTAACCGGTGGATAAAATCAGTTCACTGCTCTCCATGCACAGCTCTCCAGACAATCTCATTTCCCCCATGTATCAGTGTAACTTTAAAACATCATGTGTTAAAACAGTATTTAAAACACCTCTTTGAGAACAATGGGGGGAAAAGTAGGGTCTTGTCAGCTGAATCAAGACAGTCTATGAAGGATCACAAAGTACTAATTTTTCTCTCTTGTTAAAATATGAAAACAAACCCAAAAACTTTAAAGGACATTGCATACCACTATTGATGTCATTAAGCTCTCCAGGGCTTATTAAATTTTAGTGTTACAATCAAAGCAACAAGAGTCATTTAAATACAGAAAAATAAAGGCAAAACCAGAAGAGTGAAGGAGTGTCAGAGAAGGCAGGGTAAAGGACAGCTGAACTTGAGTCCGTACATCCATATTCTTAGAAACATGATAACTGCCGTATCAAAAACTAACACAAACCAAGGATCGAATTAAAGCACTTATTCTGAATTAAAATGTTGACATTTAAATAAAAATTTAAAAAATCTACACAATGTGAGAAACTGCACTACTTGTAAGGATGTTTATTTAAAAATAAAATGCAAAAAACTCCAACTCTTCAAGTACACCATCAGGCAAAAAGTAACTTTGATTTGACAACTGTTCCTTTATCAAAAAAACCCCTCAAAAAACAGTATATTTATCTTAACCTGACGCATCACACATCAGCATGTTGTCACCCTGTTCCTAATGCCTGCCAACACCTACATCCACTTTTGAAGCAAAATTCTATCCATAATCTGCACACTTTATGTTTCACACACTAATGATTACCCCTATTCCTCACTACACAGCAAAACTTTCACTAAGGGAAAAGGGCTGCTATTTTCAATTACTTTAACAATATAAGAGGCCTGGCCACTAGACGTTGGATACATATCCAATTACAATTATAAGGAAGTAACAGACAATGCTTCATCAGCATCAAATTCTGCTATTCTGTGTAACAAAACAAGATTTGTGTCTACCTAACTTCCTAACTCTGCATGCTATCCAACTTGATTTAACATACTTAATTCACTTATAGCAAGAAATATTTTTAACAGGCAAGCATATTCAGGAAATGGCACTAGGCAAAACATCTCTTTTTGTGAGAATTTGTCCTTAGAACAAAGGAGAAACTTTGAAGTCTAGCCAACTGAGTGGGTAGCAAACATCCAGAGAAAGTTCTTTTCAAGGGTGGAGAGAAGCGATGAATGTGAAGAATTACAAAACTATTAGCAGACTTGCTAAAAAAGACACTGTTATTCAATAACATCCAAAATTTGAGGAGCTGAGGAAGGAGCAAAGTGCAAACCTCTCGTAATGTACAGCCCTTTGATGGTGAGTTTCTACAGCAATTCAAGGAAGTGGGTAACTGAACAGAGAGATCTATGGAATTCAGAGGAAGAAAGTTAAAAGTAACTTAAAGAGGGAAAAGCCCCAAAGAAAGTTGACATGGAAAGAAAAGAGGACAACTGCTTCTCTAAGACAAGCTGTGGAGAGGTAGGTGAAAAAAAAAATTGAAAGATCATCTGCCAATTATTGTTTAATTTTATTTTATATTAAAAATGGAAATGGTCCTTACACATTGTAATTTAGGCCCATAGGGTCTTCCGACACTTTTACTCAGAAAAGTGACGAAAACCTCATCTCCCACTACATGGACAACTTAAAAATACAGCCAATTTTGACACAGGTCAAATTCTCTCCTGCATATCGTTTTTTCCAATTGCAGGAAGTTTGAATCTAGACAATTTTCAGAGTTAACCAGTTGCCACTTCTGCCACCATCACCTTTTCCACAATCCAGGATTAAACTAGAACATTAAGAGGTAACGACAACGTAAGCATCACAAGTGGCAAAAGAATAGTATCACAGCACCACAAACCTTTAAAAACAGCCCACACATATAAGCAGCAGATGATTAAAGGTATGTACAGTGGTGCTTAAAAGATTTCATTCTTCTAAACAATTTAAACATCTTCACACTTCTGTCAATTTTTCAGAATCTCTCTCTAATACTGCTAAATTGCAACTACAAAGATGTAGTTTCAGCTGTTTCCACACTGCCTCACAGCACCTAGAATTCTCAGGATCAGGGCCCCACCAGTACAAATGGGGAACCCTAGTGGTTTTGTTTGGTTTCCATCTTCAGTAGATAGAAAGTAGTTTTCAATCTTCTACAGGAATCCTTACAAGTAAGTAATTAGGATAATACACTGGCAAAGAGATCTTTTATAGATAGACCGATAGATAGATATAACAAATGCAGAAAATTAAGGTGATCTCTTATATTACAGTTCTGTAGGAAGTGTTTTGATTTATAATTGCAATTTTCACCCTGCCACTGTAAAGTGAGCAGCATCCGTGCATGTCTGCCCAGGATAACTAGCCTTATAGACAGAGGTACTTTTGGAAAACAGGGGAAGATACATCAACTAATTAAAATCAACACCCCCTTTTATTCTATTTATTATTTTGCTTCACTAAACTTGGAAGACTGAAATCAGATTATGACAGTTTCACATGTGGAGTCCACATATTAGCACAAGGACTTGGCGAGTTTTAAGTTTTCTGTCCTGCTGGTAAACATCCAAAGGTGGGCCTCAAACTGATTCAGAGCATTCATTTAATAGCACAAACCTTTAATCCAGTTCAACCACACAATGCCATATTTACCTCCTATATGAAATAAATTAAAGTTTTAAAAAATTAACAACTACTTAAATGAATGTGGCAAGTATATACAAAATTGCTATTATTAACATCATACATAAGGCACTTATTTTAGAAAGTACATCTTTTAGACAGCACAGCTCTTTGGATTTCCACTATCACAGATGCTTCTCCCTCTGGCTGCTCTAACTCCTGACACTATGCTCTTAGCTTATGTCATCATTGGTTTTTACCAGGCAGAAATAACAAAAATTGTCATAAATCTTAAAAGGTCAGGAAAAAAAAAAAATCAGCTTGCTAAGTGCTCATCTCCATTTTCTTATTTTCATGCAGATTTTGGGGGGGGGGGGGGGGGGGGGGGGGGGGGGG
>JAVJGI010000064.1:31159442-31241015 GCA_035590275.1 Ibycter americanus | reverse complement strand
GCTCTCCGGAGGGGCAGAGCACAGGGGAGCGTGGAGCAGCGGTCACTGGCGGGCCTTGCGGCCGCTGGCGAAAGGGACCGAAGCACCCGGCGCCGCCCGGGTGACGCTGCTTGGCGCGTCTTTGGCCCGTTCTGTTAGCCCCATTCTCAGGGGAACCGAGCGCTGTGGACTGTGCGCTTTGCCTTTTGCCGTGCCATAGCTTCTGGCCGCAGTTGGCCATTTTCCGCCGGGTTAACGGGCGCAGGCAGCGGCGCTCCGAGGCCGTGGCGGGGGGGCCGCCTGCCGCTGGCCTGCGTGTCCCCAGAGAAAGCGCACCAGCGGCTGGGCGGATTTCACTCCTTTGCAGACAAATGCACTGGGCACGTTTCGAAAATAAATGACAGTACAAAAAATGAAAGTTTGCAAAGCTCGTTACTAATCCCAAAGCGAGGTTCCTATTTTACAACTACTTTACCAGTACAAGAATAACTCACTCCCTGTCTTGCTCTTCATCCTTACTGTTTTCCTACTGCATCATACGGTTTTAGTCTGTTGGCTCAAACCTTAAAACAAAAGCAGCTTATTTCCTTGCTAACACCTTTTAATTTCTCCTATCTGTTACTACTTCACTATCCATGTGCTTGTAGCATTGCAAAGTGTTGGGGTAGAGGTGATGCACCGCACAGTCGCTGAGCTTCGCTCAGGAGCAAGGTCATCGGGAGGATGGCACTGAAGCACGTTAGCACTCTCCCACTTCATCTGCCTTCTCTAAGCAGCATAAACTATTTGTAAAGTGGACACCTATGGCAACCGCAGATACCAGTGGGGTATCACCTCACTCCCTACCCCTGAGAGCATGCCTGTGAATGCCAGTGGTCCAGGTGTGGTAAAATCATATCTTAGCTCTTACTACTAGGTAGTAAACCAGGTGTAAGTTGCTATTGCTGGAGACTAACTTCACCCTTTTTCTTCCGCGTTTCAAGCAAAGTTCAGCCGAGCTGAGGAATCGAGCTCTCTTGTGTCAAATGAGGCTGCAGCAAGGGGTGCAAGGTTAATTGTGGCTCTGGAGTTGAGCAACAGAGGTGGAGGGAAGACTGGCAAAAAGAGAAAAATTGCTTTCAGAGGAGACTCAAAATGAGATGGGGAAATGGTGAGGTGGGGAGTCAGGAGACACGGGTGGCGTGGAGACATGGGAGAGGAAGGTGGCACAGGTGAGCAGAGGGGCCACTGCAGAAGAGGTCACCTGCATGTGCTCGGTGAGGTAGTTTTTCTCTGAACATAAAAGCTCAAGGAAAAAGTGATACTGGGAGATCACAGGAGAAGACCCGTTACTGAGCATCCTGACAGTGAAAGCTGGTTGCTGTGGGGAACTGCCAAAGATGTGCACCACAAACAAGTCTTGCTTAAGCCCCATGAGGTATGGAGGGTCTGCATGTTTGAATAAGCCACTTTGCATCTCCAAGTTGGTATCTTGGCCTGTCTGGAAGAAACTGTGTTCCCTGTCAGGCTTTCGTAGAGCTGAGCATGGGAACATCTCAATCCTGACTGCCTAGGCACAACTGTAGCATACGTTGGGAAGATGATACATTAATCTCAATAATTTCCAGAGAGTCCTTATCCTGTATAAACAGAGTGCACAGTATTACAAGCTGCTACACAATTTAACAGCTTATGATAGCATCTACTATAATGCTGAGAAGTAGCGATTACTTAATTAGAGGCTGCCTAAAGGTTTGTGATAAGTGCATACGTGTGTAATTTTAATTTTTCTAGTTCTTCTGAACTGTTTATCTTCCAACCCTAAAATTCTCTTGACCTTTTGTAAATGTTTTGAAGGAAAAAAGATAAGCATTTTGCATTTGCATAAACAGTACTTCAAAAATTATATACACATCTATTAGTTAAGACTTACACATTCCTAGGGGAAGAAATTGTTAATAGTCTTTATTTTCAGGTGAAACTGGCCCCAAGAGGTTAAATAAATTGCACAAGGTCACCGAGGGAGATAGTGGCAGAGTCAGAGTGGAGTTAGAGCTCAGGTGCCCCCAGCTCTCATGGTGAACTTAAATCATACCGGTTATTCAAGAATTTGCATGGCTAACAAGCCAGTTACACTTAAAATAGCTTTTTTTTCCTTGTCCCATTGACTCCCCTAAGACATGAAAGTAGGAAAACATTGTTAGAGGGGCACCACACAGTGAATAAATTAGTGAAAGCTGCAGCCAGAGATAAAACTGAGATTCCTAAGAAGTAAATCCAGCCAGTAAAAAGGGAAACGACAACGAAGGAATGTAGGTGTTCCAAAAGGAGGAGGAGGAATGCTGAGGAGATGGAGTATGAGACAGGACATGCAGGGTATGGACAGCCTCAGAGGCTGACGAGAGAGCTGGATGGGAAGGACTGGTGCCAAAGAAGTCCGGTGGTGTCAAACCCCTCAGAGATGACAGTGAGGTGCGTTTTCATGAGTACAGAAAAGTAATGAAGCCATGTGCTTGCTTAACGTGTCACCAGCCAGCGGAAGGCAAACCCCAACAGCGAACACTCGGAGACAAGTTAGGATGGGATTTAGCTCACCAAAATTTAATGATGTGGAAATTGGCCGCTGTGAAGCTCGGTTGTTGTTTCTCCTCAGTCACTGCAGGGGAAGCAGATGTCTCCAGCCACATTTATACACCTCAGGTTTAGATGACCAAAGGTAGGGAAGACAAACCCTTAGGCCCTATCCACTGGATGTAAACATGACTTTTAAACCAGGTTTCCCCACGGAAAAATATGCAGCCCGAGGAGCTGGCACTAGTTGTGCTCGTCGGTGATGGAGTCACAGGAGCAGCACAGAGGCAGAGGTCTGACAGGGTCCTCAGAAGGTCATTTGGAAAATTCAGCTTCAGTTTTCTTTGCAACACATTAAACTGTGTAATACATCGGATCGCTGATCCACTTTGTAACCCGTATTTGCAGGGAAAATAAAAGCCTTCTCTGATTTAGACTAATTAAACCCAAAGCCTTTCATCTTTTTTTTTTAAAAAAAACATACACTTCTGTTTACTAAACATCTTTATAATTCTATTGCTCCTTTCTCTGGACCTTTTTTTTTTTCCTTCTTTCTTAACGTTTGGTGCTTGAAGCTGGAGGTATTATTGAAGCTGGGACTTTAGCTGAAAACCACACTAATAATCCATTACTTCTGTTTCCTGTTTCTTGAATGGTAATGCCAATTCCCATGGGAAAACAGGTATGTTGAATCTGAATTTCTGTTGAGTGCAGCCCAGCTTCATCGCAAGTGCTTAAAACCCCGAATCAGACTCCCGAAATCATGGCACTGGCTAAGAACCCGTGACTTTGTAACAATTCTGCACTCTAAAAAAATCGCATCTGATTTTAGAGGTTTTAGAGAAACCTGTGTCCATAATCACAAGAGCTAAGATTATATTCACTGGAATGAACTGTTCTTGCGAACGCAGCAACAGCAGAAGTGTGAGCAAGGTCATAAAAATCATCAGCAGAATATCCAGTTTATTTCGTTGCTTCTCTTTTAAAAGCCTTCTCCGCTGATTCAGTCATAAGTGCATGCGCTGGGCAGAAGAGTTTCTTTCATGGAACAACAGTGTTTAATTCTCAAGGGCTTTACAAGTCTGAAGCCACCTCGTAATGTCACACGAAGTATCTCACTGGTAATAAATGCAGATGTTAGAACAAAATACAGCGTTATCCCAATGGCTCTTGTTGCAGCAGGGCCCAGCATGATCTCCTGCATAAAGAACATCGTATTTCTGAAAAGTAATCTTCACGCTGCATCTCAATTAGTTTGAAAAGCGACATGTTGTTAATGCACTTTTATTTACAGGGCCATCAGCATTGTGGGCTTATGGAAATAATACAAGCGAGCTTTTCTGATGATTGTGTCCTGAGCCACTCCAACAGTCTCTCTTTGGGGCTTTTCCGCTTACTTTATTCCCTTTCTGGTAGAAGCAGCTGATCTGGAAAGCCACATGAATATACTCCTAGTACACATAATCCCTTTAGTTCCCTACATGATTGTAACTGAACACATTGGCAGACTTTGTTTGTATTTAAATATTTTCGTAGAAGGGAAAGCCATTCCAAGCTGATCACTTCATGAGGCCAAAAATTTCATTAGGAGCCATTTAAACAATTACAATAAATAAGAAAATCATTATTTGTTAGTACAGTTGTACCATAAACACTATAATTTATATTCAAAGAACTCTTGGTCCCTAAAGAGATTTGTCTTTGTTTATATTAACAGCCAAAATAAACTTACTTGAGTAAGAAAAAAACCCACATATGGCTTTGTAATCCACAGTCAGGATGCTCTATTGGAAATTTAATTCAGAAGGACAGAAAGGTTTCTTAGGACTGAAGGCACTATTAGGTACTGTAATATCTAATAAGATTATAAGGTGGAGGTGGTAGCTCAGTATAATAGAAACCCACTGTGACATAGGAATATAGTAAGACATAGGGCCAGCAGAACTTTTTGGGTGATCAAATCCAGTCCCCAGGTGCTGCAGGCAACCGGATCACATAATCCATTTAATACATTTTGTGAGCTTCACGTTAAAACTAGGTATGGTTTTGTCCCTATAATTTTTTACACCCTCACTATGCAGGTGCATAAATAACACCTAATTGATAGTCTAAATTATTCACAGCCAATTTATACCCACTTGCTTATATGCCAAGATTGCCTACCTTTAATATTTCTCCTACCTGACGTATTTACAAAGAGGACTCAAACCGCATAGCGACCTTCAGCTGCTAGGCTAAATGAGCTGTGTACACACACCTTCCTTTCATGAAAGGTTCTCCAGTCTCCTCCTCATCTGAGCAGCCCTTTTTTTGTATCCGTTCCATCACGAATCCAGCTTTCTTTAACGTGATTGATCAGAATCGTGCTCTAACAAAAATCTTATTGGGCTCTTACACAAGGGCATTCACGCTTCCCTTGCGCTTCTGGAAATGTCTCTCCTATTGCATTTTAGAGTTTCAGTTGCTTCTGCCATGCCCACACCACACTGGGGCAAACAGTTAGAAACCTTTCTGTGTTGTTGCTGGTTTCCTGCAGAATTTTTTCTGCTGTTAGACTAGACTTTCTTACTACCTTCTGTGGCCTTGCTCTTCAAGGACATTCAGTTCTTGCTGTGGGATATTCTGAACTTTCTCTACACCAATGAAACCTCCTAACATTGTGACTTCAATACATTTTAATGATCCGACACCTTTGTTTTCCTTATGGGTCATTAATGAAAATAATAATCAGTCTTAAGATTTACTTCATAGGAGTGCTGAAACATTCCCTTTCAACACAGCTCAGCTTCTGTTCTAACACTGTGTATGTCTTGCAGTTCCTCTATAAATCTCAAGACTTCTCCAGGTAGGAGATATAATTTTATAGACAGCTCCTCATCTGCTACTTTATTGAAGTTCAGACAGTCAGATTTCCCCTCTTTGTCTAGCTAATTAATTACTGTATCAAAGGAAGCTATTGAATTAGTCTGGTATTATCTAGCCTTAGTAAATGCCAATTACATTTTATTCTGTTTTCCAGTGACTGCTGTGACTTCGATAATTCTCTCCTCCCACATTCTTTCCTAAAGCCTGACATAAAACATTTATGTACATAAAGCAAAATGTATTGTGCCTTTTGAGTGAAATCCCTGTTTTATTTGTCTATGGTATAGATTAGTTATTTACATCGATATGTATTTGTGACTAGCAGGTAGGGTTGAGCAGCAGTTACAAATGTGTTGGATGCCTCGCTATATTCACTAGCAGAAATGTATATGCATCCTTTTTTATTCTAAATATTGCTAGTACCACTTTTTAAAAGGATTGGAACATAAATTCAGCAGACTGCTCCAGCTGAGACATGGCCCCACAGCGAACAGGGTCTTTTCCCAAACAGGTTTGTAGTCCAACTCAAACATGATATATGTTGCAGAAAATCAGAGGACAACCTGTACAGTGGCTTGATTTGTAAATTGATCACAGGCATTGGGCATGGAAGAAATACAGGTTTTAAAAAAAACAGAGAAGAGCTGGGGAGGATTTGGCTGAGAGGTACTGGATGATTGTTCAAGTTAGAGATAAATTACACATGGTATTGTCTTCTTGTGCTTAATTTTTAATTATGTTGTGGGCAGTACACAAATTGAAAGGAAAGCGGGAAAGAAACTAAATCAAGACTTGAATTTCAAGCCCACCACTGACCCACAAACTTTGCGTGTCCTTGGGCAAAATGCTTTCTCCTTTTTTTTCCCCCCTCTCGCTGCCTCATCTGTAAAACAGAGATAACACTACTTCTTTTTTCCCAACCTGACTATTTACATAATAAAAGCCTTTCCATGCATGACAGTCTCTTATGTATTTGTACAGCATCTAGCATAATGAGGACCTGGATCTTGGGACTACAATACAAACAATACACAACAATTAAGATTATACATCCACCCAAAATATACCTAATGCACCTAATACTGCGGTACCTTGCCGGAGAGGCATGACTTCATTACACGGTGAACTCTGCTTCTTGTGACTTCTGCAGTCCCTCCTTTTGTTCTGCTCTCTCGCCTAACGAAGGCTTTGGCAGAGAGGTGGGTTTTAGAAAAGTTGGGAGTCCTGTGGCTATCCTTTTGTGGTCTCCTGCAGGCAAGGAGGAGTGATGGACCCCGAAGTCCTAAGGGACCTGCAAGGAGCTGGGCAGCATCATGCAGAGGCTCTGCGTTTCTGCAGCAGCTCTCCCGTGGCCCCATTCTCCTCCTGCTGTATCAGGGAAGGTCTGCCTTCAAGGCAGCTTGTTCCTCTTTGAAAAGCGAAAAAATACAAAACCAAAAACTGCTCAGTCCGCAGCGTCTTGTCCATATTGTCACTGGGGAGGACGGCAGCCCCACTGCAGACCAGCCCAAGCACAGAGCTGCCCTTTCCCTCTCAGTGAGCAAATCCTACGCTCCTGAAGAGGTCTCAGTACATTCTGGGGATTCAATAGGAAACGTTGGACCTGATCACCCAGTTCCACGCTCATGGGGTGGGGTACCGTAGTAAGTGTCCCCTCACCAGCAACCTGGAGGCTACAGGATGGGAGCTTCGTTACGCTGCACGTTTTCCTAGGAAACGTTATCTGGAGAGTTTATGCTCAGCTTGGAGAAAGACAGCTTCCCATGCCAGAATTTTTGGGGAAGTGGGATGCTCTCTCCCCATAACCTGTATGGACATAAGATAATGCCACAATATTGCTCTCGCTGGAGATCAGTCTGGGTCTGCACTGCCACTTCTCTGCATGCCGAGAGAAAGTAAAGCGGAGGGTGCTTGGCTGGCCAGGCTGGTGAGCCCAGGCCTCCGGGCTGGGCTGGCTCTCTAGCTGCTTGGCATGAAGAGGAGTAAAAGCATGCATAAATTAGGAGCTCTTAAGACCAGTTTTCTTGTTTGGGCCTGGAGTAACTGACTGAGAGCACGCAATGCTTGCAGCAGCAGAGATACCCCTCCCCACAGACAGGTGACATTTTTTAGCATTTCTCTTGTGCTGGCGGATTCACTATTACATTAATTCAACTGTGCAGCATTGGCTAAAAACCACAGACATTTAAAAAAACCTGATTTCATCCTCCCTTTTCACAAATTTTTTACAAACAAAAAAGAACAAGAAAAGTGATGGTAACCAGGTTATTCATAATACATAGTTAGTAACTGATTAATTTGGTTTCACGTACTGTGCAAGGCATCGTATTGTGCTGTGGCTATTGTTGTTCTATAGGAACTGAGACAAAATACCAGGTGTCTGTTACAAATGTTAGGCACAAAATTAAACACCCACACGTATTGAAAGGACCATCAACACGACAGGAAGAATTATTTGTTTTGCAAGCAGAAAAATGACAAAGCAGAGGAGTGACAAATGCTCTTGATAAATCCAGAGCTCCAATTTAATGCATGGGATAGGGACCAATTTTTCCAAGTAAAGACTCCCAACTCCTGCAGTTTCTTACTTCTCCATAATTTAGCTGTGCACATATTTGGCATTTGGAGTGTGACGAATTTACACATTTGCTACCAAATGAGCTGCAAGAGCTAATCAGCTTGCACAGAATTGCACATATTAATGAAGAAGGCTCTTCTGCATGCCTGCGATGTAGACACCCACTTAACTGGGGCACCAGAGACTAATTTGAAAAGATTTTGTTCACGTAGCAGCTTTTTTCCCTATGATGAATGCTTGCAGGGAATCATGTTGCAGAGAGGGAGGGAGCAAGCAGTATCTGCAAAATCTGACTGAACGGTTCTCATTACCGAGTGATGGAAGAGCAACGGTAAAGATAATTTATTAGTGGCTCAAAGCTAATGAGAATAATTAGCACTATGATGCTTTCTAAGCAAACACAGAATAACTGTTCCTTAAGGAGCACTGCCTCCCTGCAAGAGTGGAGAGTGCCCTGGGCGGGAGGACAGAGAACTTCCAGGGGAAGGAATCTTACAAACCAAGGACCAGGTCTGGCAGCTGGGTGGAAACATCCTCCTGGCTTTCATTATGGGCCAGCACTAGAGCTGCGATTCCCTAAATTTTGGGCTAACAGACCGTCTTTTTTCTGACCTCAAAAGCAGCTACACTGGGCTGATGAATACACAGAGTTTACAGTTCAGCTTAACTCCTCAGAAACCACAGCCTGGAAATCGCTGCCTTAGATACAGAGATTTTTTGCAACACTGAATCATACAGTGCCTGCCAAAACCTTGGCAAAAGCTGAGCCAGTCGAGGGTGCTTTGCAGGGAGTATTTCAGCGGCACCAGTAGGTCAGGCATTCCAGGAGTCCTGGCTGCCAGCAGATAAAACGGCATTTGGAGTAATTTCCTTTGTAGAAACACCCAGGTACCTACCTTCCTTAATCAGTAAATAAAAGCCGGATGCACAGAGAAAGCGTAGCATCTTCTCACAACCAGCCAAAGAAAATAACGGGAGAAGTTTTGGTTTCCAATCAGTTCCAGCACAGAGCAGTTATGTACACAACCGGATTAGCTGAAGGGCTGCACACCCATGGTTCCAGCGGAGCCATGGAATGCTCAGGGATGCTGGGCTGCCAAAGGCAAAGGAGATGCCAGCGTTTGGCCCCAACGCTCAGCACCTGCTGATAAAAGCTAATTTCCCCCCCTCTCAGTTTTCAGAATTTACTCCTGCAATCCCAGTGTACTGTTACAGACCCAATCACACTAAAGTAAACCTACTGAATTAAAATGAGGTGCACGTGGACAACAGTCCCCACTCCCTCAAGAGCTGTTTTGAGCGAATGCCTTGTTTCATAGTTTGTAAAATGCAGTTGGCAGGGGTTTAGTATTATTCTAGGAAATCCATACAGACAACATTTCTTTCTCATAATATAGCACTATCAAGAATATGGAGAGTGATTTTGCTTTTTATTTTTAAAAAGGAAAACATACTAAGAAAACACCTGCGGGCTAAGTCACAAGGTCTTGACTTTTCTTTTGAAAAGCAGTTAGCCTTTAAAATCAAAATCACCCATGACGCAATTCTATCTGAAATGAGACTCTGCCTGAAGCATTGTCTTAGAGCTTACTCATAATGGGAGTTGCATCTGCTTTTTTACTCCCAAATTAAATGCTGCAAGGACATAAACCTTACCCCTCTAATCTTTTTTCACTATTAGTATCAATCTATCTTTGTAGATGACTACTGAGAGAATTTTAAGTCAGCAAGACTTGGGGAGTTAACTTGGTCTGGTGGGAGTTTCAAAAAATTCCCAAGGCTGTTTCACCCAACTGCATGGAGTTAGGAAGGGCTTGGGAGTCAGTGGGGCTATCAGATCCAGAATGCAATTTTACAAGGGGAGGAAAGAGGTTTGCTAGGTAGCTTTGCCTGATTCAGATTGGAAAGCAAGTCTCTTCCAGTCTTTCCTGTAGGAGTTGCTCTAGTTTGAACAAATAAGGATGTAGTCACCAGGTCAGAGATAGATGGACAGAAGCTAAATTATCCTCTTGGGTGGCAGGCAACTAGGATATAGGGTATGAGCTTATGCTCATCTTGGGACTCCAACCTGAGTCTCCCATATCCCTGAGTATTCACAATCCCGGGATATTGTCCAGGCTCCCTTTTTCCTCCTGGTGGATGAAACAAATCCAACATATCAGGCTCTTTCATTAGCTGGGAAAGCCATTTCCTATCCAGCTGCTACGAGTCTGCACAAAACACTTGGTCCTGCTACCCTTCGTCTGCTGGTCCAGCTATGCCGCAGGACTAATACGGACCTGTGGGCTATTTATATCTTGTTTAAGCCAACACTGAGGAACAAAGTGATACGCAATCCTTCCCCAGCCTCTGCTGCGTACACGTTTTACCCTTCCTCAACAAGATTTAATCTACTTAGGGTTAACTGTGTAGCGGATGTCCGAGACCTTTGAATCGCACCTTAAAAGGGCTGAAAGACCAAACCCATAATTGCAAGAGCAGAATCTCTGATTCACTGCAAACCATTTGTTATCAGCAATTAAGTTTCTTCCTGATAAACGACTCACAATTCGAAAGCCCAGATTACTCGCTTTCAACCATGGCAGAAATTCCTATGTGGTTATGAATGCCTGGGCTATGCATCTACTACAATGGGCTGGAAAGTCTGACTGTATGAAATAACCAACTGTTTAATTACACAAAATAAGACCTCTTACATATAACATTTTTTTTTTTCTACAAACTCTGAATGAAAAATACTTCAATTTCAACTTGACTGATGCAAATATAAACATAAACTGACTTCACTAGCAAATATAAACACCAACTTTTGCTTTACTGGAGGCAACAGAATTACAACAGTGTAATTGAGATCCAGACCTGGTCTACTAATTAAAAAGGCTTGGAAGCAAAGCTTCCAGTTCATGCTACACTCTAGTTCACAGTAACTAAGGCTTCTGTCAGCCATTTGATGTAATCGTTTATGGTGTTCAAAACTGTATTTTTGAAAATCCATTCAGACTCTAAACCAGATGAGTCATGACCCTGTAACAGAAGGTAAATTATTCTCAAATATTTTATATTTGTGCATTAACACATGATTAGCAAAGAAAAAATGAACGCCCAAGTCCAAGAAGTAACTGACAAAAGACTGAAGGGAAAAACGAGAATCCTTAATTTTACTTTTATTATGGTGTAACCAGCTGTAAGGAATTACCGGTCTGAAGCACAGTGTGCAATTGTCCTATCCTAAACATTTACTAAAGCCTATAATTCAGAATGATCCCGACTAGTGAAGTCACCATTGGCAAGCTATGATTTTTTTCCTTTTCTTTTTTTTAAGAAGTCTGCATTTAGCAATTAGCACAAGCATAGGGACAGCCTATGCACAGAAATGCTCAAATATTTCTGGAAACTGTATTTCTTTAATGCCAGCTGCTTTGACTCTCGGATCAAAAAAAAATGCAGTAAGTTCTGGACTGCAAATTTAGTAGTTTGATGGTAAGCAAAAGAATTCCTGTTTGAAATCAAATGGCATCAATATGTATTATTTCCTAAATGCAGGGCAGAATGCTTGCTACTGTTGCAAGGATAGCTTGAAAGAAAGAATTACCATGATCTTACGCAAAACTACTGAACAAAACATGAAGTAACTATGCTAACAGAAAAGAAAAAAAAACCCACCACAGTAAGCGACTTAATAAATTAAGCTACTTTCACACTAGGATATTATGTACTACCAGGCAGCTGATTTTTTGAGTGAAGAGACTCATCAGGTGCCTAATAAGAGAAGATACTTGGCACAGCTCCATCGCCGTTCAAATTGATGTCATGGTTAACAAGCTGGCTACCATACAAGGCCAATCAGGCTACCAGTATTCCAGATTACTCACTAATGGCTTCAGCGGCTTAGCGAGTGCCAAACATACAGTGTCATTAATTGGGCGAGAGAGAGGAGGAAAAAAAGTATCCAGGCAGGAGGCAAGATGCCACTCACCTCCTGAGCAGCACAGCACCTAGCTGTCTGTTAGCACAGCCTTCACCAAGGATCCAAACTAGCAGAAGAAACAGGATGGGCACACTGAGGAGCAAGAGGAAGATTTCAGACCCAAGGCACAGTTCTTCACTGTAAAACAGGTGTTTCGCCCGCCCGTAGAGTTCCAAGGCAGATGGAGGCCAACCCTCACCCCGCTGAGCACCCCGCCGTACTGCCCAGCACCCCTGGACACCAGGCTGTCCCCAGCAAAGGGGCAGCGGGCACCCATCCAGCATGCACTGGCTCCTCCTAAACCACCACCACCTATGGTCGTTCACCCAGCAGGGAAGAAGCTGAACAAGACTGATTAATGATAAAAATACTTTTCTTTTTTTAAATTTATTTTTAGTTCAAAGTGAATCACAACTTCCTGCCCCTCCCTCTCCCCTCCTGTGAAGACATAAGTACCTCCAGATCAATGGGGTTTTGTTGTTTTTTTTTTAAGCATCAAAAGTGTAACACATTTCAACTGCGGCCAATACAGGTTTTTAGACTGATGATTTTGCCAGAGATTGTTTATGAAACTCCTTAAAGAGCAAAAAGGAAAAATCCCACATATAAATGCAGATAAACTTTTGGTATGTAAACACATAATATACATAATTACTGCATTATCAGAAGTACTATGCATTTATCAAAACAGTTGAACATAACATTTTCCAACATGTATTTGATATGGCCCAAACATAATCTGAAGGGAGACTGTATACCCTATAAGGGTAACTGTATACCCCTATAAGATAATCACTCCTGCCATAACTTACAGATGCATTTGACAATACTGATGCCAGAAAAGGAGAGTTCAGTTTAATTTTACCTATGTTCTGCTGATTTTTGATACTTAGCTTAATTCACTCAATACATTCTAAAGGTATGTAAACAGTCCTGATTTAAAGACCAGAGAGATTTAAATGAAATCAACAGATCTGGACTGGTCAATGTTAATGTCTTCATTAACTCAGATACCTTATTTATCCCTGAGCACCTTGAAATTGTTCTCCGAAATCTCACTGAAGAACATGTAACTATATTTCACAAGAATGTAAAACCGCACTAGGATAAATCTGTGTCTTACAAGTCCCATTTTCCTTCACTGGTTTAAAAAAAAAACAACCAAGCCAACAAACCAAAAAACGTGTTCCCTCCCGTTTGTTTTTCACATGTATGGCAATACCTTTAAAAAAAATAAATCACCCTATCAAACAACATCACCTACAGACACACTACAGACTACAAAAATATTGCATAGGAGTGTCAGTGGGCATAGTCTCCCAACATGAGAGAAAATGCTAAGTTTTCTTTAAAACATTATGGCAACATTCTAATTTATTTTCCTTTTAAAAATCAAGTGGTTTCACTTTATTTCAAAATTGTACAAAATGACCATGGCTGTTTATAAAAAAAAAGTCTCTTGTCTTGAGAATATGTGAAGTCTCAGGTGCATTAACAAAAGACCTGGAACCATTCACAGTGCAGCGGAAAGCTTCTTTTGAGGCAGAAACTACAATTCATCCTTCTTCTTTCCTACTCTTTCATGGTCTCTTTCTCTCAGGGTTCGCATGAAAGTGGTGAATCCAGACTCCTGATTTTGAAGAAAGAAAAATATGGATCATATTTTCACAAACAAACCAAAACAATGCGTCAAGAACACTTCCAGTTTCTGTATCCCACAGCAGAATATAAACTAAGGAGCAGTTATTGCTTCTGTGCTGCCTCATCATGCAGTGCTCTGGTCCAGTGCTGCTCCACTGCAATGCCAGGGGAAAATATCCATGAAGATTCCATATGTCAAACTTTGAAGGGATAGGACACAGAGAAAAAGGCCCTAAATCTCACAGGACCAGGTAAAATTTGTCCCTAGAAATGCCATTGATGTTTTTTTGTAGAAAACACTCAAAAGACATTTTTAAGCTGCATTTGTATGCTACGTGTGTCATTTTGAAAGCAGTTAGTGTATCATTTGTTGGCTATACACACATTTGCCACTATTCATCATCCCTTAATAGTTTTGCTCATGATCTTCCTCCTCTTCCACACATTCGGATGATGGGAATTACATTTTTTCAAGTTACTACCAAAATTATTGTCAAACAATTTCAAACCTGGATGCTTAGATGCCAATCTCTGTATTTCAACAACTTATGATTTCTGATCATCAAAGGCTGTTGGATGTTAGTAGTTTCCTTTTCCAAGGACAGCTCTGAACACAACTTACAGGCATTTCAAAAGGCTTAGCTAGGTGGAGGTCTGAACACACTGTCTACTGGTACACCAACACTATAGTTCTCTGGGCAGGTAACGCTGCTCCCAGCCAATGTGACCATTTTTACTTTTAAGCGAGCTCAAAACACACCAGTCAAAACTGGTGATAAAGAGGGAAAGTACAAAGATATAGAGAACAACTAACAGAAGTCAAAGTTTGACTTAAAACAATGCGGGGCAACAACAAAACCATACCAAACCCCAAAGCTGGGAAGGTTTTGAGAAGGCTGAACAACAAAACTCTCTTCTAAAACTATTCACTGTTCTTCCACTGAAAAAAAATTAAGTGACCAGTTGTGGCCATACTTCATCTGGAGACATGTGGCAATCAACAGCCCCCATGAAAGGACACCAGTTTTCAAAGCTGTGTGTCTGAAAGTCATTTAAAGTACACGTGGGTCAGAGGGTGTCCTGACTTTTCCTTGCTTGGGATGAAATACCCTAAAATCTCTGCTCTGGAACTCTAATTCCCTTGGAGGTGCGGAGGACCCCTTACAGGCTACAGCTGGGGGTCACGCTTTTCCCCATAGCCAGCGGTCCAGTGCGGGGTGGCCAGGAGCTGAGAGCTCCTACTCTGCTGGGCACAGCTCCTGCTGCAGCATATCAAGTTGCTCCCATGGCAGCTGACGTTGCCTCTTTTCTTCCCTGCCCATGTGAACTGATGATACACCAGCTGGACCACACTGAACTAAATTCTCACTGATATCCTCTGATTTAGTGCCAGAATCAGGAACAGAAAGCAGGTCCCCTGGCTCCCACTGCTCTCTCCTGAGACTTCTTTTGCAAAGTTGGAGGTGGTTGGCCAAGGTGGTTCAAAAGGTGCTGTCATGCTGATGAGAAGTCCTTTAACAGTGCAATCTCTTGTTACTGAAACAGGTTTGTGGACAGACCTGGAAACTCCATGGAAGGCACTGTGCTAGGCACTGCCGCCAGTGCTACCATGATAGGAGATAATAAAACCCAATTCGATGCTGCACAAGCAGAAGACCACAGGTCCCAGGAGAGGTGGAGGGGGAATACAGTTGCCAGCAGCAGAGAGACTGTGATGATCCTGTTGGGTAATTTAATTCTACTCAAGAAAGGCTTGGCTGCACATAGGGGATTAGTCAGTCAACTTTCCAGCATAGGGACAATCATCTCTCAACTGCTGTGGCCTCACAGCACTCTTGCCTTGCTAAATTCTTTTTATCAGCCACCACAGATCCTTCCTTTCATATATCATTTCTATAAGTATGGGTTAGAAACACAAAAATTGCAGCTGAAATTTTACCTAATTGTTGGCTACTGCACCCATCTTTAAGAAAAGATCCACAATTGGAACTAAACACAGTATCCATAACAACGCCTGGATCAGCACCAATAAATGGTAATTACTGGGGTCCTAATGCTGGAGAAAACTGGAAGCTCCATGAAGACTTCCCAAAGATCCTGACTGACAAAGGACTTCAGAATGTGCGGTTTTTCTTCATAATTCTTTATAATTTGGTGAGCTGTAATAGCAGCAATAACTTTCAGGCAAGGCTCTTTTATCAGCATCACTGGATGGCTTGAAGCCCCCCAGTTGTTCTTGCAGACCCTAGCTTCTCCAGGCAATCGATCACTGCTGAGGCATAACCTCCCTCTAGGAGGTTATGACAAAGAACACACACAAATAATTGGATTGCTCTCTTATTTTCAGTCACTTTACAACCACAGAAGGCATTATGCGATTTCTGTCCCTTGTACTCATAGTATATAATTAGCTGGCCACAGCAGGACAAAAGAATGAAACTTCAGCCCATGGGCTACACGGCACAACTTGTCCTTCCATCCTGAGCTCCAGAAGTGAATCTGACTCAGGGCTAATGAGATATTTAGTTTCCCCCAGTCTCCAAAGGACAGCTTTGTCCCTGCTATAAAACCAATGGTCTGTCACCATTTGGCAGCCTGGTAGACCCATAACACATTTGCAGTATATGTGCGATCCAGAACTGATAGGAGTAAGTTCTGTATTTTCTGGCATTTCTGCACCTAGCAGCAGCCCATGCAATAAACCCTTCACTTTCACTCAGTCCAAATTCACTTGCAGACTTTGGCTTAAAGAACAAAATATACAACAAAGCATTACCAAATCTACTCCTTCTTCCTCATCTCACATTCCTAAAATAGACCAAGTATGTTCCTAATGCAGAGATGTACAGGGGTGTGGTGCACAATGATTCATCCATGTTAAGACAGTAACAGAAGCAGTTAAACATCCTTCCAGCACGGTAAAAATTTACTCTGCAGTTTTAATTTGCAAGGCAGTACAGGCAGAGGAGACCTTCCTCCCTGTATCAGGTGATGACCCTTGCTTTCACTTACCCTTCTTTCTCCAGTATATTTTTCCACAAATTTCCCATAGTTGTAATAGTTGAAGGTGGGGTAGCCATCAACCCCCTCCTGCTTACACAGGTCGTGATTCTGTCCTTTGGCACAGTCCACTGCGGCATAGGCGATCTGAAATGCAAGAGACCAGCATGAGGCAGGAGAAGACAAAGCAAGCCTACTTCACAGTTACGCCGCTGCAGCTTAGACTTAACATTAGAAAAGACCCAAGTCTTCTGCTAAAAATGCAACGGCTTTTGTAACAGCTCTGCTGTGGAGGAAGATCAGAGAGTGGTCATCAGGTCAAGCCATGAGAATGGAAGAGCAACAGCCTGCTCCCTCCCACTGAAATGCTGCGCTGCTCGCACAGCACCTGGCCGACGCAGCTGCAAGGCGTCTTCAACTCACAGAGCAGAGAATCACCCTCCCAGCCTCCCCACTGAGCACTGCCTTAGACTCCAAATGGGGAATCCAGAGACTGTGTTAGTAAAACCAAATCCAAGCACAGCAGTCACAGCTCTGTCACGCTGCAATATTTTTCCTGCACTTCGGTTTTAAGTGAACAGTGACAGGGTGACTTTGCTAACAGTAACAACCCATGTCACCCAACCTCCTTCCTGTGGCATGGCTAATACTCTGAAAAGTTACCTCTTCTGTTCTTGGACAAACATGGCTGGTTGCTTATGCAGGTTATTAATAGATTAATGACTTTTACCCCAAATAGCTTCTGTAAACTCCATTCAGTTCTCCCAGAGTCAAATGGGGACAGGTGAGAGGCCAGAGCACTCTCTACCAAGTAATGCACATAGAGAAGAAGGTTGCTTACTTTCAGTCTCAGCCTGGGTGTATGTTTCCTTTCCTGTCTTTTTTTTAAGCTTATCCTTTAAGAGAGGGACTGTGTATTATGTGCAGCCATTAGCAAAGTGGGCTTTAATTCCTTTTGAAACCTCTAGATGCTACTGTCACACAAACAAACCCTGCGTAGGAAACAGCCTGCCTTGCTCTCAGCCTGTTGGCAGCAGAGCAACACCCTCCCCCTGCCTGCTTCAGCACAGGCAGAGCAAGGAAGCACAACCTCACAGCCCTAGAGCATCGGCTCAGGCTAACCCCAGTTTAGAGCATTTGACATTTGAAACCCAAATCTGTGAAGTATTGAGGAGAGGCTGTACTTAACATTTCTGATGTTGAAACAAAACATAATTCATAGGCTTCCACTGAAGGCAGCCAAACCCTCTGCTGTGATTTCACACTGACTGTTCCCGCAAGCAGCAGTTCTGGCTCTGAACCTACACTGCTGCTCACGCAGGCTTGCCTTCACAGCCCCGGTACATGCTTTGCTGAAGAGCAAGGAGGCTAAAGTACAAGCTATGTAAAAAAACCCAAACAAATTAGAGGAAGGATTTTTGCAATTGTGGGTTACCATGTATCAAATGCTAATTTCATAGCAGACACATCCTAACTTGAAATTTCCATTCCACCAGCCTCCTTCAAACAATCTGATCAAAACACTTTTTGCTTGCATGACTTCAGGGTTGCAGCTGAACTGTTCTTCCATAATTAAAAGATCGCTTAATATTCCACAATGCCCTCCAGTTTCATGGTGACACTGTCAAAACGAGAAAACCTGATCTCATTATCCTAGCAGTAATTAAAGAGATTGGCAAAGCCAATTTCCGTTAATTTGCTTGTTTTATTTTGTCTTTGAAAGCCTGACAAGACAATACTCGGTAAGATCTTCCTTGGGTCTATCTTCAGATGGAAAGCACTATATAAAGTGAGCAGTGTTCTTACCTTAAATATTTGGTTTCTGTTTTCTCATTTTAAACATTAATAAGGCTATTATAGAAACAGAACTCTTCAGAGTTGTTAAAATCAGGTATGTCGTACTTTTTTTTTTTTTTAATTTTTGTAAACAGAAAGACTCCTACTCATTCAGGGCCAGTTAAAATGAAAGGTTAGGAATAATACACTGCAAAAGAGTTTCATCTAAGTATTTATGCCTTCCCGACCTTAGCAGCCAGCCAAAATTTAGAGCCCTGTTGGCTACTTCTGTGCAAAGGAAAGCTTACAATGGAAACAAATATTTATTTCATGTCACGGTATTAATGTAGAAAGAACAGTGGAAGTCCTGGTTCCCTGAAAACAGGAAGAATAAATAAATCTGTTTTTTTCTCACTGCTCTAAGTATCACACAGGGAGAGATTACAGCCAGAAAACGGGGAAGGTATACCTGCACTCATCCAGATCTTAGTAGCTGGTCTGAGGCATGAAACCTGTGACTGATGATGACTCATTTGTCCCTAGATAGTGTCTTGGAGATTAAAAAAATTAGATTTTAGTCCACTGGAAGAAGAGAAGCCCTCTTTATCTGTACCTCTCTGGAAATATCTAGACTGGCCTTGGTTGGAACAAAGAGCCCAATTTAATTTACAAAAGGCTTTTGTGAGAACAGCCCTCAGTGAGGAGAGGGTGCAGTGGAGGAACGCAATGCTATATAAGCCACTGTTAACCTTGTTCAGCACATCTTAACTTGTTGCCTCAAACCAGATGACTGATGGACTATAAGGAGGTGGCTTCTGAAAGAAATGCTTAGTAGCCTGCTTGAGATACAGCACTCCTCTACAGCACAGAGAAATCTAACCTGGTCCATCTGTGCATTGTTGTGTACCAAAGTAATGCACAAAGATCCCAGGCTGAGTCTGGCCACAACAGTCACGTTAGCCTAATGCTACACCTAATCTAACAGGTCTAATGGCAAGAGACACGTACATCTGGAGTAGTGTTTGGAGGACACGTCCATGGTCTGTCATTTTCTGAAATGTTCCTGACGCAAGCTCCCACACAGCTCCAAGGACTCGCCACTGCTCCTGCAAATGTCATTTTGAGCCCAGCTCTTCAGAACATATATTCCCATTCGGTTATTTTTACAGCCAGTAAGAGAAGGGAAACAGCAATTTTCAAAAGCCTTGTAACTCATACAGACCTGAGCAAAACTTCATAGAGAGACATCTAATTCCCAAGACTGTATCCAAGGCTGCATTTCAAATGCCTGCTGCCAACAGTAGCTGAATAAGAGTACTTAGGAGAGCTTGAGTGATTACTTTAGAGTGGAAATGTTAAAGCAGCCTAAATATAGGGGTTGCTACCATCTCTATGCACTCATTACCATAGCATCACAGTCCTAATTGTCTTGCCTGTCTCACACTGGAAGATCAAATATAGTGCACTGCAAGAAGAGAAAAGTAATGCTGAACAACACTTGTAGCAAAACGCATCTCTGCACTGAAGACCAGTTTCTAATCTCAATCCTGGCAACTTCAGACAGCTGAACTCTGAGACATACCAGAATTTCAGCAAGCAGCACCCATGCCCTTTGCTTCATTCTGTTTGTGTTTTCATGGCCCCTGAATATTAAACTCCATTTCTGGTACAGGAGTGTCCTACAGGCAGTCTTCAGTTATAGGGTGAATTACTTCATGACTATATTGAAAGATAAAAAAGATAAAAAGATAGAAAGATAAAAAGATGCAGCCCACAAAGAGAAGGCTTTGCTTGAGTCCTGGCTCAGGTGAGCAGTGATACGCTGCAGAGAGGTTTTCCTCTCATTCTCAATACTCTTAGCAACAATCAGTTCTTTACATTGCTGAAGCAGGAAACTGAGTTAGGAAAAATAACAACCCAAAAAACCTCTACAAAAATGTGGTTAAATCTCCTAACACTGGTGTAAGACTTGTGTGTGTGTGTGTGTGTGTGTGTGTGTATCTGTCCTTTATGGAAAAACCCAGCATAACAGCTTTCAGAAGAAGCCAGCGTAACAGCTTTCAGAAGACAAGATTGATTTTATGTAGATTTTGATTGTTAGGGCTAAAATTTAATTTCTTCAGCTTTCCTAACTTTCCTCTAACCAGAGGGAAAAATCCACTGAAAAAACATTTCAGGAAGAAAAAACCCCAAGTGCTATACCTGCCACAAACACAAAACTCCATTGGGTTACAGATTCTCCATAATCCAAAGCTGTGCTGCCTTAGATATTGACAATACGTCATTATATACAAGTCCTCTCTCCAGAGGCAATGCCTCTCAGGTTTATCACCATCCTGTTCAGTAGCCATAGCAGGAATAGAAGAACAGTTATCAAATGAAAAGATAATCAATCAGAGACTGTGGACCCCAAAGGAAGTTCCTTGGAGTACATCCAGTTTTCTTAATGTTATTGGTAGTTCCTCACAACTGGTATGCAGCTTATAATAATTAATAATATAAGGTTAGCATGCATGATAATAAAAATAAAAAACAAAAATATCCCCCAAAAAACCAGGTTAGTATGCATTTCTCCTTTATTCCATAATCAGCATAGTTTAACACAACTCTAGCAACACCTGGGACTGGAAAATACTTTCATCTGAAAAGGAAAGTCCCACAGCAATGTTTCATGGTTTTACCAAAGAAGTGGGAGCTTATCTACAGAGTTGCAAACTTCACTCTGCACTGCATTAGAATGTGAGCAACATATGACCAGCTCTGAAGAGCTCTTAAAAAAGGAAATAGAGCATGGCATACTGTTCAGATGAAGTGGTCTGATCACAAACACTGAGCTGTTGCACAAATCAGGCTTTTCATTTAGGTGCTTAAATACAAGTGGACCTATGCTGAAAATGGGACCATAGATCTCCATGTGCCTCAACTGTAACAGAAGGATGATGCCTTATTTTTTTTTTACTATGGAAGTGCTGGAAGGAAAAAGAAGTACTTGCAGTATCATCTAATCATATGTCAGGAATCACAGTTCTCTTCCAACAGAATCACAAAACAACTTTTTGCTCTAGAGGGATCTTGCAGGTAAAGAACACTATTACATCCGGTGGTTCACATAGATGTGTAGAAAATTGGAAGTGGGATCCCTTGACCCTCCAAGTAACTCCTTTCTATTCTTAAACCACTTTTATTTTAACAGTTTGTCTCCCAGTCACCGTATGATGATACAGTAAGAATACTCCCTGCAATCCCAGTTGCTCTCCTGTTAAAATATGTACTGCCACACACTGGTTTATTGATTCAAGGAAATAAATCTCTGCTGGAGCTAATATTGACTTTTGTTATGAAAATGGAAGTGAATAACTAACTGAATATTGATTTGAAGAGGAATGATATATGATAAGCTTAAAAAAAATAAAATAAAATTGCAGCATGGAAAAGAATGCTTCCAAGCAACATTTTTAAAGTATAGTCAATTCCAGACGACCATTATCTGATTATTAGGAAGAAGAAGAGAAAAAAAACAGAAAAAAAAAAAGTCTGTTGTTGTCAAATGTCTTAAAAGCACCTATGAATAAGACAGGATGCGCATCCTTCTCCACGATTACTCCATAGGTTTCTATTTATATTACCTGTTCTGGATCCTAACAGCAGTTAGGAGCTGGCCTGCTAAAGCTTGTTGCAATTCAGTTACTGTTCTCAATGTGAAAGGCCTTGCAAATGCAAGATTCATTATTAGCTGCCCTGATGTACCATAGCAGCATTACCATAGCTGCAATTCATCAGCTGTTCTCAAAGCAGGCCTGTTTGCAAAGGGAAAATCCATTAGTAGGCACCATGATGTACAGTGCTAACATCACCATATTTAATGAGTCTAATTAAAAAGAAATTCAACACATGCTTTTTAAGCAAACACAGATCAAATTCTTGGCCAAATTAAAATATTAACTCGTTTGAATAAATCTGTACAGTGATTTGGTTAGTATAATGATTTTAAACCATTGTTCAAACCATGGTTCACAATACACATTGGGGACTCACCAGTTTCACTGGTGTCTTGCAGCTCCCCGCGAGCACCCCAACCCACCCCATCAGCTGCACCCTTTCCAGCAATCTCTGCCACAGCTGTTTCTGCACAGACTCCCCAGAACCCAGTCGCAGCGCTCTGATTTAGTGCCTTTGTACAGAAACAGTCTTCGGCGAAAATGGAGAAGACTGGTCAAACAGCAGCCCCTTCGGGGGTGTTCCAGAGATTTGTTACTGAGAGGCCCTGAGGAGTCAAGAGCTTTCCTTCAGCAAATCCAAGCTGGAGCATTACAAATCAGATCCTTCTAGCTGAACTTTATGATCAGCCAAAAGGCAGAATGCAGATTTTTTTAAGATTTAGCTGTTGCCCTTTCAAGAGTCTCTGGAGTAGTTAGTGAACATGCCTTCCTGCTCTTCAATCTGTTCAGCTAAGTGACAATCCTCACATTTGCATTTTCTGACATAGACTGGTCACTGCCAAAACTCGAGCTGTGGAGCACAGGCCAAAGGCTTTCCCCTGGCAGCTGTATGCAAAGACCACAGCGTCTCAAGGCAAGAATGCTCCAGATGGTGCTTTCCCTCCCCCGCCTTTTTAAATAACTGAAAGCAGTATGTGAACTGCTTCACTGGACTAGCCTCTGCACTGAGCTGGTCTTACTGGCACTGAATTTCTCCAGGTACATGGAAAGATGCAGAGGCTCTGGTTTACGGGTTACACCCAGAGCCGTGTTTTGCAATAGCCGCACGACTGCCCTAGGCAAGCGAGCAGGCTCGGGACTTCTGCTAAAACCACCAGCAGTGATGTGGTCAACAAGAACTGACATTCGGGGCCAATGTTTCCAGCCTTGCGTTTTCAAACTCCAACTCCAGCAGTGCAGATAATGAAAAAGTACACAGCATTACACACAGCCCCGGGGGGTGGGGGGGCGCAGAAGCCCCCCACCAACCCCCCTCCTCCTTACAGTGAATTTGCAAAGCCAAAGACACATATTTAACAGCTTCAAGCTCTGCTCATCTTCAAAATTCCAATGTAAAGACTCAAAGTCTCCCAAAGGATACCTTTCAAGATACCGTTTATAAGCAGTTCAAGGCTGGAATGGTTTTGATTGTCCTGTGGCTTTTGCAGAATTAAATGTTTAATTAAAAGACCACCCTTACTGAAAAGAAGATATAGTTTAAATGCTATCATACTCTGTTAAAGTGAAAAAAAACTTTCTCCAGGGGGAAAAAACCCTAACACTACTACAGACTAAAAAAGAAAATTAGTAATTTTTCCTCTGTTTTTCAAAGAAGAAATACTTCTTCCCTCTTAAGCAGTAATTTTACAGAAGTTTGAAACCCTAAAAAACTACGAATTAGTCTGAAGGCTCAGCCCAGTTTGAAACACGGGAATATGCCCAGTGCTGCTTGTGGCAACAGCCACGTGCCCTTCTGAAGTCTTAAAACAGGTTTATTTTCTTTTCCACAAGGACACCAACTGGCAGCAAGAAGCACCTTGGCAGGTTATGGCTGTACACAATTAAATAGGGCTCCCCAGATAATCAATCCCTGGCACTTTCATAAGTCACTGGGGTGGAATAACATCGTTTTCCCTAACTGCACACACCTCTTTGAAACTGTACCAGTCTTAATATTCCCTACTGGCTCTCCTGTTCCAACTCATTACATTTTATACCTCCCCACTTCAGCCTTAAACTGAAGTCAAGAGTTGCAACCGTCAATCACTGCTGTGCTCTTGGAGTCCTTTCATAACCTGCAGTCTGAACTGAAAGCTTCACAAGCCTGCATTTACTACCACCACCATGTCCCATAAACCGCACCATGATTCAGATTGCTTGGTAATACATCCTAGGGCTCTAATAAGCAAGTTTCACATTGTTGGGTACATTTGCTTCATCTCCTCTGACTGAAATTTTAATGAGTTTAGGAAAGAGAGGCTTCATTGGGAACCACCAGAAAAGTGGGAAAACAAGGACACTTTCTCAGAGATCTTGGAAACAAACAAGTAACCAAAAGGCATCTGAGCACACATTTATAGCAGTGAGAGAACTGAAAACTGCATGCCTCTAAATCTTCTATGTGCCAGAGGGCATAAGTGATGGACTTCTAATTATATGCAGTCAGTGATACAAGAATGATTTGTTACTTGTCAATCTGATGCATCTTCTGCGAGTTACAGAAAAGATGAGAGGAAAAGAAAAAAAATCACGACAAATTCTCCTGTTATGGTAGCAGGCAGATTAACAGGGGTGTAACTGTTACAAAATCACCTCTTCATTTAGAATAGAATATAGAATAGACTATTTCAGTTGGAAGGGACCTGCAATGATCACCTAGTCCAGCTGTCTGACCACTTTGGGGGTGACCAGAACTTAAAGCATGTTGTTAAGGGCATTGCTCAAATGCCTCTTAAACGCTGACAGGCCTGGGGCATCAACCACCTCTCCAAGAAGCCTGTTCCTGTGTTTGACCACCCTCTCAGTATAGAAATGCTTCCTAATGTCCAGTCTAAACCTCCCCTGCCACAGCTTTGAACCATTCCTGTGTGTCCTGTCACTGGATCCCAGGGAGAAGAGATCAGCATCTCCCTCTCCACTTCCCCACCTCAGGAAGCTGCAGAGCACCATTTCCCTATCAAACTGCCAAATCTTTTCCATGCCACACCTAACAAAAAGCAATCATGCAGTTGGAACAAATTTGGAGATCAGAATGAAATACAGTTCACTCAGAGATAATAAAGTTTTTAACTAGTTATCTGGTTAAACCCAGTGGCTCAGGTGTTAGTTTTTTTTAATCCCAGATATGCACGCACTCAGTTAAAAAGGTTCAGCTGATGCAAGGAAATTAACTGGTGTGCTTCAGCCATCAGATGTATTTTCAAGGCAGAAGCATGAGGATCCTAGAAGGGCCCGACATCCTGGACTCAAGTCAGCCAACATACAGAAATCTATTATATTTATGCTATGCAAACAAAGGTTAGTTATATGATTGAGTTCTACAGGACTGTGTTTTTTCCACATGCACCCCAATGGCTGACAAAAGTTGAAGGGGAATGGAGATGATGTAAATTACCTTTTATTAATCTTTCAATAAGAAAGAATGTGTTTTGCTTCATAGAAAAGAACTCTTACACAAAGAATTAAACAAAAAAGACAACAGATTAAGGAAAACAAAACAAAAAAGTGTAACTCAGTTTGACCAAAAAAGATACAACCCCTAAGATGCAGATATGTTTCTATTAGAGTAACAGCGATTTTATCCACAAGCCTATCACCTTTATTAATAAGCAAAGCCTAAAAAGTACAAATGGTGGAAAACATTCTTAAATATCTCAGAAATAATTAACAGCAAGTTACCTTTCGATCTTCTTTAAAGATTTCAGCAGCGGTTGTAAAATGTGGAATGGCATTTTTACAGTGGGGACACCCTGTTTGATATAGGAAAGAAAAACCAGCACAAACATTAGTTATAAATAAGATACTGCAACAAACTCAAGACACAAGGTAAATTAGTGGAAAATTGGTATTAAAAATAATTCTAGACAAGGGTTCTCCTGTTCCATGAAGAGCAGGACAAAGCATCTGTAGACCATGAGTCAGATACACAAACTTAAGCAGGTGTTTAAAATCCCTCCGACTTCAAGCAGTTTTAGTGTATCCTTACAGTTATACAACATCCCATATAGGGACCACGGTGCAGAGGGCTTTTCTCTATCACCAGTCCCTTAAGAGCATTTTAAGGTCGCTAACCACAAACAGACAAACCATTTCCCTGCTGCTGTACCTTCTTGTGGGTATTACCACATAAGTTATTACTGCTGTTGCCACAGATACCAGCTACATTTGGACGCAGGAATAAAGACAGCACAGTTGTGAACAGAAAGAGGCTGGAAGTTGGAAAGGAAGTCACCAGGGGTGTTTGTAAGTGTTTGGGAATCGCCTGTGTTAGAGCCAAGCCATCAGGAACACATGGGAGGGGAAGAGAAGCAAGTCCCACAGGCTACCCATCTTTCACTTATGGAGAGCAGAGGTCCAGTCCCAGGCTAGGATGACTGCTGCTGGCCTTCCTGGAGACCTTCCTTCTGTTCACCACAAACTGGCAACCCCAGAAGAGTTCTACAGACACAGCACAGAAGAACCAGACATCTTTGTGTGGGAGATGGGCTGATACTTGTTTGCACCACCACAGCACTGAACTAAAGGCCAGTTCTTCCCTTGCTTAAACATACACAATATTTACTCAAACATTTCAGAAGAAGCCACAGAAGGGGAGCAAGAACTGTTCTCTTGATTCAAGATTCAGATGTGAGTGCTCTTAATTCAGAAGCAATGTTTATTGTCTATGATTAATCTAAACTGCTCTCAAAATACCAATACTAAGTAAGGCTTTGAAAAGGAAAGTACCTGCATATCTGTAACAAATTACTTTTTTCAAAAACAGCATAAAGAGGTTGTTCACAAGCAAAAACTCAGGACACTACTTTTTGCTTAGATGCAGGGAAGAAAGGAATGGACACACTTCAGTCAAGCCTGTATAACGCTAGCAAAGGCAAAAAAGTTCATCCTGCTATTATTTCTAGATAGGAACAGAACAGAGCAGAGATCAGTTTTTCACAAGCTTCAATTACACTTATGCTACTGTTGCTTACCAGTATTTTACAACGATGAACAAATGGCTGTGTTACTTTTAAGTCAGTACTGAACAAATGCCCTCTTAGGAGGCTGGTAATGACTCTCTCATAAACTGCACTCACCCTTTTAGCTCACAAGAAAAACAGCAGCTGTGCATAAACACTGCACACCCCCTTTCCACAAAGGGAAGGCTGCACACCCCTTTAATCTTCACCAAAATGCAATTTCATTGCTTACATGCACTGCTTTGTACTTCAGAGTATTTTTTTCTTCATAGTAGGATTTTGAAAGCACTGCTGTGACACGTGTATAAATACACTGAGAGACTATGTAGTAACTAAGAATACTGAAAAGTCCAGGGGGCATTTCCTGGGAAACTGAGGCACTTCTGCAAATCCATCTTAATGGCTTCAAATTCTTTACACAGCACAATGGCAGTCTATCCTGATGGCAGCTGTGTTTCAGTGGGAGACAGTGCAGGTCCTCTACAGATTGCAAACTATTAACTTTGCTGAGTCGTTCAGCATTTGCCTGGGAAAAAATGGTCAAGAAAGAAAAGGAGGAGGAGGAGGCAGAGCTTAGGGTTCCAAGCTGCTCCCATGTCCATCAGCCCACTTCAGTGACCCACCTCTCTCACCCCTTGTCTGTCCTATCTGCCTGATACTGAAAAGCCTTTAGGTCAAGCCTGCCTCTTGACACATCTTGGATGATTTCTTGTACTGCGGGTTGATTGCTTCAGTTGACTTGTTAACACTGCTCTACACAAATAAATCAGAACTGATGACAACATCTAAAGAGAATTCCAGAGACAAAAAAATAAGAGAAAAATCAGGCACCCCTAAAACAAAAACACTTGTTCTAGTCCACATGCTTACGTGCTGTAGTTTACTGGAAAGCACTTCCAACTGTTACACTAAAAAAAAAAGGCTCCGAAAAACTTAAACCTTTCAGATTCCCCTTTCTGCTTATGCTCTTGAGTTTGAAATTTAGGTTTCACCAAACAGCAACTTTCAAACCCTCAGTAAATGATATTTCAAGAGAAACATGAGACTTCATGTCTTCTTATTCCCTTCTAACACCTTTATGATACATCAGTCAGTGTGTTTCCCACCTTGTGGGTGCTGGATCTGCAGAGGATGGGGCATTTGGTAAAGCCTCTCCCTCAGCCCACACTAAACTTGCAGCAGGTAAGAGCTCTCCATGAGCTGCAGTCTTCAAGAAAACCAGAACATGAGTCAGCAAATAACAGGCGTATTCTTTCAGACACAGAAAAGTCCAATGGCTATTAAAGATGCAAGATGCCATTTTACAGGGGCCAACAGATGGCTGGTAAGAAAACAGTCCAAGTGGCCGTTTAGCTGGTGACTGCTCAGAGAAGCATCAGCAACTGCTCAGTGTCCCTTCCACACCAGCGAGTCACCACTGCACATGTCACTGCACGGTGTTCAATAGGTAGCATCTAGAAGGGCTTTGAGAATGGTTCTCAGCTTACAAGATGCACTTCTTCTAAGGACAATAGGAAGCATCTGATTATCTAGACCTTTACGGTACTTTGGGAAATTAGGCAAAACCAAACATGCTTTGAGGTCAACACCAGCACACAGAGGAGCGCCATGTAATTCAAAACAACTGATAAAGGAACCTATGCTCATCGCTTTTACTTCCTCTTCTCTGTGATCTTCGCATCTTCCCACTCTAATACCAAATGACAATGTTACCCTCATTTATGCATCTGAAGCTCCATCCCTCCTCCTCTCACTTCTCTCTTGGCCCAACCTCCTTTCTTTACTGCACTGTGCTTGCAAAACTAAAACACAACCATATGGCTTTTGGCAGAGCTGACTCCCAAGTCCAGTAGGCATTTTGTTAGCCTTGGACATCCATCCACGGAACAGATGTGAATGCTATGCTGAATCCCCAAGGAGTTTCAAGGAGTCACCAAAAAAGGGGGAAGGAGCACATCATATGGAATAGCAGAACTTCATCTGTTACAACTTAGAAGCATTGCCAAATGCAGCAAACACTTGGAAGTCACCCAACACCATCATTCTATTTAAAGCACACATGCCAAAAAAAATAAAAGCAGAGGTTGATGTCTTCATTTTGACAGACGGAAAACTTGTTCTCCTCATTCCCTCTTCACACCCACTATCACACATTTATTTTAAGTGTTAACACCATCTTCCAGATTTGAAAGTGCAAAGAAAGGAAATGTACCAAGCACTGTACGTGAAGATAGGAAGTGTGCAGGCTCCTCACAAAGGATATTCCAGATGGGCTGCAATGGAAAGAGATTAAACTGGTGGCATCTGAAGGTGTGGATAAGGTGTCAAGAATCAAAAGGTCCTGCCTCTTTCTCAGTAGTATTTATAGGACAGTAAGTCACTATGGACTAAAGAAGTGGGAAGATTTATTCCATTTCATTTCAGCTGAATAATCTGGGTGCTATAGTAGATGCATGGGCTTCCTACAAGGCCAAAAAGTGGACTTCCAATTGAGAAGCACTGAAAGTAGCACTTCTGGGAACAGAGCCTTCTAACGTAGGTGCAGGGCTTTGCTTTACCAATTTTCTTTTGTCATTTTTACATTACTGTAAAATTTGATCTCAACAGGGTTAACAACAGATGTGAACTGAACAGTAATTTCCTGTGCTTGACTTGAGAAATCTGAAAGGAACCTTCTCCTGGAACATCCAGCTTTTTCACAAGATCCCAGCTCAAAACCTCTAATCAATTCTGCAAATCTTAAACTAACTGCACTTCCTAATGCAGAAACACACTTGCACGTTATCTGGCAGGAAAGCAAGAGAGCTTGACATCTAATGCACAGGCAGTAGCATGTGTTAAGGCCATTCTCCATTCCTATTCAGCAAAAGATACAACTTTATTACAGCTCTGGTCAGACATTCTCACCTCTCTGTGCTCAAAATTTTGCACTCCAGAGAACCCCCATGCAGCCCATGGTGGTATCTGCTCTGCCTGGCTGCTGAAGCCTGCTGGGGGATTAGGGCTGCCTACTTAAACCACAGGTCCAAGGATCCATACGAGAATACCTGAAATAGAGGGGTTCTAAGCTCTATTTGCCTTGCACTACAAATGTAAAATTTTACATGAACCCAGTGTTTTCTACAGGGTTTTTTTTCCACCATTCACGATGTAAAGTTGGTAAGGGCTGGGAAGGCACACTGCAGTACAGTCACGGTGGATACCATCACACTCCTCACCCTGAAAACCAAGTAGTTCTCAACCGATCCAGTACGTGAAAAATACAGTTTCTGTGTGTAAAAATTCAAGAGGAATGGATGATGAACAGCAGATGAGGAAAATCAAGTAAGCAAGCAAGCAGGCTTGATTCAGACTCATTACCACTGAGGGGGAGAGGCAGTTAGATTAAATCTCCTCTAATTGTAGAGGCATTAAAAGGAAAGCTAGTGAGTCTTTTGGGAGATGAAGTGATGGAAAATATATAGCCCAACTTATTTTCCGTGGACTGAATTTACTGATAGCAGGAACAACTGAACAGTACAGCATCTTCTCTGGGTGCCTTTGAGGAAAGAACCAATGAGGCAGCATTGGTTTGGGCTCAGGAAGGTGCCCAGCAGAGAAGCTGGTTTCATCCTTATGGAAACACTGGTTTGAGGACTCTGAAGAAATAAAGAACTGCAGGGCTGAAATGGATGTGGCTTCCAAAATGATGCCACAAAACATTTGTATACATGATATAAAACAAAGATAGCACATGGGGAAACAGAAGTACTTACTAAGTGCTCACATCACTTTGCAAATGTTTTTTTAAAAAAAAAAAACCACACAAAAAACAGACTGAGGAAAGAACAATATAAACCCATTCATGAGGTAAGGTAAGAAAGACACAAAACTTATATTAAAAACCAAATGCACATTGACCCAAACATAAGAGTAACCAAATATATGTTGTGGTGGCAATTCAATAAATCCACAGAAATAACATCCTGTATTCAGATTTGTAAGCATTTCCCACAATTGCGGGGTCCCACGGGATGCAGAAGGGATGTAAAGAGGATTTCAAAGCAATGGAACAATCTAGTGAATAACCTACATATCTTTATTACATTCAAATGGACAATTTTTCATTGGACAGGGTTTCTTTTTTAAACCAAGTGAATTGTTTAAAGATGATGGTGAGTCAAAAGAAAAACTTCAGAGATTCTTAAAACTTCTGTGTACAAAATTATTAGGACCAGATGGCAATTATAAAGATGTCTCCAGAATAGTGCATGAAACAGATGCACTCTGTTGGACAATATTCACATTATTACATTTAAAATAAAATTGTGTGAAATTTTCAGAATTGCCTAAAGGAACCAAGATCTCTTTCCCAAAAACTAAGTTTCTACTTGCTTAAATATGAAAAACGTCCTTTAAGTAACTTCATGCTTTGTTTAATTTGAAACTACAAAGCCCAGTGACATAATACAACCTTTCTACAGCTGAACAGTACAAGGTTAATTCAGTTTCCTTAGAAGAGTGGAAGCTGTATTAGCATAGCACATAGAAGAAAGGTGAAGCTGTTTTTAATGAATATAAATCAAAAGCTAACAATTTGTACAAAATAGATAAAGGAAGCAAATGGACATCAAAGCAGTATCTACAGTCAGCAGAGGTAATAATGATGTTTTAAGTATATAAGGGGCTTTAAACCTATTAGAAGCAAAAGAAATCCAAACAGTACTAGCAATATAGCTTTGAAAGAAAACGATGGAGTTGTCAAAAGAAACTTCACTGAATATATAAATGAAAATATTAAGTAGGTGTGGAGAGGGCCTCTATGCCTGGCATCTCCAAAATACTGTTTGCAGTTCTGGCTCCACAAATCAAGAAGGAGTTCAAACTGGAGGGGACTCAACAGACCCATAAGAAAAGTAACAGGACCAGAAAGTGTGTTTCATGGCAAAGGGAGGCAGGAAGCTTGGTGTGTCAATAGCTTAAATCCAAAGATTAAGTAGTGATAGAAATTGAGAAAAGCCAGTCTAGTTTTCATTATAACGAGCTATACAAGCTGGGTACCAAAGGCTAAGTAACCTTCAGAGCTGGCTGTGTGCTGAAGCCAGTCAAATTCAGACAGGAAATTCACATTCCACATCCCTAGTGCTTTTTAGTCTGAAAATAAATGGTTTTCTAAAAAAGATGCTTTCACACAGTGGTTCTCCACCTGATCAGAATGCAGCCTGTCCTTGACTCACATCGCTGAGCTGAAAATGCTACAGAGGTGATAAGGTTTTGCTGTCCTTTTATCACCATCTCCTGAGCAGCTGGGATCTGCAGTGTGCCAGGACTGCCCCACAGGTCAGGTGGGGACAACAGCCTCTGCTGACCCTAACCTGAGCATCCCAACTAAAACGGCTCTACACCAGCGCAGATCAGGCATTTTAACTTCAGAAAGCTCTACCTTATGCTTTTTGCCCACCATTAACACACAATGATTTATAACCCCACCCATGTTGTTTCCATGTGTGCTTTTAGCATTTTGTACATAATGAAATCTGATAACTAAAGTAACAAAGCAGCATGCATATATTTCACATGAGACTTTCCAAAGAGACAGTTTAAACATGCATACATTTTAGTATTGTAGACTGCTTCCACAATACTAACTTACACTGTCAGTATTTTCATAGTAAAATCCTGGCCAACTCCTTAGAGGAGATCCAAAAAGTCAGTGATTTGTGAGACTGTGGCATTTGTGCTGCCTGTGCTCTGTCCTCAGCGTGAGGAAGGGCTCTGCTCTCCCTTAAGCCCCCAGCTTCCTTTAGTACCTCTCAACGGGTGATCTCAAATGCTTTAACTAATATCAATTAATTACGCTTCAAATTGTCCCTAAGAGAGACAGACGTGATTATCCCCCTCTGTCATTACACCCAAGGTTAAATGGAGTCAGGAAGAGGTTAAGTGACTCTCAGCGTTTACAATCCTGCTTGAGGGGAGCAGGGCTTCAAGGTGCTGACTCCATTCATTCAACTGCAAAACTATTGGGGCCTCAGAGCGCTCAGCACGCAGCAGGATGGAGCGCTCAGGGTGCAAAGTGCAGAGCAGGGAATGACTTTCTGATTCCCCATCTCTGCTTGAAGTCATCACCATCTAAATAACAGGGGTAGACACTACCCTCTGTTATTGGTTTTTAAATGACTGCAATTCCAAGCAAGTGAAAGCAGCACATTGCACAGCTATCAAAGCAAACCCGGGAGCTTGTAGACCGCAGAGTAAAGCAAAGCCCGTTTCCACTTCAAGAGCTCCAAGTGATGAACTAGAATTAAAACAAGAATATTACTTGGTTAATCAAGGAAAGACAGGCCACAGACAGTAATTGCACAGATAAGAGCTGAAAATGGGTATACTGCTTAAACCAGCACAATTCATGTAGCTACAGAAGTTATTGAATCCACAGGCAGATTTGATAAAGGCATCTGGAGATGTTACTGAAAGGTTAATTCGCTTTTGTTCTACCAGTAGAGAATTGGAGGGCCTTTTAATTGAATATCTGGAAACAAAGTTCATTTTCTGACACGACCTGACACATAGCATAATCATATTTCCAAGACATGAGATATTAGTAATTGAGAGGAGGGGGATTTGTCTTTAGATTTGAAAAAGGTCATGAGGTTTTCAGTTAAGCATCAGGTCAACCAGGGCTCGCCTCGCTACTCTTAACAACAGGCAATCTACAACCAATTTCACAGCCTGTTAGTGGATTTTGTTGCATTTTTTTCCAAGCTCTCTCAACTCTTCTTATTTTGTAGCACTTTGGGGGTACACAGAGGAAACGAGGGATAAAAACCCCAAATCTTTGGAAACCACAGCCTTAGACATGAACAATTGCCATGGCAGCAATGCAATCATCAGAACAGGCCAAATTGCAAATGCGAGAAGAGGAGAAAGACTCAGCACAAAACTCCTGGACTGTTTTATCCACTACAAAAGGCAAGGATATCACAGACTGCGGTGAATTACAAATCACGTGACAGCACTTGGCCATTTGGCAACAAGCAGTCCTTTAAGATGGAAAGCTGTAGAGCAAGCCACCTCTGGACAGAAAGGATTAAAGAGCAATAGTTACATCCAGAACAAAACTTAAGTGTCAGTTCCAGCAGACCCACGTGGCACAAACGAAGCCGGTAAGAGCAGTCAGCCAAGGCAACATCAGCCTCGGTTACCTACAAAAACAGTTAAAGAGCAACCAAAATCATTTTGCCATCTGACATGCCAGTGGATGCAACTGTTAACCTGACGATAAATTGCTCTGAGTTAGCAGTGGCCCAGCAGAGCACTGGGGGAGGCACCGCCAACTTACACCTGCGCTAGGTGAGGCTCGAAAGCAGTCCGTGCTATGATACGTTGCGTCACCAGAAAAAGCATCTGTCTTATTGGGCACGGGTTTGACAACAGTGTATAAGGGTAGGTGGCATATTCATAGTTAAATAACTCATAATGTACCCCACACAGGCTCTACCTGACATTGCACCAACACACCTGTATGTCTGTGAGAAGAGAATTTCACAGGGCAAAGGGCATTCACCTTCCTCTCCCCCTTCTCACAAGCTGACCTGTTTACATACAGGTAATACTCTTCACATCAATTCAAAAGCAGCTGTAACATTTTAGGGTTACGACAGATTTAAAGCATGAATGCAGTTTTACAAAACAAGAGGAGCTGCATCACCCTTCCAAATTTTAGTTTAATGCCACAGCTCCGTAACAGCCACCACTGAATGCTTCCATCACAGCCTTGCGCAGTCCTCTGAAGTGCCTCAACTTCTGTGCTGAGAGCAGTTAAAACTGTTCTCTTGGTGCTAATTAATATCCTCGACACAAACACTGGGGCTAAGAGCAGTTCTGCCAGCCTGATTGCAGAGACCACTCTACGAATTAATGCTTTATCAAAACCAGCCTGCTAATGGGCTCTGTGGCATCAGCACTATTTACACCGACAGGAACGCACCTCGCCTAACACAAGCCTGTAGCAAGAGCACCACTAAGGCAGGAGAGAAACCAGTTAGCTGCAGAGCTAACATATCAAAATTCTGCAGTGCCAGCCCACGCAGGATTTAAAGCTTCATTATCAGAGGGTCCAGACCTCACTTCTGCCTCAGTCAACAACCAGAAAATTGTTCCTGCAAGGGTTTTTGCCTTGAAACGGATTCTTTCTGTTCAGCATGTTTTTAATAACTTTTGATAGCTTAAGCTTCATTTACAAACATGCACGTTTTGTTCAGGCTCTTTGATACAGCCTCCTAATGAAAACTTAACAAGATGTGCTTGCAAGCAACAGGAAAACCTCTTGGTGGGAGCCAATCCGAGGCCATCACCGGACACTGAATTCATCTGTGCTGCTGCTGTGCTTGGCACATCTGGACCCACTGACTCAGCTGGTGAGTATTTTAGCCCCCTCTGTGCATCCTTCATACAGAACTATGCCACCCAGGTCTGCTCAGCCCTGAGACACAGACCGGCCATCTCAAGCCCAGCAGCCATGGGCTGAGGCCTCGCAGTCAGCCAAAATTGCGGTGATTTGTGACAGCAGCCCAGCCTAGCCAGGACACAGCATCACCTCGCCAAAACTTCCTGTGCAAAGGCTGAGTATGGTGCAACCAGCCTTGTCCCAGCTTACTTCAAAAAATGAGAGGATGAAAAGGAAACATTATTGCTTTCTTAAGAACAGCTTTCTGATGACAGCTTGGGTCCCACAAGCGATCTAGCAGGGCTGGAGGAGCATACTGGCCTTCCTGGCTGTCAGCATTAATACCCAAAACACCGTCTGCAGCCACCCTGCACACAGTGCAACCCACTCTGGCGAGGACTCTCAGCTAAGTGCTTTTTTGTCATTGTATATTCCTCAATGCATAACCTGGACAGAAGAAACTGGGCAGTTTTTATTGTGAAAAGACAGAGAAGGAGCATACCAGGACACAGAATGATTAATATTTTGAACAAAGCCTGTGGGTGAAATTAATGCAGGTTTGCTTTAGCTCTCAGCATTTTATGCACTGCTGATGAAACACACAGGGGTGGGCAGGACTGGTTTAGTGAGAACTGGAAAAATCTGATGCCTATCTGATTTCTTACTGCGAAAGAAATCCCTACCTGATTTCTTTCTTACTTCTTCCTGAAGACCCATCAGACAGGGATGATGTCAGGATTCTTGCTTGACTTGGAAGCCAAAGAACTATCTGTGTTTTACGTCAGAACAATACCCAGGTACCATCTCCCACTAACAGCTTAGAACAACACACAGCCTTTTAAGGGCTCAAACACCACCCCAAAGTCTTCTGTGATTTTATCAGGTACAACACCGATTAAGCACCCTCATTCACTTCTTCCAGCCCTGAAAGAAACAAAACTACAAAAAATTTAAGTGAAGAGCCAAGGAGGCTGATGTTTCTTAATTGCACATCCTCTTGTCCAAGTACAGCCACTTATACTCAATACAGAAATACCTCATTAAAACCAACCTCAGCGCGGTTTATTTCTGGGTGTTCTCTGGGTAACCCCTGTGGGTCAGGCTTCACCAGAAAATAACCTTTTCCAGCTGACAAAAATAATTTCCAGTGAAGTGAAAGTTTCACTGCTGAACAGAGAACCGGAAATCAGCTCCCAGCAAAGTATTTATTAAAAATACCCATTCTGCGAACCCTGTTGAGTCCCACAAATTGAGGCCATTTGGCAAGTTAATAACATTGGTAACTGCCACCCTTATGAACCATTAAAAGGGAGCATTTTCTCCCTATTATGTCTTGTTGCTGTTGAAAGTCTTTATTTTTTAAGAATGCTTATTACCTTGTGTTTTTACAAAAGTAGGAACTGAATGAATTTTCTCAGTGCCAAGCTCTCCCACTAAAATTGACTGATCTAAAAAATGTGTCCCTCCCACCATTCCAACCTGTTAGTGACTGGGCTATTACATACAATTCCTGTTTCTGCCACAGCTGATTCATTTGTAGGCTCTTTAGAGGCAGCAATCTCAATCAAAAAAATGATACAAATGTGTTTTCATGTGTTGATCTCCCATTCTTATGAGCCACAAGTGGACAGCTCCTGTTTCTGTGCAAGAATTAGTAGTGGGTATTTCAAGTCTTTCCTATTTAGAGAAAATCAGAACCCGATAAGAAGGGTAAAAAAACCCAAACCCAACCAAACAAATACAAACCCCAAACCAAACAAAAAACCCCAACCCCCCCACTGCGTATTTCAAACTCCAGTGTTACTATTCCTAGAAACACAGCATTTCTGTGGTTGAAAGGCACTTTTCCCTTGCTCAAAACAGGGTCAACTACAGCAGGTTGCCCAGCACTGTGTCCAGCTGGGTTTTGAGTACCTTCAGGGATGAAGACTTCACACCCTCTCCAGTCAACCTGTTCCAGTGTTCAACCGCTCCCACAGTAAAAAAAAAAACCACCACCAAACACCACAAAACCCACCACCACTTTCTCTTATGTTTAAGCAAAATTTCCTGCATTTCCATTACCTCTTGTCCTGTGCCTGGGCACTGCAGAAAAGTCTTGCTCTGTCTTCACCTGCCACATTAGGCACTTACACATACTATTAAGATCCCCCCAAGCCTCCTCTTACCCAGGCGTCCCAGCTCGCTCAGCCTCTCCTCGTGTGTCAGATGCTCCAGACCCTTAATCATCATCACAGCCCTTCACTGGATTCTCTCCAGTATGTCAATGTCCCTTCTGTACTGGGGAGCCCAGAACTGGACACAGCAATCCAACTGTGTCTCACTTACACCATGAGTAGAGGGGAAGGATCCGCTCCCTTGACCTGCTGGTGATGCTCTCCCTAACGCAATCAAGCATGCCCATCTATGGAGCCTGTGTCCCCAGCTCTGCATTGTCTCTACAAGAGCAGAAAAGACCCAGCTTAAGTTTGAGGGACCATCATCCAAGAACAGCTAAAACTTGACAGTCAAATCACCAAATCATGACATCAAAAAGACATATTAAACCTCAGGGACGAAGAAGGCAGAAGAGGGAACCATGAGAGTTTTAGTTAGAGAATGTGATGGTCATTAATTTGATACAGGTCTTTGCACTGGCTTGACAAGAAATTCCAGGTAGGACTCCAAGGGCTTCTCCAGACAGAAGTTTGGGTTAAAAACACAGTACACTCCTGAAGAACTATCTGCATCTCCCTATCTAACTGAAAAATGTTCACCTAGCTTCAATCATTTTTTTCCCCTGAATTCAGTAATTACAGTAGTAATGCAGCAAAACATCTCATCCAACTGAGATGTGTTATCTACTGGAACTTTGTTGCTCTTTGTGATTCTGACAACTAATCACAACGAGCTGCTGCTTTTTTGCAGCATTTTCGGTGCTAAAGTAGGAGGAGGTTAAAATCTAATGCAAAATCAAAGTCAAATCTCAATTATCTGGGATAACGGAGTGGAGAGAGCACATAAAAGTAAACATGCAGATAAAACATATTCAGATAAGCCGTATGAACAAACCGTGAGGATATAAGAGAAAGAAGAAAGAAAAGTCAGTGCGTTGATCCCAGAAGAGGCACTGATGCAAACTGGTCATTCCAGGATGCTAAGCATTTAATGCTGAGTCCTGAAACAAGCTCTGGACATAGACCACAGCTAGCGTACCATGCAGCTAGTGTACTTCTGGCCATAGTTGGTTAATCACTGCAGGCTAACTGGGCAAGGCTGGATCTATTCTCATCCATTTGGCTCCCTTCCCAATTTGGTCCACAGCCCCCCAAAGCCTAACCATCCACATACCAGGCTATGTGTGTACACCAAACTATACTCAGACTAGTTGTCTCACTCCTCATTTCTGGACAAAGACAAGCAGTTACAAAAGGAAACCTGGAGTATTTGTTGGCATCCAGTACTCCAAGGACTGGTCTATGGAGATAATAGACACAGATCCTGTAAACCCACCCAAAATGCCTCTCAAATGCTGGTGCAATAAACCTGCTGCTTTCAAATGCTCTTCAAAACCCTCATGGCAGTCCCCAGGACACTACACACACCTGTGGCATCATGCTTCACTTCAGTAGACTGTATTACTGTCCTCTTATTTTAGGCATTTTGAACCTGGAGGTAAGGGAGTAGGATGACAGTTACATCTTAGGACCACAACAGCCCCACAGTGGCCCAAAGAAGAGCCAAGCCAGGTGCTGTGCAGCACAGACACCAGCAGCCTGCTCCAAGTGCTAGCCCTGAGAAGCACCTACGAGTGCCAGCCCACACCATGAGCCTGCATGGCGTGGTGGCCACAGAGGGTACAGACCTACCCTTGGATGAAGGTCTAAGGCAGTTATTGGCCTAAGCAGCTTCAGCTTTCCTGCAGCTGGCACTTTTGCCCCAAGTCAGTACTGGGGACCTGCCCCTACTGCTGCCTCCCACCCCAAATCAGTCACTACAGTGCAAAGAGATGCCACTGGGAAGGAACAGGAATGTGAAGTCAAGAACATCACTCTCTGTGGGTGTCAGGTCCACATGAGTGGATTTTTTCCCCAGTAATTTCAAGAATTTTGATTCTGATTCTCAGTCCTTAAAATACTCCAGAAGCACCAGGAATAACCTTTATGCTTCACCCACACTCAGGGTGATGGAGTAATGAGTTTCCCATCTTTTCCATGTGGATGTAGCCGTCTTGTCTTCCAGAGCTAAATCACTGGGAAGCACTGTTCAGTACCATGAAAGCACCACTCAGCTCAGTCCAGAGTTACCGGCATAGCAGCAGATTGATGGTTCTCCTATACACATTAAGCAATTTGGACTGGAAGCTGCCACAGAAAAGCCAGATCTCATTTTAATTTGCATCTAAGATATATCTGTGGCCTTTGCCTAAAGGTTTGTCACTCTAGCTGAAATCTTTACAAAGGTCACAATATTCAACTTTCTGCTTTAAATTCTAATGACAGATGAGAGATACATTTCTTAGCATAAATATTTATATATAAACATACTTTATATATGCATATATACACACACCCCCAATCTTTAAATATCTCAGCATATGTGTGAGTGTAACAAATACTGTCATAGAGTCACAAGTGAATGGAGTAACACACTGTGAGTCTGCACTGACCTAAGATGTGGATCTGAATAGAAAAAGAAAATTATTTGAGATAATGGGGCCTGGCAATTTTAGCCATGTTCCTTCTGCACTAAAATAAGCAAGTTAAGACTAACTGGCGATGTAAGCTCCAAGAGGTCTTAATATTGAGAAAATGGTAAACAAAAGCTAATCTACCAAATTTAGCAGGAGGCACATTATCCCTACAGAAAAGCTGAAAAATAGAAAGATTTATACCTTTCTATTGCATTAATGATTACTTCACAGAAATCAGAGATTTTAAATACTCATCTGCTGCTTCCCCCTGCACCCAACAAAGGGCAGGTTCATTGCACTGCTTCTGTGTGCCTGCTTTCTGCTTTGCACACAGACACTTCCACACTTAAGAGAGAACAAATCTGACAAATCAGAAACTGCATGACCCACATACTGACAACAAAACAGCAACATCGACTGTTTCAGGAGTCACAGGAAGGTCAGAAGCGGTTCCAGTTAACACCTCTCTGTCCTGTATATAGGTGGTCTCATGCAACAGTGCAAGAAGAAGGTGTCTGATGGGCAGCTTAAAGAGACCCAACAGTCTTACAACATGCAAGCCTTGCTTTTACAGCCCATTTGTACAGACAGGGCCAGGCTGATCTGAGAGCAATAGGGTAGAAGTCAACCAACAAACAACAGTATCGTCATTAGCCCATCAGGCAAGTTGCCTTGTGCTTTCGATACTGAGAGCTACATACTCATTGCATATAGTGTCTCTGCTTTAAACATGGCCTTAAAAAAAGACCAAGAATTTTAGTGCCTTAAAAAGATGCAACTAAAAACCAAAAGGGGAATAAATCTCTCTCTTCAACAGAAAGTTACTCATCAGGTAGAGAACCCAAGAGACAGTGAACTCCTAAATCTTACCATTTCATATGCAATCATTTGATTTTAAAGTTACGGCTTGCTCTTAACCAGTTGAGGTCCGTGAATCAGAAATTCCTGGCACATGGGTAATTTTTAGTCAATAGGTGGTGGCAACTGGAGCTGAGAAGGTCTTAAGTCCCCTTCTCCTTTCTTTCACAACCTTCCAGAAATCTCCCTTCTGAATTGCACCCCTCCCATCTCTCACATCCAGCAGGGCTTCAGGGGAGTCCAAAAGCATTCATGTTTAATTCTCTAACAGAAAAGCAAAATAAGGGGCTGCCTGATTAAACATTAAGGACCTGAGATTTTTCTCCCTTTCTGGAAAATACCTTTAGTTTAATGGGAACAAGTCAGTAACTGCTTATCCAAAGGTTATCCATTAATTGCAGGGCTGGCCATTTGATAGGGAAGATTTTTTCTTGTATCTTTGGGGGACGAGTCATGGTGCTATAAAAGCAAGTTAATACTATCTACTAAGTGTCAGGATTATCTTCTCCTTTTGACAGACCCCTCAAAAGTTAAGAACCTGTACCAAGTCTGCCTGTCTCTGGGACAACACAGAGAACAGGAGAGGTTCCTTCCATTCACCTAATCTATAAAGGGTTCAATTCAAAAATTCTCTAGAAATATTCTCATGAGCTTCAAAAATAAAGTGTGTGCATGATGCACACAAAACAACCTGGGAGGAGGAAGCTATGGCCATATTCCCAGTGGAGATTTAAATGTAGATTTATTACAGACAAAATTTATTCCATCAAAATTTGTTCTCAGCTTCTGGGGAATGATTCCTCCTACATCACTACATCGATTTCACTAGTGAAGTGCTGCACTAATGAGTCAGGCTCTCCATGTCCATTGTGTTGCTATAAAGGATCACATTTTGTTATATGGACCATAAAATGCAGCAGAGGAAAATAAATCTGTTTTGGTTTTGTACCCCTGCCTGCTTTGGTGTCTGCGTTAATGCAGTAACTCTTTAAATAAACACTGTATACTGTTTTGTTTCCGTTTATAAAGATACGAAAGATGGTGACAATGATGGTCCCATGCAGTTATATTCAGAATCATCTCTTTACCCTTAAAAGTCTGGGGACAGCAAGGGAATTAATTCAGGATTTCAAAAACTGTATGGTTTATAAAACCCATCCACGTAGAGAGGTATTTACTCACATGGTGCATAGAACATGACAAGGGTATGCTTCTTCTTCTTCAAGGACTCCCTGAAGTCTTCTCCAGCAAGGTGGATAACGCTAGTCTGTTTTTCTTCCCACGCAGGCTCAGGTGGAGGTGGTGCTTCAGGACTAGAAAAGAAAGAAAACGAGATTGGTTTGAAAATGTTTCCGGAAGCAGGCAAAGGGGCATCACGTCCTGGTCGTAACTACCATGAGAGAACTGAGGTCGAACAGTCCTTCAGGGTGCCTGTGCAGCAGAAGAAAGTGCTTGGTATTTCCAACACCAGATAACAACAAAAAAAGAAGCACGTTCATTTCTGGAACTCAATGAAAATATAATTTAAGTGATTGTACTCAGGCACATGAGTAGGAATGCAGAATAAAGATTTCCTACATTGCATACATCTGGGTGGAAGAAACATTGCTCTTGTATCACTGTGTCATCCATACACGTGAACTGAGAAGAACAGCATGCAGGTGGAATCAAAAGGCAACTGATATAGAACAGCATCTTCCATTCAAACACCCTTTTTGTACTCTTATCACTATCATGCAAACTTCTATAAAGAATTTCATGACCTTCTCTTGAATTCAGATATTAAAGTCAGGATGCAATAATCAGCATCGTTCCACTTGGAAGACTGGGGGTGACTGAACTGGAATATTTTACCTTGATAAAGAGAATGTCAGGTTTCAATTATGACTGCACATACTGACTAGATCAGAGCAATCCCGCACATCTAGAGCACCTCTAACAAAACTTCTGCTATTCACCAGCTCACAGACTTCTCTCAGACTCATTAAATTCATTCCTGCTGTATCTTAAATAGTGATTACTTATATAAAATCATCAGAATGGTGCCACAGTATAAAGACCTTCATATGTCGCCTTGGTAATAAATTAGCTTTTCAGACTTTCCTGTCACTTTGAATGACACCATTTTAAGTTGTACCAGGTACATAAAAACCAAGTGGAGAAAAACTCAATTTTAAAGTCCTACTGAAGGTCACTTAGTGGACATCCATCGTATTTCCGTCGATACTGATTTCCCAGTTGTTAGTGAAAGAATTAGGGCAGCTGGTTTGAATTTTCACATAAACACAGCTGGTGTGAGCTATCATCGATTACAGTTACAGTCAGGGGTGTGACTTCATCTCACACAGACCTTCCCATGCCGACCTCAAATAAGCTACCCAGATACTGGTAACAACCTAGTGCAGCAGCACAGACTAGTCACCACAGCAGGACCGGAGCCAAAACCTGCATGGCTGCAACCAGACCACTCACCGAGACAGAAGCACAGCTTGTGTCAACCTAACTGCAGCCTGCACCCCAGATGCATCCCTATTTCCATCAGCTTCAGTGCAGCTGTGACAAGTTTATCCCTGGTCAGCAAACAAGGATCTTACTCCCTTGCGTCTCTAGTTGGGAGAACATCCAGCAGTCAAGAGCAGGAGACAAGTTGCCCAGGTTTCCCCTATGTTGCTGACTACATCAGGCTGCAGACAAAAGCCTTCCAGAAGCACAGCAGGATCCAGAAGGGATTAACACCCCTTCCCTCCTCCTCATTGCTTATTCACCTGCCGATAGGTACAGGCAGCGTCAACGTGACTGTTTAACTCAATACAAATTATGCAGCACTCAAAATACTCCAGCAAACTGGTGGAAACTAGGACAGTGACTTAACATCCAGTATTGACATAGCAGCCTGGAGCCTGAGTATGCAGGGAGGCCAACAGGGTACCGGGTCTAAATGTAAAATATAGATAGAACTTCCCAACATGCTGCCAGACCACATCCATTACCTGATGTGAAGCACTCGGGGATGTAGTTTAAAAAGAAAAGAAAAAAAACACAACCAAGAAAACCCCACACACCACCCCCACCAAGTAAGGGGAAGAATTAAGATTACATTCCTCACGCCAACTGCACTTAACGGTTAAATGGTTTTAAAACTTCACAAAACACTGGCAGTGTTTTTCCCATTGAATAATGCAGAAAATACATTAGGCTTACAGTACCTAAAGGAAATGCATATTTTATTTCAGAATACTTAAAGAGAGAATTGTACCAGCAGTTTAACTCTTTGAAATGAAATTATTTCCATCATACATCAAACTTAATTCTGCATATTTTAGCATACCACCCAAGAAAAGGTGGTTAGTGCACACAAAGGTGCTGCCTTTGTTGGTCTCACTGGCTTTCCTTCAGCCCCATGTAGCTGGTATTCTAGGCATTGGCTCTGAAATGCTGAAAAGAGAGAAGTACAACTGCAGAAATTCAGTTACTAACAGTGAAATCTGCTGCTTAGTATAAAGAAAGAACAATGAATGTTCTGTTTATTTTTCAGAGCCATTGCTATTCCGTCTCCAGTGAGAGGCTTAGTGTATATTTGAAAAATATTTATTTTAGGAAAGAAATACCAGGACAACTATGAAAACCCCTGCAGCAAATAAAGGATTTGGTGTATTAGAGACCATAATTAACATACATGTTCATACGGCTTTGAATACTGGAATTCAGTTTATTTTTGTTAGCAAGGGATTTAGGCAGTCGATGCAGCTAGGTTTAAGATTTACTTCCTCACCAAAGCAGTCTTCAGGAACCAGTAACCTGAAATCTATCTCAGACCCTCAAAACTTACTTTAGCAGCCAGTCGATGATCTTCTTCTTTGTTCTGAGGTGTGGCAGAGTGTATTTCTCCTCTCCATCCTTAAAATACTTCACAGTAGGAAACCCTGAGATGTGGTATCTTTCTGCCAGCGCCTTGTTGACGGTAGCATCAACTGCTGCAAGGACACCTGGACTCTAAAACAGACAGCACTAACTGTAAGTCCCAGCAACATACACATACCCCCTTGGCAGGCCACGGACTTGGGGGGTAATCACTCATGGTCTAAGTGCCTTCACTTTCTCAGGTACTCAGCACAGACACAGAGGGCTGATGCAAAACCAAGAAGGGACATCTGATAGACTAAATGTAACCAGTGTTACCTGTTCTCCTCCCATTTCTGACAGGATTCCCTGTGTATAAGTCACTTTTTAATGCTTAAGAGCTGTTCCCAGGAATGGCATTTCCTCCCACAACCCCCAATTTCTCCCAGAAGAAAGAAGCACTGTTAAAGACAAGTTTACTTCAAGGCAAATTCATCTTTCCCTAACCTGTGGGCATCTTTACATGGACCACCTTTACAGTCACCTATTAGAGGAGAACAGACATTTGTACAGTGTGATTCATCTGATCTTTGTTTTTGTCATCTCCTCCTCCTTCTCCCACTTCCTTCCACAAAGGAACTCTAGATGTCTCCACTGAAGATGCTTAAGGTATGGGGGAGACTAATCCTACTTCTCTTGCATGGCGTACACAGCATGAGACTGAATCAATAACACTAATACTTACATTACTGGATCTCTCTTCTCTAGCCACGCTGATGCAGCACTTACAATGAAGCTAATGGAGTGATGCAGCCATAAAACCAGGATATATGAAAGAGGGATCAACCCTCTTTGCTTTTTTCCAAATCTAATTCATAAATAAAAGCCTATGTTTCTTCACATTTGATGCCTTTAAGTAAGGAGGAAAAAAAAAAACATTTTGGATTTGATCATATTATGTATAAGGCCTACAGCAGAATACATAAACATTTTTCGATTTTGTTTTCGTTCAAGACAGAATGTTCTCTCTCAGACTTTGGCAAGGCTCATGCATTAGCGATGAGACTCTACTTTGGAAGCACATTTTGAAGGGTCCTGTGGGAGGATGAGAACAGCTGAATTTGTTGTAGGGAGAAAAGTCACTTTTATTACTCCAGTTATTTATTACTGATTATTTGAAGGATATAATAAAGGAAATTAGCTTACATCACTGGCTACATGGAGAAACTCTGCAGCCTTCTCATATTCTGGCTTCATTTTCTTACAATGCCCACACCCTGCCAAAAAAAAATAATTCCAATTAAGTTGCACATGCCACGGTTATTCATTGACCCATCTAGCCATTACCAAAGCCCAAAACCATGCGGTAGAGATTACTAGCATTTAGTAAGCATTTTACTTAATTTATTTGTAAAGCCTTAGGATGATTTAGGACCTTTTCCAAAGTGGTCACTATGGTTTAAACAAAGAATTTCATCTACTAAAAAATAATAATATAACTCCTGAATTCGCACTCACACTTCTTTCCTCCCAGAAAGTACTATAAACACATTACTTGCCAAGCCCCTTGCTTCTAACATGCTCTTGGGTGGGGCGCAACCTCACCCATTTCAGTTTCCACATCTTTATCTGCTTAAAAAAAAAAAACAACACAGGCCGTCACGTGATTTCCTGACTTTAAGCGGAGGCTTATACTAGCACAGCTTAATTGAGTAATGTAATTTGAATTAAACTCCACTGATAATAAGCCCCGCTTTACAGTGGTGCAGCATGTCCCTCTAGCAAGGATTTGCACTGATTTAATCACTTCAGTGTAATTACACCACCACATATGGTCTCAACATAAGCAGGGCCTGTAAAACTGAGATAATGGTGCTTTCTCGCTTGTGCGAAGTTCTCCAGAGATCTGCCATTACTTCACTGCTAAGTGCTGACATTACAATAAAGTACAATGAATGCATGAGCGAGAAAAGCAGATTTAAAATAAATTATTTGGGTGTAAATTAAACTGCTTTCAGCCGGTGCAATTGCTTCCAGGCAAGCTGAACTTTCAGAACCAGGTGAGGTTTCTGCCATGATGTGAAGTTACGTCCCAGTGCCTATGGCGTGATGCTGGGCCTCTGGGACAGCCCCTTCCTCACCCCTGCGCTGCCCCTGCTATTGCCCTCAAGGGACCAGCACAGCCACAGCCACCGCAGGGTCAGCGCAGAGGGATGGCGTGGCCCAGACTGACACCTGGCAGGGCGAGGGCTGGCTCCTGCATGCAGGCTGGAGATGCAGAGAGCTGCAATAAGGCACACGGTGCGACCCTGGCGCACTGCAATCGCCTGCCCTGGTGCAATGTAATTGCAACGCAATCCCTCGCCGCACTCTTTCCTCTTGTTTGCAGCAGCAGCCAGCTTTTCTTTCTTCAGCTGTTATTGTTGGAACAGGCACTTGAAAACCCAGACTTTGCTGAGCTTTTGAAAGCCGTATCAGAAAATATGGCTAGAAATCTGTTTCAGTGCAGCTTCAGCAAAAGCCGTTTCTGAGGTGTATGGGTAACAGGGCTGGGGCTATTTTTACACCACTGTCTAAAAGAAAACAAACCAAGGACTCTGAATCTCAGCACTGCTTTGATTCCCTCTAATGGGATGACTGCTGAAGCCAGCAGATGCAAACCTAAGCGTGAACTCAACCAGACAACCGCGTTTCATATAGCACAAGTCAAAGAGCATTTGCAGCCCCAAGAAGCAATAGGACATCCACGTGTAACTTCACCACGGCAAACAGGGACTTCAGCTGAGCTCCAGCCACCGCAGCACACCATGAAACGCTTTCAGGGCATGTTTATAGAACAGGATGGATACATATGAGTAAAGACTGCAAATCCCACCTGAGAATTACAGCAAATACCCAAACGGTTGATCCCAGATCAAATTCCAGTTCAAACACCAGCTAAGGTTCATAGTGCTTAGTCAACTGATAGCAACCACAGCATTACAAAACCCCACGTTCTTCTTTTGAGCAAAACCCAATGCTTTAATGTGGTAGCAGCAGGAGAAGGGGATCCCAGCTGGAAGGGGAATTTTTGCTTTGGTTTTACATGGTAGAGGGAACACGTGCCACCAAGCTGGGAACCTGATGCGACAGCTTCAGAGGAGGAAGAAGCTGGAAAAGGCTGAGGAGGAGTTACTGTCTCAGCACTGTTTGACTTGGTTAAGAGCATGAAAGAACCTGGCAAAATGATTTATTTGCCACCTACAGAAAATTTGCACGCATATGGCTTTGTGGAAGGGGCCGACAGTTCCCTTTGACACCTGCCCAGGCTGATTTATTTCTCCTTTTAGGAGCAGGGAACTTTATTAATTTTGTGCTCTTCCTACTTCTAAACAAAGGGCATCTCAAGTCCCAGCTCTGATACCTGGGAACCTCCCTGAATTAGCTGGCTCAAATCTGTACCAAAAAATACTTTTTTTCAGGGGTAACTTCAACTCGGTGGGCTTTACACAGCATGTCCTCCTGCCACAACAAGCTTCTTCATACTGTGCTTTAGATATGGCATCCACACAATATATTCCACAATTACTAATATTAGATCTGATTAACCAAAAGCAACAAACAACCAGAGTTTTCAGAAAACTATGCAGAGAAACAAACCAAAACCCCAAACAAGCTAGGCATACATTGCCCAGGAAATAAAAACCAATCCAAAGCATCTGAAATTCGTGTAAGTACACACATTGGAGAAATATATCCAGACTATGAAATGTCACTGTTCTAGGTTCTTTCATGAACATCACACGGCACTACTGACTGCCACAAAGCTAACTCACTCTTGCTTAAAATAAAGGGAAAGCAGGATCAGGTCTTTAAAAGCACTAAAAGCAAACTGAAGTCCTCAAATCTTTATCATGCAATGCTTGTTCTACCCCTGACAGAGGACAGCACAATGTGCCAGCCTGGAAAAAAAGCCACCACATTAAACTGAATCTGAAAGAGGAACAACAAATCTTAAGAGCTTCTCCCATGATAAACGATGCTTCTCTGGCCATCTTTTTGAAAATTTTGCTATTGCGCGCTACAGCCTGCTTCCACCTACCATTGAAGTAAAGGGGAAATACAAATTAGAAGTCACACCTACGCACTGCAAATCAATTCATTTCTCCCATGATTATTTATCCTACCTTTCAATAATCCTGTGAGGAATGCCATTAAATTCTCAAAGCCAATGAAAAAGTCATTTAAATGAGTTCCAAGGTCACTGCCTCTCCTTTGATTGCTACGTTAGGTTGTTCAGCAGCAGCTGTATCCCTCTGTGCTAAGCTCCTCTCGTTTTAGACATTTTCTGTTCTTAAAATGAATGGGGAAATAACAACAACGCTACAGGCCCTTAGCGCAGATGCTCCAATATGCTGCATAAGGTCTGCTGGGACAGTGGAAGGAAGCCCGCAGGTCTGTAGCGGGCATCTGTGATAGATGTGCTCTAAGAAGATGCACTGTCATGTATACGGACGTTAAAAGACTAAGCAAGGGAAGCGACTTGTTCAATCCCAGGTGAGAAGAGAAAGGTCGCAGTCAACACAAGGACGCTCCACAGCCTACTGCAAGCACTGACATTCTCTGAGCCTCTCTAGGTCATGGCTGGTGGAAACACCCAAGGGACTTGTAGGTGTCTACACTGGACTCCCACAGCCTTGATCTTTTGCAGAAGACAAGTAGCTCTCCTGGAGGTGCAAGTCAGAGTTACTCTCCATCCAACAACAGAAATCAGTAGGGGCTCAGTGTCTGGCTCTGCTGAACAGTTCTGGACAACTCCTTTAACCTCTCAACACCTCATCTTGCTCCTCTTGCACAGAAGGAGCCCCAGGCTGCAAGGGCCAAGGCTTGAACAGAAAAGAGCACACAGAGTAAGTGTAAAGGAGGAGTGTTACAAGACAGGAAAAAGAAGTCAAAGCTTACAAAAATCAGTGCTAGGACATCTGGTACAAGACAGACCCTTGCTAACCATTTTTAAAACAGATGTCTAAATGAAGCAAAGATTCTGTTTTCCCAGTTTATTTATCTCCTCATTTGCACTGCGCAGCCAGGCAGATAAACAGCTCCTTCCTTCAGAGCAGTCAGTGTCACACAGCTCAGCTCAGCTGCACCCCCAGAACAATGGCAATCAAAGGTCTCCACATCGCTCCAGTACAGAAAGTCACTTCCCTCCAGAATCTCACCACAGGGCAGAGGACAACACTCACTCAGCATTTCATCCTTACCAGAGTGTGCCAGTATGCAAGTGCAGAGGCAAAGGCCAAGTGTGGACAGAGAGATACTAACATGCAAGGGCGAGCAGGACAAAGGGAAGGTTAACCAAGGTATCAAGCAATTTTTTTTCCAAGTATCTGTATTTGTTTACAGCCACCTGTTTGGCACCATGGCAAAGACTCACAATACAGAGCACAGTTGCTCCAAACGTTTTTAGAAGTGAATTAACACAAACACTTCCACTGTTAAAACCAAGTTTTGCCTGCCGAAGACAGGCAGAAAATGAGTCAAGCAGCTCCAGCTAAGCTCCTGCATATGCTGTCCTAGTACTGTCCCCACAACACAAATCTTTGTTTCTCTGTGTAATCCACTGTTTGCTTCTTTCAGATTATTATGGCTATATAAATAAACACCATGCTTTTGGTCATGTCCTCTCATTTCAAGACAACACTGTCTGAAGATCTGAAGTGTACATGACAAGCAAGAGATAAAAACCAACATCCAGGCGGGAAAATTCCAGACAGGGAATTTCTGACATGAAGAACCCTAGAGGTAAATTAAAATGCAAATAAAGATTTTAAAGAATCATTACATTTCTGCCATCAACAGACTGCTTGAGTACTGTTATCGCATATCAGCTACTTATTGTATCATGCCAGCTCCACATCCATCTATAGCTGCATATCAAAAATACCTCCATTAGACTGATGAGAAAAAAATTTGAAGCACAAAGCATGTCCTGCTTTCAGCAAGTGGCTCACTGGCAGTTCAGACTACACTCACAGAAGATTCACAGACAACTTGAAGAAAAGAAAAAAAGAAAATCGCAAAAAATCCAGATGCACTTTTGCTCTCTGAACATTTAACACCTGGGGATACACATTTGGCTTCTCCATTCCTAATCCCAGAAGAGCAGTGACCTCTCACCACAGCAGAATAGCCAGCCCTTATGTGTGCCCTGTTGTCAGCTTTGAACATACACCTGTATATATAAAAGCAAGAGTACGTACACGGGAAGGAGACACAATCCTTGGAGCCAGGGCAAGGATACACACAAGTCCCAACCCTCTTATCACCTATGTGAGAACACAAATATATTCTCTTCCGCCATGGGAGTCTTTAACACGCAAAGATTTCTTATGCGTCATGTAAAAGAGTAGCTCTAAGGTTTGACATGAGGCAGCTTACAGTTCTTTTGCCAGTGTAGGAGAGCATAAACTACAACAGCTGCAGATTCCCTTGAATAATTTAGCCATCTGCATTGCAGGCATCTAATGGGAAATCATCCACAAATTTGGCAGGAAAGGAGGATGACAAAAGCAGCTGTTTCTCCCCATAATCACAGGTACAGACTTGAAACCATGTTGGCTGCATGTTCACCCAACAGTAATAATGGTCACAGCCATACGGCCATGCCCAGATCTCCACGTTTCTGCTTAAAAAAAAAATAAAAATATGAATGATCATCTTATGAAGGATCAGGAGCTCAAGAATTTTTATGCATCTTTTTCCCCTCTGGGTACTTACTCCCACCAAACCGTCCATCTCCTCCTCAACAGCAGCACTGCCCACCTAGGTAAAGTTCCAGATGCTTAAAGACGTTTCAAGGCTTGATACTTTCTTATAAGATCAGAAGGAACAGCTTCAACATTTTGAACATGCTAGTGAATTCAAATTTCTGACAACTAGAAATATGTGCACATGTATACAAATTCAGACGCCCCACCTCACTACTGGACTGTTAAAGGTAGATTTGATGTGACCAAGTATTACATGCTTGTCAGCGATCCCCCAAGCAAAACAGCTTTAAGTCTTTACAAAAGACAAAGCCTGTGAAAGGTCAGCCTGGAAGAGACTCTGAGGAACTACAAATACAGAATTAGAGGGAAAATACTTCAGCAGTTTGGATTACTGCAGTCATGCTACATTTATGTGGTTGCAGCCTAACGCCTCGGCTGCGTGGGCTGCACAGTTCATCCCAGTGACAGGAGAGCAGTACAGCATCACGTCTCCACCATTATCACCATCTCACTGGTATTACCACAAACTCACAGCGCAGCCAATCTGTGCATGCAATGATCTGTGCAAATCCAATCCCAGCATGTGCACACAGAAGAAAGTCTCTGCCTGCTTTCATCAGCTCTTCAGCATCAAGTTGGGGCACAAAATGACTACAGGTCGGTCACCCCTTCTCCTATCCATATGACTTGCTGAGGTGGTGGTGACCCCACCCCAGCCACCGTCTCTCTTGGGAGCACCTCCTGCATGTGCTGCAGAGCACACAGGGCAGACACAGATGTTCCCAGGGCAAAGTCTCAGGGCACTGAGAAGAATAGAGTCACTACCAAACGAACGAACTCCTGATCAGGCCACAGGAGCAGGTCACCACCACGTGAACTACCTGACACCTGCCTGGTACATGGGGATGCACACTGAGCGAGCCAAGCCACACCTCCCTACTTGATCACCTTGGTTGTAGAGGTGAAAGCACTTGAAATGCAATTCTTGATTGTCTTTTCTATGCTGGCATAACTGTTTACCCCCCAGCAACACTGAAACTGCTCAGCAGAAGAAGATTCATAACAGCTTTAGACAGTTACAGTATGAGTTTCAATTATTTATTTATTTTTTTAAAAGACATTCCAATCACATAAATTAGATCAAACTGAGAAGAGAGCTTAACCAAACATATCCTCCAGGAACACTGTCTGCATCCGTGCCGTATTCACAGCTCCAGCAGAAGGGCTACCTTCAGCCAGCAACTGAACTCAGCAGGGGAAGGCTCAGCACAGAGGGGGAAGGATGCTGAGCAGGTCCTGCAGGCTGCCTCCATGGGATTTAAAAGATGACAGCTCTGATGAACTGCGTAACGTGTGCTTCTGCCTTCATTTCTGGTCATGCTGCAACATACCTTCTTTCGATGTAAAGGCTCAGGGGAAAGGGTGAATATTCTCCAAGGCTAACCTCGGTCACAGGCTGTTACCTCCCAGGGGTCCCCAACAGCTAAGCAGGGAGAGAGATTTCTGCTCTATCTTGTCCTCAGAGTGCCCCCTCTCTGCTTTTAACCTCACAAGAAGTCCTGGCTGAGCCGGGCTCCTGAAATTAGCCTTTGAAAAATATACCCCTATCTGCAACGGCACAGACTCCAGCACGTGTCCATCTTTAAGCTAATCATCACCTTTATTTAAAATAAATTAACAACAAAACTCACATGGTTCCTTATTTCCATTCCAAATCTGGCTTTAGCTTCCAGCTATTGGAGATTACGCTGCATCTATATAACCTCTTAGTGATAACTATATAGTGTAACTGGTAGAAATCAGTGTTGGGAGACGACAGTGCCTCCTACCATCCCTCTTCAGTGGGAAAAGTAGTGAAGGAAGGTAGATCAGCTGGCATCAGGAGATATGAATTACACTTCCTACACCAGCTTGGAGGAACATGGCCCTGAGTAGGTGTTGAAAATTAATCTTCCCCTATTGAAATGTGAAGGAGAGAGACAACAGCATGGCTGCCTTAAGGTGAAATTGTTGAGAGTTTATGAAAAATACCACCAGAAGGTTTCCTTCTCAATTAAACCATCATTATTCCACATGCCAAAGAGTTCCCTCCCCTTCTCCATTGCCAGATGATCAACAAATTTCACCTTGGAGAGGAAAGAGAAGTTGCACTGCTTTCCCTCACACTCTTACCCCATTACGGAAGACTTTATGCTTTGGATTTAGCAATGAAAATGCCAGAGAACAGAGGTTAGATGACGCATCTTTGAATGTCCACTCAGGAAGACAGCACAGCAAGCAAATTATTTCCTAGGATTCAATTTGTATAAAATATTAGCAAAATGAATGTGATGCAAAGAGATCTTCCTAAGAAAGCTACATCCCAAAGCATTTAAGCTTGTAGGGCAGAACGTTAAAAGCAATGGTGACATTGGCTATTACTATGAAGATACCTATAGAAGTTAAGTATCAGGAATGGATACTATGCATACTCTTTTCCAAAATCAGAGCATAAGCTGTTACCAGTTGAGATGTATTCACCTACTTAGAAGTGTGCTGGGATGCTCACTAACCACAAGCAGTTGGGACCCCAGAAGACAAACCTCCACTATCAGCACAATACCTCAGTACCAAAGCAATGGATTAATTTGTTAGTAAATCAAAAAGACAGCATCACTTGCTGATGTTCAGATGTCCATCTGAAAGGGCACAAGGAGCAGACAGGCAGACAAGCAATCTTTCACTGTGGGTTTCTCTGTTCATTATTTGCCCTTTAAGTAAGTTATCTACCTTCCACAGGATGATAAAAATTGAAGCCACAAAGTGTTTGGTAAGAGGAACTTGATAATGAAAACTCTACTAATAATGATTCAAGTAGCAGAGATACTGTAAGTCACTTTCCAAATGAGAGCTCTGCACGGTATATTAAGTTTATCCAGGCAAGAAAATTATTTCAGAAGAAATAAACTTGGTTCTTAATTCTTAAAGCTAATTCCTACTCTTAACCCATCATTAGAGGCAAAGTAAACCTATAAAAATAAGTCATGCTTTACTCCTATCAGAACTCACCACAAGAGCATTAAGGGCTTATACATACACTGGGGTCAAGCTTGCGGGTAGACAGTCACCCAGTCTGCATGCTCAAATGTGGACTTTCACAGCTAAAATTACAGAATTTCTTTAAAAGATCCCTCTAAATAACTAAATAATCTACAACAGATATCCAGAGAAGGGGAGAATGAGGAGAGTCTCCCTTCAGCTGCCACCTCTCAGCTGCCCTTTGGCTCTCCGGCAGCCGTAGCTACTCCTTTGCAACAGTCGCAGTCGGTAAGGACTTGATAGGAACAAGAGAAGGCAACAGTAATGTGAGAAATGAGGCAGCACACCCCCAAAGAAACTAATGTTCCCTTCACACCTGCCACACATTAACAGGAAGGGGTTTTTTTTCTGGTTGGAATAGCCTTTGCAAACGTCATCTTTAATAAACTAATTGCTCCCTATTGGAGGTGAGCATACAGCAATGTATTTTGAACAAATCCCCCAAATTTCACAAACCAAGTATCTACAGTTCAGCTCCTTTCTTTCCTCCTTTACTACTGTCTGGCATAGTGCTCTCGATATCCACATCAAAGTACACGCTTTGTCCCCAGAACAGCACCATGGCACACAGCAAGTCAAGATCCAGACCAAAGGCAGAGTAGCCGTGAACACCCTAAAAGCCTGGGTTTGCCACTTTTTCTGTTACAAAGCTGAACCAGAGCAAGCCAAGGTTCCTCCCTTCAAGTCCTGGCGCAGGCTGTAAGCAGGCTGCGAGTCATCAGCTCCAGCTGCGATAACCTTGAGCTGTGTACTCACCCAGTGGCAGATGGGGTTTCCTAAACTTGGGGGCCAAAAACCTGACTGCCTGCCACAAGCCAGGGAACACCAAAGTCAGAATCCTACTTCCTCTGAGTTCATCAAGTCTTTGCCATGTTCATATGCCTTCTGTACCCCAATTCTTGCAATACTGGAGCATCCTGCAGTCTGCATGTGGGTCACTAGATAAAACTCCCATGCAAGGTGAAATGTTATCTCCACTTCACAGATTGGAAACAGCCAAATATGAGTGACTTGGGTCACGATTGTACATATCAAAGCAAGGCAAGGAACTAAACTTCTACATCTCCAGGCCAATACTACTGTTTTTATCACTGGATCATGCTTTTTTATGACTTTACCCTGCTCAAAGAGCACAAGCTGCTTCAAAAAGACAATAATCTTATACGCACTGTGTGCTCTAGCATCAAAAGACCGACACAAAAGAGAGAATGGACTCAGTCATTACTGTCTTCACACTTTTCATTACGTATCCTATCAAGTTTTACTGCACATGCTAGTTATTAGGACTTTTATACTTTCCACATTCCTATTTACATTAAGTACCACTAAAAGCCCGTATTGATTTTTATTTTTAAACCCTCAAGGAACATAAATGGGATGGTCATTAAAGGAAAAATCCATGTCAGGTTCTTCATTTTCCCAGTTTGCTGCACTTTCAAGAACTCCTGTTTTAATGTGTGATTAAATCTCCACTGAAAATCATTGCTGTAATTAGTTTAATGAGGCAGGTCACTGCACTGGCAGGTCATTGCACTGAACTGTTTACAGTCCCTGAGATTTTTTGGTGATATTCAAATATGTGTTATATCAAGCAACATCCTGTTGTAGACTTGCATGCTCTTAAATATTGATGAACCTAGCCTGAGTATCCCAGTCCTCCACTCTCTGAAATCAATAGTTAGAACTTGCTCACTTCAGTGAAAGCTGATTCAGGAGCCAAGAATTTACCTGTTTCTCCCTAGATTATATGAAGAACGTATCTGTTCCAGGAGCCTGCCAGTAACATACAGCTAAAAAGTACATACATGCAATGAACAGAAACTTGGCACAATTTATACTTGTCCAGGGAAGCATTTTGTTATACGTTCCATTAAAAATGCACCAAGGCAACATTAAAGTTAGGTACCTAAGGGATGTAAAGAGTCAGGAAACACAATGCTGAAATTGAAGCGGATCTCTTCACCTGTCTGTTCAGACTCTTAAACAGCAACATTCATCACTTGAGTGCCCTTGCACAACACTTCAGTTTTTCAGTGATCTGGGCATTGCACCAGCCCACCCTGACATCTGCACTGCTTCACTAAGAAGCCCAGCAGGGCTAGGTACTGCCTACGACCTACGCAATGGTCCAGAAAGTTTGCTGCCTTCAAACCTTTCTCTAAGAGCAAGGACAGTATTTTTGCAGAGTCTAGTAGGAACAGGATCGAGCCCACAGCAAGCACCTTGACACGTGGCATGTCTCCTTGTGTATCATCCCATGGACTACCACACACAGTTATATCATGTGGATACAGCACGTGCCAAGCTTCCAAGTGCACAGATACCCGATCTGCCTTACACACTACAAACTTTCAGTAATCCTTCCAGGCTGCAGCCAAGGCAGCACAGAACTGCTTGCCTCCGTTTTCTTCTCTGACTACAGCACCACTGAATAATGGGCACAATTTTTTTTCAAGTACTGCCCATATGGAAAGTCCAATTTAAAAAGCAGAGATCGTTCGTGAGGTTCGATTGTCAAAGCTTAAAGACCTTTTAGGAAATTAAAGCAAACCCTTGACTGAGGGTTAGATCCTGCCAAGCTTTTGCTTCCTACTCCCTGCCATTTAGCACAGTTAAAGTGCATTTTGAAAACATGACTCTTCTTTGCAACTTCTGCTGTTCAGTAAGCTCTTCTCGCACAGTTATCTTTGACCAAGGACTGATCAGCTTTATACAACTGGAAACAACGGCAGAGTGCAGACATGGAGGAATATCAGAGTAGATGCTATTACTGCAGCTGCTGATGCTCTTCCTCAGAAGCTACCTGAGACCTCTCCATAAGACGACCAGACAGTTGTATGGCTTCTGTTCCAAACACCTGATTTGGCTGGTGCCAAGGCTGAGGCCTGAAGGCAGACCTTTGGTGATGAAAAAGTATTTTCCCTCTGAACTAAATTAATATCATCAATAGAGACAAGCAGAAGCTTCTTATGAAGAGTTACCACTAGATGATGTCAAATAAATTAAAGGGGTTCCTAGCACAAGTCTAACAAGAACAGCTTCTCAGCTACCTACGGAGTTATCCTAGATGCTGTATATCTGAAGACAGATACCAAAAGCTACGTAGCCACTGAACACAGCCAACATTTTATTTTAAAAATCACAGATGTCGGACATGACAGTGACAAACAAAAATTAAAAGTTATTTCCATCCATTCCACATTCAGTGCTACTTGCTGTTTGGATAACCCACAAGCTTTAACCTCCACCAGTGCAACCACACTGATTTACATTTAAACAAGATATCCTTGATTGAATCATGAATTAGCATAGAAAAACTTAAGATTTTGTTTATTTATTTATCACAGGCTGCCAATGTTAGGCTGCTGCTGACCTGTGCTAGAAAGGCAATTTTTTCAGGCTGTACAGTAAATTAGTTCTTCAGCCTTTTCAACTTGTGGCCTTTCTGTTGAGGCTGCCAACAGACGTACCAATTAGCGTTCACTGCAATGGTAGCTTGCTTTCATAAGCGAGCTTTCATCAGGAACCAGTGGGGATCTGAAAAAGAGACTTATTTATTTATAGTTGTAAAACCCAGTTTGAAAAAAAGATTTGATTTTGTACGCATATTTCGGGTTTGCTTTACTTTAAATATAAAGTGAGCAATGGATTCTCACATCCTAATCTCACCATATGCAGCAGTAAGAAACAAAAGTCCACTGAAATCAATGATGGTGCGCGGGCAGGGAGAGATCCAAGTCCGCTGCTTGGTTAGAAGCTGGAGGCCTTCATCTTGTACTGGGCTAATTGGTTGGCATTCTTAATAAAGAGTCCACAAAATGGCTTAAAACCTTGGATTTTAATGCACCGGAGGAAGGAGGGAAGGTGGCTATGAAAAGCTGTTTTTCAAAGCTAAATTGATAAAACAGCTCCCTGTGCAATTAAAAACCTGCACAGTTGAACTGTTGGCTTTACAAAGCACCAACTGTGTAATTTATCAGGTTGGTTTATAAAGGGACTGAAAATATCCGAGGACAGAAAACAAATTTCCCGGACATTTCAACAACACATCAGAACTATAGTGCATTTTATTATCAAGATATTTTTTTGCCCTCCCTTCCATTATAAAAGGCATATCAGGGCTGCATCTTCCCAGTTTCCTTGCGTCTCTTGCAATTTCCAAGAACAAATTAAGGAGAGGGAGAAAAACACAAAACCAAAAAACCCACCACAAAAAAAATAAAGCTGCATTTTCCCTGCAATCACTTCTTACCAAGGGAGGAAAACCGTGATGGCTCCAATATCCTGCTAAGAGCACTGACTTTTTTTTTTTTAACCTTAAGTCCTGCAACTACAGTTTATATAAAGTCTCTTAAGAAATCCTATGAATAGGACTGGGAAGAAGACAGGTTTAATGAATTTAAGCTCCCGTACAAGGAAGAAATGTTGCAGGAAAAACATTTTAATAGTTTAATCCTTTAAAAAGCAAATGCACACTCACACTACCAGTACTGCCAAAGCAAGTTTTTCCGCTTTCTTACCTCTGGCATCAGTACCAGACCACAGACTTTGCTATGGCTGATGGGGTATGAGAAGGGGGAAAAGCAACCCCAAGCAATGAGAGCTGACTGATCACCACCACTAATCAGCACCAGAGACTACTCAGATCTGTGCCTGTTGAATGTACACGGGGAGGCTACAGCTCGTGGTGGCGCCAGGACATTATTCTGCATGAGACGGCAAGACTGTCTTTTTTTTGGGGAAAAAAAAAAAAAAAATTCTGAACTGACTTCAGAATGTCAATCCTAGAATTTAAACACCTTTCAGTAGCATTTGAATTGACTTATCAGCAACTTGTTCACTGGTTTATTTTGTGCAAGACTGCGATGTGCTTCAGAGAAAAATGCAAAAAATGTAGAGAGGGATATTTGTGGGGGTTTTATTCCTTTGACAAAATCGAGTCAGGAAGACTGCAACCTGCACTAATTTGGGAAATATTTTGGATAGAATTATTTTCAAAATTGCATTTGACTCAGCAGTTTCACGGGGAAACTGAAAATACAAACAAGGGCTTTTTTGTGCTCAAGTGATTCAGGAGCATTAAGTCCCAGCAAGTCTCCATGTCACTAAAACATTTAACAACACTTGACTGGCAGCATAACCCATGTTTAGAGACATTCAGAACCCAGCTGTCATCTTGGGCGTCTAAATAAATTGATCAGATGTAGGCACAGATATCAAGCAGCACATACAGACATGGAGTCTTTATTCTCATCGCTAATGGAAGACTATCACAAGCGGCATAGGTGCCTTTATTTATGTTATGGTTCATAAATAGCTTTGGTTGGTGCGATACATCTTCTGTTACAGACTTGGAAATAAGCCTGCTAACATAACTGTGTTATCTCACATTCACAAATATGATCAATTCAAGCAAAAGCTCCAAATCCTTTGGGGGAACGGGCCATCTATTTGTTCTTTTGTAAGTGCAGGAGATCTCAGTCCATAACTGAAGTTTTTGGGTACAACAGTAACACACAGAAAAAACACTTCAGATGTCTGCAGGACTCCAGTCTGGATATATCCAGGGTAACATTATGCTCACCACCAGCAGTCACAGAATTTCAGCAAAATGCTTGAATAAGGAGCACAACACTGCACACCCTTCACAGATGGCTGTGGAAGGAGAGTGCCTTCATGCTCCTGGCTGGTTGGGACACCGTCTACCTATGCTAAATATTCAGATTTATTGCACATCCTCTTAAAGGCTTTGCACAAAGGAGTTTCAGAAGGTTAAAAATCCTGCTTCGTGTCCCTAGTGACCCGCAAAACGAAAGCAGGATGAACTCATCCTGCCCACCCACACTCACCCACGTTTCTTTGGGCTGGCAGTAACGACTCGAAACAGCACATATTCTGTTTAATGGTTGTGCTAAATGGTTGCATAAAAGGTATGAGGTCTCTGATAGCAAGAGGTGCAAGCGGCAAGCTGCAGACCTTCCTGATGTGTTTAAATCACACATAGCTGTTCTAGTGGAACCTAGTTATGCTAGGCTGCACTTAACACAAAATGCTGTGACACCTTTAATTGGGCTAGTAAGTGCAACTAATTGTAAATAATTACAGTGGGGCCCTCAGGGATGATCATTAGTAGCCACAGGCATGGAGACCCAACTGGCCACATTCATCACAGTGCCTAATTCTGCAGTTCATAAGTATTACCAGGGATGCATTTGCTTCAGCTGTTATCTTCATCACTGGGGGCAAGGGGGAAGCTTCCAATTCCCCACACATCTTTTAATACTACACTCTATTAATGCATTGGCCATCTGACTATGCAATTAAAGCATCACTGAAATAATCATCCCTCTAGTAAAAGAACTTCTCACGAACACAAGATTGACAGATATGCTAGAAAAACTCCATGTCACATGTATGCTGCATGGTGACACAGGGTTTTAAGTACTTGCTAATGCCAGGCCAGTGTTGAAATCCCCTTGCTTATTTTAGTTACACAGAAGGATATCCTACATTCTGGGCCTAGTTTGTACATGTTTCAACATTTTTTTATTAATACATGATTTTTAGGAAAAAAGCCCAAAAACTTTCTCATCCTAAGCTACCAAAGTTAAAACAATAAGATGTACCCCATTTATACCGCCTGTTTTACTGGAGTAATTTATCTCCTAATATTCATAAAGTGACTCCATTAGCACATTTAAGAAGTGCTAGAAGATCTTTTAATCGTGGAGATAACTGTTTATGATAGTTGTCTTTTGTTAAATAGTTTGCAAACCTTACACACTCTGCTGAGGATGCCCAGAGAGGATTCTTACAAACACAGATCTTCTGCACACGTACAAGCTGGATTCTGCACATAGGCATACTACTACCACCTGAATGTAAATAAAATGCCCCAAATGTTCAAGTTGCATTTAAAATGGAGTTGTTCTGGCAAGGAACATTCTTTATCCCAATTCTGAGCAGCTGGAATCTGTTATCAGGAGATTGGAACAGCCCAGTCCAGGCACTTAATTTACTTTTAAAACAGTATTTGCCAAAGTACTGCTGTACCTTAGCACAGAACAAAATATACCTAGCTAGAAGTACCCCTCCTGTCCAAATAGGTCATGCTATATTGTTACCCCTAAAATTGTATTATTTGCATTTTACAAAATATTACAAAAAAACTAAAAACTGAACCCTTGTCTGGGTTTATAACTAACTTGAATTTACTGTAAAACTTGATTGCAGTCATGTGTAATGATCTATTCTTAATCTGACTTCCTAAAGGAATAAGGTTCGCAGGGCCAACTGCCAATTTCTTCCCTCTTTTCCTCCTCCCGAATACAGGACTGGACTCCTTTGCCCATTTACAAACTCGAAAACCAGCAAAGCTTTTAAATACAACTAAATCTCTGTAAACATACAGACATCTGGGGCTAGAGAGAGAGGAAACTTAATCCCAAGCCATTGTGCACAGAGAGGGAAAGGAGGAAAATTCAGCAGTTACATTTCTATTTGGCAGCAGTTGTTCAGCCAAACCAGCAAGCGTACAGCTCCCGAAGAGCAGCAGCCCATACTGTCACTTGCACACTGGGGTGCATGGAAATCTGGGGAAGGAAGGAAGGATTTGGGTAACGAAGGATAACTTCTGGGCAAACCAGGCTTCATCAGTTCTGCTACTTGTGTTTTGGTTTTCAGACCATTTTAGTCCCCAGTCCCACTTTCATTAGTACAAATAATCCAGTGAACACAGCGACAAAACAGCAGCCAGTCACCTGCTTCAGTGGATCACATCCCTAGACATTTTATCGGGCAAAGGAAATTCATTATGGTATGTTTTTCAAATGAGTCTTATGAGCAGACCTTCAAAAAAGGCATTTTGAAGCTAACTCCTGCTGGCTTAAAGGGAAGCATGATTTCAGCCCGTGCCAAGACCCTCCATTGTTCAGCTGTGAACACACAGCCTGACTCCAGAGACCTAACCTTCAAATCCGTGTCCATGAAACTGAACATCTCACTTAAGTGCAACTGCCAGCACAGCAGCGAGAAGAGACAGAAGCTGTGTATCACACAAGATAGCAGATATGAGCACGAACCTTCCATTGCAGACACAAAGAATTGGTAGAACCAGCTACGTAGCTGAAAATAGTTCCATCCTAAGTGAACGAAGTGGTTAATGCACTCTTCCAACCAAGTGGAAGGCAAGCAACCCACTGCATTTTATTGCTCACACTAAAACCTCAAGTCATGAAACAAAATCAGCCCAATGCATTCTCAGCTGAACTTAAGTAGTATCACTGCCAGTTCCGCATTAGTTTTCAAAAGTCCTGGGGACTTTCTGAACTTAGATCAAGTTTTGGCATAGTTCAGCACAATACATAACGACCATCACCCCTTACGTTGCCAGAGAAGAAACTGTGGCAGAGGAGTGAAAATGCTCAACAGGATGTATCAGCAGCCACAAACAGGGACTCAGGAGTTCATGGTTCTCAAGCTGAGTTGCTCCATCAACCAGAGTTCTGCTTTGAAAGCAAACACCACAGAAGACTAGCTGAAAATTGGAAATGAGGCTGTAAAATCATGAGTCCTCAGGACCATTTAAGCATCATTACACTCTTCAGTTATGTTTTGACTCAGCCTATGAAGTGTCACTTCTAGCAGCACATCTCTGTCCTAAACTCAGAGTCAGCAACTTCACAAACATTTCATGCCTTGTGTATTTAACAATCACCACAAACAAGAAAAGCCTGGACTTTGAGTTCACAGCTCTGTGAAACTTCCACAGAAAATCATCATTGGTTTTGTTAGCAAGCATTTGGCTCAGGGTGCAGAATAGAAAAAAAAAACCAGACTCACATGGTGCATGGAACATCACTAGCACAGATGAATGATCTTTTATAAACTTGTCGAAGTCCTCATCAGTCAGGTGATAAACTACATTTTCTTCATCTGCCCAGGGAGTCTCTGGAGCCTGTGGCTGAGGTGCCTGTGGGCTACAAGACAGACACAGCTTAAAAGCAGCTCTCTGGTGCTAAGCAGCCATTTACAAGTTGGACTGCAAGGAACCACTTCATGCAGATGTCCGTATATGTATGACACACTAACCATACTCAACAGCTTCTGTAATTGTACCCACCCAGAACTCTTAATCACTGAAACACTGACAAAACTGGAGGAGGAATAAAAAAAAAATAAAAAAATAAAATAAAAAAAAAATCCACAAGCAGCTCATGAGGACAGATCAGCAATGGAAGGGTTGGTTATTACATTACAGAAATCAGACACATTTTCTGTTACTTTTACCCTTCTCAGCAGGATGCTCCCTTTCTCACAACATTGGCACTTGGTAGCTCACAGGAGCCATTGCAAATGAAAGAAAAAAGCAGCAAGCAGAAACAGCCAATCTAACTAGTCACCTTGAATACTGACAGCATGATTCGGGCTGACAGGAAAAGGAGGTGCAGTGTTGGGACCATGAGCTAGTACACAGACCATTTCCCCAGGAACATACGGTTTTATCCTGAACAACCCCGTGACCTGGAGCAGCACTGTTACATCCTCACTCTGCAGTGGGCTTGCAGGCCTAATTCAGCAAAGCTACTCAACTGCATACTTAAGCTAAAAGGCAAGTGACATGTTCTACCAACTTCACTATGATTGCACATGAGCTTAACCATCTCTGATGGATCACAGCTAGAAAGACTGCTCAAAGACACAGTGGCAAATCTGGAAACAGAGTCCAAGCTCCTCTGGACCAGTCCAGTGCTCATCCCACTAAACCATTGTTCTTGGCTTTTATTAATGTACATTAAAAATAGAATTTGGCAGATGAAAACTAAACTATGCTAATTGACATTTTATTTATCAAAACAGTGTTCACATAAAGGACACCCAAACATACGAACATTTGGAGCCAGACTTTGAAGCTATTTTATCCTTGCCAGAGTAATGAGCTCCAAATACTCCCCAAGACTTCCCAAATTCTTTGGCAGTGTACAGGTGCCATGGATATGATCCCCATCTCTGGTGAAAGCAGATTTACTATTTTTGATTAAAATGTATTATTGTGTTAGCTGCCTGGAACAGGAATGGCAAACGGATGATAACTCGTTTATCCTGCCTTGCTCATTTCTAGGCTGAAAGCCTAGTTTGATAAAAAAGGCAATAGAGAGATACACAGATCCAGATAGCAAAATCTGTTGATGTAAGCAATGGGTATGATCCAAGAATATTAAGCAATCCATGCAACACTGTGATGCACACCTCTCCTGCTGCTTATATGATAAACAAACCAAGAAACAAACATCAAAGCAGAGATCGGAGCTGCACTTGGCCAAGCAGCCAAGAGAGAAAGAGGTAGGTCCCCATCCACAAGAGTTCACTCTCCAAAAGCTTAGCAGATAATCAGTTTGCTTGTTGCCAAGCCTGTAAGAGAGCAATAACCTGCAGGTATCCTGGCAGAGTGAAGGCTTTCCAGAAAACACCATGACACTTAATGAATTTGGAAGGGGAAGTGGGTTGAGTAGGCAGAGCATGATGAACCACGGACACAGTGGCTCCAAAGCAGTGGGAGAACACCGTTTAGCAGGGCCTGGCATGGCCTATTTCAGTAAGGAATTAGTAGAGCAGGGCACAGGATGTTTATTTAAATGGTCCAATTTAAAATGCTGTGCATGCTAATAAGCCTACACAGGAGTTGGTAAGAAGCATCTCAAAGCCTGGAGGAAGCAACAAGCAAAATCTAAAATGTCATTTACAACTGAGACAAGGCACGCCCAGTGCCTGAAGACCAAAAATAGGATGACAGAAGTCTGGAACAGTTATCAAGAGCTAATTCAATTAAGAACAGAGAACAAGTGCTTGATTTAACTGAATAGCTGGGACTAACAAAGGGCCCGTGAGGAGTCCATAAAAACAGCAAGACAAACTAACTAGCTACTGAAGGCAGCAAGAAGCTGTCTGGCTTGCCTACCATCCAGGCTGATACAGCTGTGAATCAGATTTTTCTTTTTTTAAAAATTGTGGTATGTACAAGATAGCATCTCTCGTGTTAATAACACTGTGTGTTGGAGTAAGGCTGTATGATGGTTTCTCTCTATCTCCTCATGAAAACGTCTGAAACTCCGTAAGATAGCAGCTAGTGCCTATTAGAACGATAAGAGAGGTTAAGTATCCTTAAGACTGATGCATTAGCACACTCCAGCATAAGAAAGAAGCACCTTCAATAAGTAGTAAAAGAAAAGGTGTTGGAGCTCTCCAAACTAGCAGCTCTTGTTCTGTGAGGAAAAAAGATGGAAAACATCCTTTCAGTAATTTAAACAATTCTATCCTTTATTAAGTTATATCATGCCCTCCCAAAAAAATTAGCGCAGTTAATCACTTTCAGCACTTTACCAGCAACATTTAGAGGGGAAAAACAGAGAAGGGGGAGAGGGAAGCGAAACAGTTGCTTTTCTGCAGTGTGTACCTAGTGTCCACAAAAAATAGGTCATTTCATATGGCTCAATGTCTGCTGGATTCTCTTTTGAGAATCTGTGATGATAGCACATGCATGCACAGTATAAAGAGGCATTGGCTTTCCTCACCATGGGCTGCCATGTACATTCTAGCACTGCTGTGCTCCTGCTCCACAGAGCAGTATCTGGCATCAGGATGACTTCCCAAAATGATTTCAATATTATTCTACTCTGAAATATAGCCTATACACTCTGCAGCTATCTAATTACACTCTTTGGCTTTCCTAAAGCCCTTGCCATACCATTTGACTACTTATACTGCAGATTCCTCAGAGTAATATAATATTATGCACGTAGCAGATTTACCCCATGTACGGTTTTAATTGCAACATCAATTACTGGCAAAATTCAAGTATGCGTAATTTCTCAATGTGGTTTCCTTAAAAGTTGTACTTATACAAAACAGGGGCAAGAAGGCTACTCCTCAGATCATCTTTTGGGAAACTAATAAGCATGCACTAACACTAAGTGAAGACAAACAGCTGTCTTTAGCTCTGGACTGCTGAAATATCAGCCAAAGCCCACAGTGGCTTGTTAGCAGAGATTATCATTGGAAAGAGCTTGCAGCTGTTTTGCTTTGCCTCCAGTAGCCATGTTCACTTGCTGTCACAGCACTGATATAAAGACACTGCATACTACAGGGATTATCTGGACATTATGTGGGCAGACAGGGGAAAAAACCCACCCCAAACATCTAATGGTTCACATGTGGTAGCCCAGAGATAACCACATCCTTGCAAAACTGAAAAGCATAATAAAGCGCAGGTGATGAAGTCATAACCTTGCTCCAAGGGCTGATCATCTCCTCAGCATTGCTGGAGTTGCCATCTAGATCATTTATATCTGAAGGCTTAATGGACTAAATAAGACTTAAAGACTATGGCTAAATTCTTTGATCCACTGGGAAATCCTCACCCGTAGTGTTTGTACCTTCTGATGCTAACAGGAATGCTGCTGTCATTTCACTTGCGGGTTCCCAATCCTGAAGCACCTAGTCTTCCACTGCTGAAGACCCTGGGATACCTCCAACCACATGCGTGTTCCCAGAGTAGCCCCACTGGTACAGTAAAACACATTTATTCTGAGCCAATTTACCTAAGCCATGTTATCACAATGGTTTGCAACTGTCTGTTCCTTCCCATGCCATTGTTTGCTTTTATTAGCTTCATTTCAAGATTATTTCTGTAGCTGCAGCAAACAAGGGAGGGTTACAAAGATGACATAATGCCCAAGAGCCAGGGCTAACTGCTGACTGTATTTCTCCATCACCACACTACCTCTGCTCTCTCCTGCTGCTCTATCAGCTTCACTGGCAACATGCAATTTGCACCAGCTGAAGAGCCACTATACACCCACTCACACACCTTTTCTGTCTCTCTCAACTGCTAGTCCCATAGGCTCATTCAGTCCCCCAAATATTTATGACTGCAGATAGCTTGCTTTGGGTAGAACAAGATGCTTTCAACATCACTTCATGCCATAAAAGGAAAGACAGACTTATAAATTACTAGCAATGTGGGGTGCCTTGATCTCCCATTTCCCTCTGTAAGACACTTTATTATAAAGGATCCAGCTAAAGGCTGAGGAACCAATGAGAACTGCACACGTGGTATATACATTTTTAATAAGACAAAAAAGTCAAGACCTTTTGCAAGGCATTAAGTTCAGGCACCCAAGATCACTGGAGGTTTAAGTAGACATTTTTAATGAAGCTGAGATCTGTGCATCTGCATTTATTTTGGTCCACAGTCTCCTATTAGAGATGAAATGCAATTGTGAAATGCAAGGCATGCAAGCTAAAAACCAAACATTAAGCAATCTCTCTCTGTACTAGTTTAGCCAATCTCAGCAGGGTAGTTTTGTTTGTTCTTCCGAGCAGAGGGAATGAGGGAGAGATGGTTCCTCCTAAACCATTACATTCTGTAAATAATGAAGAGTACATAAAAGGTGGAGTGCATGAAGTTCAATGCCTTACTTTTTGAGCCATTCTGCTATATCTGCCGCAGTAGCACCATAGTTCTCAAAGTGGAACAGGAACTTTCCTTTCCTGTTAAAGCAACAAAACAAGTTTTAGTCCTTGCCCTGGAAGATAAGAACATGCAATTATAGTTGAGTGTATGATTTCTAAAGTAGTAGCAAAACATAACTGACTCAAAATAGCAGATAGTAGGATATCCCCGGACATTGTATTCTTCCTTTATCCTTTCAAATTCAGCAGAGTAAACATTCATCCCTGCAAGAACCTGAAAAAACAAAGCATAATCATATTGATTCTTACAATACAGCAGGAACATTACAACTTTTTTTTAGAGTTAAGTAAAAACAACTGGGCAGGTTCTGATTTCATTCGTATTACTGTAAAGCAAGGGGATCTTTGGTAAAAGGCAGTGAAGTTTTCCTGATTTTGTACAAGGGGGAACAGAGCAATATTTCAGCCTAGTCCACAGAAAGCCTGCACCAATCAGCTTGTCACCTCCTCCTTGCTCTGCAAGCGTGTCTGTTTCTTTTCATTCACCCACTAACAGAAATACCTAAAGGGAATTCTCTCAATGACACTACTTGTGCTATTCTTTGTGTATTTGGATTTTAAGCTACAGTACAAGCCTAACTAGATTTTTTTTCTTCTTCTGCAAGTACATGGCTTAGTTTGCATCCAAACATTAGCTAGGACACAAGAAGTTCCACCCTCATCTCTCTGGTTTCCACTCCAGCAATGAATTTACAATCTCAGCTAATGTCCAGAAGCTCTAACGAAGCACGCATTGGCATTATCCCAGTTCAAAAATGCACTTACTGAACGGCAAGGGGAAATCAGCATTATTTGGATGGAAAAGTAAAATGTGCCCTATTTCCATAAGCCCAGGAAATACTACACGGCATTTATATGCTTTAAATATGTTAACTTACCAGACTGGTAGGGTATAATGAGACTTAAGAATTAACCCTGTCCTACAGATATCAAGAGAGGGGCACAGAAGCATAGTAGCTTTTCAGACCGGCAAGTGAAACAGAAGGCCTCTCCTTCACTTTCCTTACCTCTGTCCCAACCCATCCTCCACCTCAAAAGCCCTTCACCTCAAGCTTCAGGCTCAGGGTTCCTGCAAATTATCCTGTGCCCCGTCCAACTGTCTTCCAAGAACTTCTGATCTGAAACTCTGAAGACTGTACTGATTCTGAGTTTCTGTGGGTGTAGAATTCACACAGAGGTTATTCTGCTGTCAAACCTGCAGCCAGCAAGTTGCTGAGATACCACTTCATGATTAACTTAGTTTAATGGCATTGACAGCTTAAATCATTTTAGCAGCAGGGTCTTAATCCAAACACCTCCTCCTTCCTCCTCCCAAAACAGGATTTTCTCCTTCCAGCTGAAATACCACATCAGAATTTAATACCAGTTTCCTGACTGCAGCAAACTGCACAGACCAACCAAATGTGCTCAGAGCCAGCATGAAATAAATCTTAAAGCAGAAAATCCTCATTTGAAGGTCAACCTTTTCTAAGAATATGCTAGAAATTCAAAAAAGATACTTTGTTTTCTCTCCCCTATCCTGAGAAAGGATAAAGGAAAGTTAACTGAGAAGAGTACAGAAATACGTTTTATACTGTCTGGCCAAGTCTCTTTGAATTTTCCTTGTAGTTCTAATAACCAGATTGACTTAATTCATACGAGATTATCTAGACTCAATTCTCCCCTTTCCTCATCCTCTGTCACCACTTAAGGGCAGGTAAATGCAATAGGATCAAGACACAGTGGTTGCTTTATAAAGCAAGAACCAGGTTCATTAACTAATTCCCTCATAAACACCAGTCTACCAGATTTCACACTTCCCATGAACTTTCAGGGGATTTCCTAGGTCTTAAATGAATGTTCCCATCCATTCTAGGTACTCTGGTACTCTGCTACAATTTCACTGTGTCCACCCAGCCTGCAGTGATTGATACAAGTCAATAACTTGGATTCAGAAGCATAATTAGCAAAAAGCCTATTACAATGGGATTAGTTTTTAATGACAGAAGTGACAGCTTTAGCTGGTCTATAATCACAGAATTATGTAACATCAGGCTGTCAGGGAACATCAAAATATACCTACCACCCACAGCCAGGATTCACGCTCTATACCTAAGCTGCTCCTGCCAGATGTTTAGCTAATTTGCTTTTATCAAATGACTGAACAACCCTGACTTCAATTGAAGTCCATTACCTCATGTAATAGCCACAGCAGATACAAGGATCAGTTTATTCCTCTCACCTCTGCAGTGACATTTGACATCTTTCAATCCCTCCACCAAGCTACCTATACCTAAACGAACTTTGAACATTTCCCAGCTGGCCATGTCTTCTGGGCTTCTGGTCATTCCTGTTCTGCTGTCACCTCTCCCTTCCTTCACAGTTTTGTTTGACTGCATTGCTCCAAAATTGGTACCACACACCACTACTCGAAGCCTTCCAAAAGCCAAATTTAATAAACAGATATTTTTTCCTTTATTTGATATCTGAAATAAGCGTAGGAATTTTATGCTTCTGAAGTCTCATGTTTTTACCAAAAAAAAAAACCCCAAGCAAAAAAAACATGAGACAAGCATCAAAGGAGGAAAGCGCTTAAGTACGGGCTCAAGCCAGTATTTACTGCGTAAAGCATTCTGGCGCACACATGAAGTCCATGGGCATTAAGGAGATGCTAAAGTGCTTTGCTGACCACCAGTTAGCTCCTCCCTGCGCTAAGGCCATAGCGCATCAGTGACAGTCACTCACTAGAGCCCATCCTACCCACAAACCACAGGAATCTCTCATACCAAGGATAAAATAAGCCATCCTCTTACAATGCAGAGCTGCTTTTTTCCTTCTGCACTGGGTGTAATGGAACTGCAAGATCTAAACTGAACGTAACACTGAAAATGCCACGCTGCCCTCCTCTCTGTAATAGAGCCAGGACAAGAAACAACCAGTCCCAAGAGAACACAGCAGCCAGTGACAGGTACAGTTCACCTTTTCATTTTTATGACCTATAAACCAGCCAAATCTGTACTTAATTTTCCTGCTATATAATAGCAATAATCGCTTTTGAGCCTGGCACATCCTGATACCTAGTGACAGGTCAGATTAAAAGGTCAAACCTTCAGCTCACCCAAACCAATCATAAACTTTCCAGTAAAGTCTGATCTAGAGGTCACCATAGCGCTAAGATACCCCACGAATAATTTATGATGGGTACAGTTAACTTTAGAAATGACAAACTGTGTACACATCCCACTCAGGAAATTAATGAGGCCAAATTTAGATGAACAGACTGATTTTTGTGAAAGACACAGGTGGCAGGGGCATAACTGGACTTTCCTCTGAACTAATCTTGCACTAAAAACACTCCACGACAAAAAGCACCGCTGACCTGAGCTGCATCAAGCACAGTCACTGCCAGTCTCAGAGCTGTGCCACAGCCCTGGTACTCAGCTGTGCAGGATTAGCTCGGATCTACAAAAACCATTTCCAAGTGAGGAAGAAACTAGAATAGCTCCAGAGTTTAAATTCTCTAGTAAATCAAGCCACACATGGACCAGGAAGGGATAATTACGGGAGAACATAGAACTCTGCAGCATGCCTCCTCTCTGGCGCTACCTCTGCAGGTGATTCTTTACACTCCTAATTGCTGCCCACCCCATGCCCCGCGCTGTACCCGCTATGCAGGACAGGAGTGCCCTCCCAAGGACCGCAGCACACACCACCGAGGGGAGATGGCATTGGAGTGCTGCCCGGCTAGACAAAAACACTCTTGAAAATATCTTCAAGGGCTGTACCATGTCCTAAATAGATCTGAACAACTCCCACTCATTTCAGCCCTAAGCAAACAAGGATTTAGAGAAAACACTTCTGAAAAACAACTAGTTGGGAGAGGGTGGGGGAGTCTGACAGCACTCAGCGCTTATGAGTGGCAATGGCCAGAGCTGCCCTAGCAATGAACCACAGTGCTACATCTTTTCCTCATCACATACTGCCTCTCCTCAGGAAACCTGTAAGCTCAACAGTGAATGACCCAACAGTTAGGATCAGACCAAACCCAGCCGAAGCCATGAAACAACAGTCTCATTTCTTTGTCACTCATGTATTATTGGTATAATACAAATTAGACATTAAGCACATTATAAAACCTTCACTAGAGAAATGCCTTTGACTTGCTTAGAGAGATCAATAAGCCTTATTAGTACAAACAGGTAACTAAATTATTGTGACTGCTGTTGATGGATTTTATTACAGTCAAAACTGACTTTCATTTCAATGCGCTATGAATGCTAACTTTGTTGGCAGAGCTATAGTAAAACTGTATGATTTTATTAATGCTTATGCTTAGTGGCTAGGAGGACAATCAGTAGCTAATGTAGGGAAATTCCCCCTCCCATGACACTGTGATTCTCCACTAAAAAAGTGGATTAATGATTACTGTAAGGGCATTCGCCCTTGACCCTGCTATGAAACATCAGGCCAAAAAGCTGATTCAAACCCACTACGGCAAACATTTCTTATCTTTACCAAAATGAGCTCAAAAGGACTACAAACTCACAAATTAAGAGTCTAAACACAAACCCTTTTTTTCATGGCAAGAACTACACTGGTTCTAAAGGGAAAGTGAGTTAACACCTCATTCTCCAAAGTTTTAAAAAGAATAAAACCCAAGGGATAATCCTGAAGGGATGGGGAGCAAAGTCATTCATTTCTGTTTTGTTTCCACTTGCTTAAAAATTCCCCACTTCAATAAATATCTGTGGTTTTAAATACTCAAAGAAGTGTTAAAAGGATTTTTTAAAATTTCATACAAATCTTATCTTCTCACTTACATATTTACCCTTCAGTTCTGTGGCTGCCTGCTGATAAGATGGCATCATTCTCTTACAAACACCACACCCTGATAAAAAAGAAATTGTGTAAGTAATATGCCAACAAATCTATTCAGCCTGTTCTACAGGATTTATGTTCCAAAGCACATGAAACAACATGGTTTTAAATTTAAAAAAAAATAAAACAGAATTCATCTGTTTCACTGTATTATTATCTTCTAGGAATGGTACTTCTTGTTACATATAGCTATTTTTCCATGTTTTTCATGCTATTAATTTTCATACTTATTTCTCAACACAGTTTTTGAAAGAGTAACACCATCTCACATTCCTCAGGCTCTGAGCTGAGCCCAGAGCGGAACATAAGATGAAATTCAGGTATCAAAAGTCAATGGAAGATGTCATGCTTGTGAACTCAAACAAAAAAGCTTTGTGCATTTCTTGTCTTTAAGGGATGAGGAGAGGTACTTCAGATTCACCCCAGCTTAAAAGTCTTCGAAATTAATTTGAGAAGTATTGCCTAAACACATTAAGCAGACATTAAAAGTTAAAACAGTGCTCTGTTAATTGAGAAGCCATATAACTCGGAAGAAGCAACACCCTTTGTAAGATACAGTAACTTTATGCGCTGAGGAAAAGACAAACGGCAAGTAAGGAAGACCACCAATGTATAGTTGGAGCGTGCTAAGAGCTGTTTGGTGACACTCTGACTGTTAAGCAGATTAGCAGTAAATCATCTTGTAAGCAGCAGGTTTCACCCCTGCCAAGTAAAATGTGTGCATGCACATGGGAAGGGGCAGGAGCGCAGGCAGCATGAAGAAAAGGAAGCTCCGACCAAACACTCCAGACACTTAATTGTGGAAACTCTTGGAACCACCACAGGACAGTAGTCAACGCTTCCATTCTGGTGAAGAGACAATAGTTTTGAAGGTATCTTCCAGAAAGAAGGAACAGATTTTGCAGCCACTGGTTTAGGATCACATCAGTATGCCTTGGAGGAACATCCCTTAATCAAAGGACAGAGAGCTCTTGTTTCTGCGGTCTTTCCACCTTTGATCTCTCTGCTCAAATTGCCAGTGAGGTTGTTAAATTAGTGCTGGTCAAAATGACTATTTCTTGGTGGGCACAGACCACTCATTTGAGGCCCACAGGTCTTGCAGCTTCATCCAAACCACTGGGCAGATATTATAAGACACGAGTTGTTAACACCATCTTCTGGGTCCTCTGTTTCTTCTCTCTTCAGAAGCCTCAGGGCCCAAACTCCCCTAGCTATCGATTTCCCTCTCTTCCCCTCTTCAACATTTTGCTGCTCCCTGGATTCCCTTCTGGAGCACAGGCACATACCAGCCTCCTCCTCCACCCAGCCATCACCCCTATCATCCTTCCATTCCCAGCTCTGCTGCTGCCTCAAAACTCACTGCTCCCAAACCCACTTCAGTACCTCTCCTGCCCACACGTTTCTGGGTTATACTGTTCAGGACACTGTTAAGCCACATATATCCCTATACAAGCATAAAAGGGGTTTCTTCCTGTCTTTCTTCTTATATTTTGTCTCAAAAGTGGGGGGCTTAATTAAACACATTAGGTTTTCCACTAGTTAACACTTCCATTTTTAAAGCCCTGTTTTCAATGATATTATGAACAGCTGCTTTTTGTGGCCAAATCCAGACTATCTCCTGCAGGAGTCTTCCTTGACAGTGTTAACTACAAATAAATCTGAATGCCTGTAAGTGTACCTAATTTTTCATATTTAGTGCTGTCTGACTTTACAATATAGGTCCAAAAGTACAGCAAATGGTCTCCAAATGGCAGGTAATATCTTCTAAGGAAAGCATGCCTTTGCTCAGAGTCGTTTTACCCAGACCAAGTATTCCTGAAATACTAAAGAAACTACATTTAAGTCTGCAGTAGCTTTCATCTCCCTCTGCACTGCTACGTAATGAAAGAGTCCATTTCCTATGAACCTGCCACAATGAATCCTAAAGCCCCTGCTTCCAACAAAGCGGAGAAATAATGCAGCTGTCTACCCCACAGCTTCCCAGACAAAGCCTCTCATGTCCTCTCATGCTAAAGACCTCCCCGAGTCACCTCTTAAAAGTAGAGAAAAGCAGAATTTCCTTTAGCAACCAGCCTTGATTTGCTGCTCCCAGTTATGAAAGGTAACACCTGTACATAACCAGTAACTTCAGCTGTCCCAAGCCAGTATTTTAATGCAACTATATCCTGTCTCCAGTAACAGGAGTAAGAAAAGAAAAACTGGACAAGAACCAAGCTAGAAGGCCTTGTGTGTTAAATAAAAGATGAGGGAGTTACGAACTGCGAAATCAGAGGGGAGGAAAAAAAACCAAAAAACTTACAAGTAGGCTTCCTTCACAGCAGTTTAGAAAGCAGCAAAAGTATTACAGCACTGAAGACTAGCAGGTGTTTTGCCACTTCAAAAGAAGAGAAACTGGAAGGAGGAGGGTTTCTGGGGAAACGGTTCAAAGAGAATGAAGGGTTAGATAAGGCACATTTCAGGGAGAGACTCAGTTGTGGAAAACAATTATTCGTGATGCAGGTAAACTGTGAAAGCACTCTGCAGCTGAACTCTCCCCAAAGGGGCGATTTACAGGCAGAGCAGGCGTATCGTCTCCCGCTGATGCTAATGCAGCAGCAGCTACTGGGAAGGACCACGTGCCATGCCAGGCCACGCAGGATCATCCTGCTGCAGAGCTGGAAGGCACGGAACTGCAACTAATTACAGAAAAAAAACCCATTCTCTCAGTGGTGCATCAAACTAAGTCTTGGGCAATTCTGGCCATCTTGGCAGTACTCAGATGAGACTAAAAAGGTAGAATGGCATTTCAGGCAGTGATTACAAGAGAAAATACACTGAGAAACACCAGATAATGCTGCCATGGGACACAGTTTTAAAGAGAATCAGCCAACAAATTGCTAGTGGTGCCTACCATCAATTTCCCTATTAGGGCAGCGCTGGGAGGCTTTTCTAGCTTAGGTCACACATTCATTCCCTTTGCATGGCTGCACTGCTTTCCATCTGAGCAACAACTCCAGTGCAACACCATCTTTTTTTGAAGAGCTGGAAAGCCTCTCACATACCAGTCACCAGGAAACACAAAAAAGCAGTTGTAAATCTGCAAAATTAAGGAACAAGTGGCCAATGCAATGACAAGGTAGCAGCAATACAAGGCCAAGGTCACAAAAGAAATGCGATGACTCCAATATGCTCTTCTCTTTCCTTCCTGCCGCCACTGTGAAATCCCACTTGTATTCAAGTTCCTCCTGCCTGTGTGGGTAGGAACACCCAGGGCATCTCCTGGATGGAGTAGGAAAGATATTCCTGCTCCTGACCACTGCACTGTTCCCTCTGCCTGCAGTTAGGAAGAACAACTAAGTTGTTGTTTTTTAACTCCATGGTCTCCTCTGGAGATCTTTCGCTTGCATGGAACCAGCCTGTCTCATGCTATGGCCCAAACTGCAAAAGTAGAAAGCATGAGCAACACCCATCCGCACGTAAGAGCTCCATGCGTGCCAGAGGGCTAGGTACTCTCAGACAGATGTATTAACGCTTATGCACTCAGCATACAGTGTTTCTGTCTTGTACAACACAAATCTAGAAAGGTCAACAGGTAAAGAAATTACAGAAAGCAGCTGCTTAAAAGAACAATAAGCTAGAGTCACCATCACAAGAAGAAGAGGCAAGACTAGGATAAAAGCGATGGGCAGCTAGGGAAAACTGAGGACAAACAGGTAGAACAACACAAGGAGTTGAACGATAAAGATAGGACATCATGGTATTAGCAAAGCACAGGTGAAACTTCCAGTCGGACCTGGACATCTCAGTGGAGAAAGGAGACGGAGGTGACAGGACATGCTGTGTTACTTACACGGGGCATAGAACATCATCAGAAGGGGTTTGTCTTCCTTCTTTAGAAGCCTTCTCAATTCCTAGTGAATGAACCAAAGAAATTAAAAACAAGCCTATACACAAGGATGCCTCTTATTATCTGTGTTACAACTTTAAAAAAAGTTAATATATGTATCCATAGAATACAGGCTCATTTGAGGGAAGAGGGGTCACCTTTTCTAACAGACAAGACTTGAGTTTCTTCTCCTTGTTCAATTTTAACTTGAAAGAGATGGCAAAGTTTAATATAGATTTGAATATATGCTAAATATCCTAGACCAGTATCTTCACTGTGAAGGTGTGGAAGTTGCATGGTTTGGTTCATTCTCGCTGCAGAATCTCTGACTAGAAACTTTTTCTTCCCTGACCCATCCAAAAAGCCATACTCTAAAAAGTCAGACCCAATAATAAACAAAGCAAGTTCAGTTTCTACACTATGAAACCTTGTTGAAGGTATTAGAAACCATGAAAAAAGATTTTTCAGTATCAGCATGATAGAGAAACCAGATGAAGTTTTCAAATTGAATGTAACCCTTGGAAGGCTTGTAATAGACTACAGATGGTGAACATTAAAAATTAATCTTCCTACAAAAGCTGAATGTCAAAATAACTGTTTCTAATATTAAAAATGAAAGCTAGAAAATTGAAAAGGCCCTTTATGAAATACCAGCTAGAGTCCAATCAATTAAAGTTTTAAAAATCTATAGACTAAGAAACTAATACAAAAGACCAAGCTGATTATATTAGAGAGAATATAATGGGTAGCTCTATAGTGGCACTGGTTTTTTTAAGGTAGTTTCATCATACTTGCTGCTTTCCCACTTAATAATAAAAGGACAGTTACTGTACAAGGTTAAATCTCTGAAGATATGGATCCTGTTCCTTCCTGCTCCAGACAACCTCAGGTACATGAGGGAACCCAAGATTTAACAACAACCTGCAGTTGCAAGAGCAGCATTTTACCTCCGACTGGCACCCTGCAGTGACTGCATCTTGCAAGCTGCTACACCTGAGACAAACAGGTCTCTTCTGCCACACAATCCACGATGCTTTGATACCTGCTGTGTAGCTGCAGACTAATATCATGACCACATGTAGGGGAGAGGAAGGCGGGAAGCAGGACACTTTATAGTTACCACAATCCACAAACTCTGTCAAGTCACTTAAAACAGTTTGGGTGCTTTAAACTTCCCTTCCAAAAAAAGGAAATAACGGTGCTTCATTAAGAGTTAACATAAACATACACACTCCATCCCATATATTTATAAAACATATACAACATCTATCCAGCTAATGTACCTTTTCACTGTCAACGTGCACAACATCTTTGGCTTCGGGATCCTCCTCCCACAGTGGAGCACCTTCTGGATCCTTGAGAAAGGCCACCATAGACTGTAACAAACAGGGGGAAAAGCTTTTAAAGCAAAATGAATGGAAACCATGAGACATCCAATCTCAAACCCATGCTGTCATGCAAACCACATCCAATTAGTGCCTTTGCTTTTCTGCGCATATATGCATCTGCTCTAATGCAGATGAACACAAATTATTGCAGAACCAAGTCACACGTGGATGCATACCTTCCTCACAACTGATATCCCATTTCCACTATAAAACTGGGGAAAACAGTGTGGAAGTAGACTGATACACAAACAGTAGCTTCAAGGATCCTTCAGAGAGCTCTTTCAATGGTACTAGATATGTAGCACTTCCACAGCTACTTCCTGGCTTTGCAGGAAAGATTTCTCTTTACGTTGAGGTCAGGTTCCCATGCCCTTCACCATATCTGAGTAACCTTTGAATCCAATAGGACTAGTTGGAGGGCCACTGATACTCGCTGTGAGCAAAAGCAGTGAACGCCACACTTCAAAGATCAAACTGCTGATTTGGTCAAAGGAAGACTAACCCACCAATAGTTTCCTCTATGACCCATCTACCTAGAAGTAAGAAGTAAACGTGACAAGAGAAGTGGGAAATACAAGACCCTATGATTCTGCAGCTCACATATTCAACAAGCTGAGTACACATGCACGCACACTTTATAAGTGGTTTACCTGACTGACACACAACCAACAATCTGTTTCAGTAAACCACAGACATTCTCTTTATCATAAGGAAATACTCCGTGATGGTTCTGATTTCATTCTGTGCCTGAGAGAAACTCCAGCCCTCCAAAGTCAATGAAATGCTCTCCATGGATTCCAGCAGTCACGCTGCCCCCCATTTCAGCTGTACATGAAAGCACAGGCTTGATCATTGTTATCCTCAGACATCTGTGCTCTTGGAAACATACTACTTGGTATTCTGTTTTCATTTACCACTCAGATCGATCCCATTTCTTCCTCTGTGGCATTGTTTGTAGATAGGTGTCCACTCCCAGGCAGGATCTCTGCCACACCAGTAACGTACCGAGGTCCATAAGGAGCTTCCTTCTACGTAACAGTGAGTGGATGATGCTGCCACAGCACCAAGTGAACTTCCTTGGAGTTGGAGCATAGAAAAGCTTCACTAAAGTCTTTTTCAGCCCATGGGATATTTTGCCAAACCAGCTCGCGACTCGAGCAGAGCTGAATATATACTACCACACACCAAGAATATCTATCTAAAAGCCTAGGTTTGTACTCCACCTTCTCAAGACCAGCTTAGCAACACACCTAGTGACACATGCCACTGAAACAGTCTCAGAGATGCTTTTGCCAGCTCTCTGCCTTCAGTAGGGCTGCTCTAGTACAACATTCCAACAGCTTATCAACAGATAGTAGAATTCAGCTCATTTTCTTGCATCTCAGTTGGTACTGCAAGGCTCGGGAGGATTCAGAGCTTACAGCAGGATCCATTTACTGCATTTATGTTTCTGTCTGCTTGCACAGCTAATATTGAAGAGATTTGTCTTATCACAAGAGGCAGCATATATTAGTCACTAGACAGCAAGCAAAGCACTTAATGTACACAGTAAGAAGACCTAAGGGGTGAGGTAGTAATGTAGGGACCACAAACACTTCCAAGGAGAAGAAATTCGTTTTAATATGGCATTAGCAGAGAAAGGAGCTAGCTAGGGAAAAAAAAAAAAAAAAATAAAGTCAAGTAATTTATAATGGAGTTACAGTTGCAAAAAGCTCTAAAACTAGAGGCATTAACCTCCCAAATGATGCCCTAAGAAGATTTAATAATATATGGGGAAAGGAGAGAATAGGACAAAGAAGCAGAGATGTTCTACATTTAGGAAAGCTACATCAAGCTCACTCTCAGTCTGCACAGACCTCAGCTATACACTGGAGAGGAGGAGAGAGGGGTCAACATTTTAAACAGCTAATGTGTGCAATTGACTCTGCTAGTTTCAAGAATTCCTGCATGCCAAGTTCAGTCATGTAGAAACAGATGTGGTTAGAGGATGGTGCATTAAAGAGATTTAATTCATCCAGCCTCTTCCTCTCAGCCAAGACTGAAAAAATTAGATGTGTAATGTCTTCTGGCAGGAGCAGGCAGCATGCTGCCTTGTGCTCATTACTCCACGCAGTGAAGAGAACGCCTTGTGTGTCTTTAAATAGGAAAGACACCCCCGCCTGCCCCAGCCCCAAACAAACCACCTCTTTCTAATCACAGAAAAGCAGATGTCCCCAGGCTGCTGGGTTAAGACACCTGAGCATGGTCCAGGCCACAGCAATCCCCCCCAGAGTCAGCTATGCTCCTGTCCTACCATGGCATGGTCAGGACCCACTTTGACCCCATGGTGCTAACTGAGCCACGATGGGCTGTAGCCCACTGCCCGAACCCCTGTGACAGCTTTGAACTTTAAACATCAATTCAGTAGAGTACAGGGCACAGCTTCATCCAGCCTATGTTGCTAAAAGCAAGCAAATTTTAGCAGCATAATAGCTGACTACCATATATGGACCTAGGTTTAAACCTGAAAAATACATATATACACACACACACACAAACACATCCCTGTACTTGTCGCTCCTTTGAAGTATAATGCAGTAGGGATGCTAATAAAAAGGCTTCCCTTTATTTCACACACATACTCTTTATAACAGCAAACTTGAAAAGGATTCAGTTTAGAGCACAACCAATTTATTGGGTTAGTCTACTCCCTTTGCTAGTACTGAGCAGATTTGTACTTTAATGAGTTTTCTCCATTTTAGAAGGCGAGTAAAACTCTGCCTGTACTTCATCCTCCAGAAAAGGTTTCATCATGTAATAAACAAAGTCTAGATACTGGCCTTAAGGCACTATTGAGGATTAGGACATGGTGTGGCTAAAGCAACATATGAACCGACATATCAGTTAAGGTCAAAGACTGATCTATGCTTAAGTCTCCAACAGCAGCTGACTACAGATACTTGGGGGGGGTGGGGAACTATACTAGTACCATTCTTAAATAGCATACACTGGTATATGCTCTCAATTGCTGGCAAAAAGTAATCAAGTTTATGAACTCTGCACCAGCTGTTGTATTTGGACCTCTGTGCTTGCTAGCTGTCAATGGATCTATCCTTTATGACTACCTAAAATTGTTTTTAAGACTCCTAAATTCTTGGCTTTCACAACACGTAGCTATGAGTTCCACAAGTCTTGGGGTTTTTTCAAGCACTGTAGTTGTTTCAAATTGGCCATCCCAAAATGCCACTGTTTGCACCCAAATTTGGAGCGGGGCGGGGGGGGGACGTTCAGAGTAATGGCATTTGTCTTCCCAA
>JAVJGI010000064.1:31119937-31159342 GCA_035590275.1 Ibycter americanus | reverse complement strand
AAGTTATCATTCCCTTTTTCAAGCTACTCACTATTATACAAATACCTACCAATCTCTTCCAGTTGTTCTTTTTTCCAAGCCCAAGAATTTTCACATACATAATTCAAGCCATCTGCACCATCTGATCATCCTTCTGCAGTACTTTTACACCTTTCACTTGATGGGGCAACCAGAATCACTTACAAAACACAAGATGAAGGAACCCAATGGACTCAAATGGTAGAATAACATTTCCTCTTCCCTTCTCTGTTCCTTTCCTAATCATTTGACTTTTAAATACTGTTAAGCACAGGGCCAATATTTCCAAGCCAAACAACCACTGCCCTGACTGGCAATCCAAAACCCATTACAACAGTCTGCATTACTCCAGCACAGTTGGAGCGGTGTTCTTTCCTTCCCTCTCACATTCATTACCCCACAAGTTCCTACTTTCATATTGACAAATCACTTGGTACTGTGAGAACCTAAGCCCTTCTGCAAAGACTTGGAAATATTTTTTTAAAACTACTCCTAATAGTTTTGCACCACCAAACTTTGTTATCTTGCAGTCCACCTCTCTTTACCAAATAGCCCAAACAGCTTAGATCCTAACACAGGTCTCAGCAGCAGGAGGTTCTCACTGCTAACTAACTTCCCCCCACTGTGAGCACTGAAATATCCTTTATTCCTCACTTTTCTAACAGTAAACCCACAAGGGCATCTCTGCTAATTACACAAGGATTTAGTTATTTTAAGAAATTAAAAGCTTTTCTTAAAAACCCAAGTACACTATCAGCTGGATCAGCCACATCTATTAAATTGCCGATTACTTCAGAAGAATCCTTTTACAGTTCTTCAGAACTGTGTCCATCATTCTTCAAAATGTCATACATATATTAATATGTGTCTACTGAATGCCTGGAAAGAAGATCCAAGTTTTATTACCACCAGCTTGCTGAATCATGTGAAACAAATCCTTTAATCTCCCTGTTCTTCAGTGTGTCCACCTGTCCGTAAAATAACTATGATACCCTATGTAATTGTGTTGCTCTGCTGCTTGCTGTTTGTAATGTACTGGGAGACTCCTGACAAACATAGCTGAGAGAGAACCAAGGGTCACCACCTCAACAGAAAAAAACAGGGAGAAATGGTACAGAGGGAGAAATACAGAAATTATTCAGGCAGCTGTGAGCAGCAGAACAAGTAAACACTCAGCTGAGTTATTTAACCACTGCCCAGCTCTGATGCAGTGTTCAACCTGTAAATCATTAGCAGCTGGTTTCACAGGGGCAGTTAAGAAAGACTAGAGCTCTTAGAGTGAGCGAGCTTCAAAATCCGCCTTCCAGTCATACTGGAATCCCACATCCCTGTCCACAGGATGCTGCTTCCTTCTCCCCAGCAGGCAGAGCAAAGGGGAAGGTGGAAATGCTCATAACAAAACAGCAACTGAAGGAATAAATGGTATGGTTCCTGTTGTGCTATGATTGTCTCCCAGCCCAATCCCCCTGGGGCTCTGCAGATGCCTTCCGATCCGATCTGTAAGGCAGAGTCACAGCACTAACACCCGGTTGCAGCACTTTATGGAGGGAAGGAAAGACACATTTTGCGCATTGTTCAAAACACCCAAACACAGGCAATTAACAAGTCTCCCTTGACCCACCACCCACCAAGACGGAAAAAAATTCACCAGGTACATCTCCTCACTAAGTACAGGAGGAGTTTCAGGAACCTGCTGACTAGGCTGGGTATCTAACATTGCCCTTCCTAGCGCCAGGCAAGATTTCTGCTCAGGAGATGGGAAGATACGTGGTCCTACTCGCCCCACCTCAGAAAAATCCTGCATGACAACCCCAAATGCAGGCTGAATGGATGATTCAAGCCAGGGTGCACTTCCAAGACACTCCCCCCATCAGTCCCCCACAACTCTGGCTGTAAAAGGAAGGTCTGGAGCAAGTGCGCTTAGGAACAGCCACTCTGACAGACTCAGGTTCAGGTAGCATCCCACACGGGCTTTCCTCCACCTCAGGCAAAACCTCTGAACAAGCCAGAAAGGGGAAGAAAATGTAACAATGTCAGCCTGTGGTGATATCATCAAGCCTCCACAAGACTAGTGATGGTGCAGAGCCCTGGTTTGCTGGAGGAGGAAGAGAAATGGGAACTGGGCATCAGAGCTGGACAGAAGTCGTTTTTGGAAACTAAGTCATTGCAGGGCTGCAGTCTCGCATGAGAATACTCTCAGTGCTTCACCAGGGCTTTGCAGAGGAAGGCTGCACACTTTCAGCCTGCTCGCTGTGTTTCTAGTCCACCATCATCAAGATCTACACATTCGTTTCATGTTTCATGTCTTTTTCCTTCCATCGCACTCAGAGAATGTTGCTTTCTGTTGCCCTGTATCAATGTTTGCAGGAGAAGAAGAAAGGTCATTTAATCCCTGCTGCACTCAGGGCACATCCATAGGAACTGTGGTTCCATAACCCAATAATAGATAAGGCCGCTCAGCTCTCTTTACAGTTTGTAAATACGCAACCTAAAAAAGTCAGAGAATTCCTTATCAAAATGCCATATCAACTAATACTTTTAGTTACACCACCACTAATAGCACCTTGTAATCAAACCAAGAAAATCCCTGTTTGTTACCAGCCTGCAAGTTAACTCACAATTTACATTACAGTTCAATATGGGCTCAATCTTTCTAATAATAAACAATTTTCCTGGATCTGTGAGTTGGCAGACACATACACACGCAAAAACCTTTAGGTCATTCTGACAGCTGTTTATGAAGATTAACCCCCTCCCTTTCATGTCTTCAGCATGAAAAAGTACCAACACCTGTTTTTAATCCACAAGTGTCTCTCCCCATATCTAGCAAAACCAAAAGAATAATAATCAAATATTTAAATTTACCTTCAATGTGACCGCTCTGTTATAGTCAGTATGAAATGCACCGTCCCTGTTGAACAAGGAGTGAGGAATAGTGTTAACTTACAGTAACATTGCTGGAAATCATACAGCTGCTCTTCCTCACTTCTCACTAACCAAGTGGCATTATCCTGCTGAAGCCACAGAACTAAGCAGAATTTACAGTACAGTAATTTAAGGGGCGGGGGGAGAAAACAGGAAGGAAAAAGGGAGGGTGCAAAACAGAGCGTAAAGCAAACAGGTTTCTAGCAAATAATTTCCTCTCTGACACTTTAACAAGAATATTTACTAAGGCATGATCTTTGGAGATGGAGATGCAGCTGCTTGCTGTCTCTTGCATTTAACAGTACTCCCACTCCTATTATTTCCAGGAAGAAAGTCTCCTGCTGTCTCACCACGCTTGCCTTTCTCCACTTACTTTATAAAGTACTACATCAAGCCAGAAGAGCAAGCACAGAACGGTGAAGCGACTTGCCCAAGGCACATGCCAGCAGGCACCTGACAGAGAAAGTAAGAGAGCTCAAGTCTCAGGCATCAGCCCTGTGCGCTGGGTAGTTTTAGTCCACTGGGCATCTCTCCCAGGCCCCGCTCGTGCTTTCAGTGTACTCTATTCAACAGTAAAATAAATTTATCTCAACTTCTGTCACAACACATGCTTGCAAACTGAAGAAACAGCAATCAATTTCACATGTCAAAGGATAAGTCATCTTCATGCTGCAGCAGTATGGAGCTGCAAGGAGAACGAATGGTCCTAACATGGGCATCAACAATTAGGAACTAGAAATCCCAGCCCAGCACTCACTTATAATGGAGTAATTCCACTCCTTTCTCCTTTGAATTAGGATCTACTTTCATCTTCTTGCATAATTTTCGGCTTTCAGTATCACTGCAAAAAACACATATTGGAAGAAAAATGGTTACAAGAAAGGAAATCAAATGCATTCAGTTCTGAAAACTCATTGCTGTGCTCCCTCATCAGCCATTAGTTGCAACTAACGGTAATTTGGAAGCTGTTCAGCTAAGTTTGTGGGACAAGCATTGCAGAAAGCTGCATTAGCCAATTTAATTTCTCAGTTTGCTTGGTCAGGACAGAGTGAACTGTGTTACAACCACATTCCAAAGCCAGGCCCTAACCAGCAGAAAAACAACCCATTCTAGCATGTCCAAGTACCTCAGCAGACCTTCCTGTCCATGGGATCAAAAGAAAATTTAGTAAGTCAAGTTTTCAAGACCACCATGCTACTGTTAGGGTGGCGGTCAAAGAGCACTGTTTGTGAAAAAATTTCAAAAGGAAGGAGCAGGTCAGCTTTTATAGCTGGCAGAAGATAACTCAAAACCCAGAAGAAACATCTTCATGCTATCTCCAACCCCAGATCACAAGTGGCTAGCCTTAAGGTCCTGCAGAAAACAAAACCCAATTCAATTCTTGGAGCCCTGAGCACAGCAACCCCATTCACTCTAGTTATGAGGGATGTGTTCTGAAGCAAAACGTAGCAAGTGCAGGTAAAGACCATCTGCCACAGCTCTGGAAAGAGGCATGGATCAGCTGACAGACCTGCTGGAGGTGGTTTTCAAACTGAATGACAGTGAATCGCTTCCAGCAATTAGGCTGAATTGAAAAATAGAGAAGGTCATGGGAGAAAAATTGCATATACATTTGCTTAGGTGAGCAGACAAAGGGTCTTCGTGGCCTAACTGCTGTCCTAAACAATGTACAAGTGAAGCTATAAGGATACTTCAAGCTGAAGTGAATATGAAGTCAGTCAAAGACCTGGGAAGATGAGTTAAACTGTACAACTACAAAGAAAAGAGGATGATTCACATTGACAAACAGCAAGATTAAAAGCCTTGGAAACTTGTTCCCAGCAGAGGACAACCTATACCGTTTTACACAGATAAATCAATTTAGAAAATAAAAACACTGAAAACCTATCAAGTTTAAACTGATTACAGACACCAAGATGCAAGGTTTGCAAGTGCCCCACCGAATTAAGTGCCAGCACTGGTGCTAATTCTCCCAACATTCTCCAGCTGCCTTTCTGCAAATGTGAGGAACAAAAACCAGTAAATTTGCAACGTGCTGCAGATGAGAGCACACCTTTGTGAAAACTTCCCAAATGCTTATTGTTGATGGAAATGAGCAGGGCTGTGCTATGGACACATGCATCAAAATCAGAATATTATGCTGAGCATTTTAAGGAACTAACAAAGCATGCAACTATCTCACCAAGAAGGAACACCTGTAATCCCAATTGTTTAGCAGCATGTTTATCTGAAGAGTCTTACCGAATTCATGTCAGTTCTGCATTTTCAGATCATAGCCAAAGCTAGTCACTGTAATCTGTAAATGCTTTCTTTGCTTCTCCAGGAGGCTGGAGATCTGAGTCTGAGAATAAAGTAATTTTCTTGCTGTCTGCTTCACCTTTGTTTTCCCCAGACTGCAGTGGAAGGTGGAGCTAAAACACGTCATCCGTTCACTAATTAACATGCACATGTCTCCTTACAACAAAACTAGATTACAAAACAAATAGTCTGGATTTGGAGTTTTGCTGAAAAGCTGACTTGCCACGTAGAGTTTGTATACAAAGTCTGCAGCAACATCAAACCCAGGGGCCAGAAACATCCTGTCTTCTCTCACCTGCAGTCCTCCAATGGTTGCATGGGCTAAACCTAAGCGACTCGATGGTCAGAGAACCTCAGAAGGAGGCACCAGCTTCAGATAATCCTCCCATCTTAGCCCAGACAGATCTAGAGACATGGAGAAGCCCCTTGTGGCCTGGCTGGAGCTGACTCCCAGACAGTTCATTAAAGTCAGCCTGCACCACAGTCAACATTTGTAAATGCTCTTCTAGACACTTCCAAATGTTTCCAGGATACACACATATTTGTGGCCATCTCAGCCTCGCCAAGACAAACGTTAGTTGGTTGACGTGAACAAGCGTAATGCTGAAACCTACCTCCAGCAACAGGGTCTGTCAAACCCCATGATGTGCAGACAATTGTTCTGGCATCAGCAGAAGACCAAAATGGGTATCAAGACAATTCTGTTGCCAGTTCTACCACCGATTTGGTGCAACTTCAAACCATGTGGTGAAAAAAGTGTAGTTTTTCCTTATGTGTCATTTAGGGATCCCGATACTCATCTTAGAAAATTCTGCAAGATTTAGAGTAGAAAAAGGCTACAAAACATAACTACTCAGATGTACCTGTGAGCAAGCAGCTGGCAACTCCTACCAATTCATTCTCTGTTTGCATGAGTTTCTATTAAAAAAAAGAATGATAAGAACAGCTGTTTCATCGGAAGGAAACAGGATCTAAGTATGCCCTGCTTTCAGGATTGCTCCATTTGTAAAGATTCACATAGCTGCCTGAATGCACATCCATTATCACAGGAAAGAAAGCAGCAGTTTGCTCCAGTATGTCTCTTACCATTTAGTGGGCAGATTCTCTGCACCACTGCATTGGGAGTTTAGTCTGTTTATGAAGCTGTCTGCACTGATGCAAGAGATGGAAGAGGAGCAAATTCCCAGAATAAGAAATGTCTAAACATGTATCAGTAATTTTTTCATGCATCAGTGCAGATTTTTATACATGCCAGACCCACCAGCTCAGATGCTATACTAACAATTCTTTGGAAAAAGCAGAAAAGGAGACAGACAGAGATGGACCTGTTCTGCTTTTCCTTCTGCTTTCACTTACAGCCAGACAAAAATAACCTGCAAAGAGCAACCGGCTCTGATATCACTTGGTAATGACCATTATCCTTAATAAAAGTAAATATCAACACAGATGCAGTCTCTGCTCTGAGATTTGTCTCGTTTGGATCTCAGCCAACGGCCTCTTTCTGAAGATGAGCTCCTCAACTCTCACATGGGAGAGGGTAATTAGGACTCCAGCTCTTGCAATTTAATTGCACCACTTGAAGAGGCAGTGTGAGAGTTTGTTATAAAGACTAAAAGAAAAAAAGGAGAAAAAAACCCCAACAAAACCCCAAAACCTAAAAAGCCAGACACCACCCCCAATATCAGCACTCTACCACCAAGGCCAAGACGCTCCAGACAAGGCACCAGGCTCAGGAAATACTGGTTAGAGGATGAGGGCAGTAATGTGCCCCAGCAGCCATCCTTAGCTGCCTCTCGCCATTTCTGTCCAGAGCAATTTGAACCCTCACAGGTCCCTGCTGTGCTACTGCTGAAGGGACCCCTGCTTTGCCTGCAGGCAGTCCTACAAATCATCCAGCTTTATATCTCTGTGGAAAAATCAACCAAAACATCAATCTATTTGCAATACCACAAAGGACCTAACCAGCAGCTGTCTATGTGGTAAAAAGGTCAAACCTTACGCAGCAGGATGACAGGGTTTCCTTCCAGACCCACAGGCATGCTCCTCACGCCCCCCTTTCCCGCAAGACCAAACCAGGCTCCAAAACTTTGCTGGAGAAGTGAAGGCATACGGCAGCTTGGTAAAAGAATGGTAAAATGAAAGATCCAAGTTGACCTAACTAAGCAAGAAGTCTAAATAACAACAAAGACAGTGTGTATCGCAGGGAAACATCACTCTTTTCCATTCACATCCCCATCTCCTCTACTGGGAGACTCTTCTGTCATTTGGGGTTACGAAGGAATTGGCAGCAAACCTGACTAGAGCACTCCCTGTAAACCTCTGGGGTCCCTTGTCAAGATTAGCATGCATGAATGATCGCTTTGCACAGGCAGCCAGCTGTTACAGGGCAGGAGGAGGATGAGGGGCTTGTGAAGGAGATCTGACCTCCTTTGGCTCACTACCAGTGAAGCCAGCACCTGAAGGGGACGTGCCACAGGCGTTCCTCAGGAGCAGGGCAGGATGCTCTGCCTGTGCCGGGCTGCCCACAGGTCTGGCAGCTTGTGGTCATAAGGAAGGAGAAGCAGTGAGATACACCGATGGCAGTCCCCAGTGGCAGAGGCAACCCAGTTCTCCTGCTCCTCTCCAAAAGGCTTTTGCAGCAACGTGTCAAGGTAATTTGGAGAACAGAGGACAAAGCTAGCATCTACCAACACTTTGCAAAGCAGACTGGACCCAGTCACCTTTTTTATCTGTACCTACAGTGTTGCCAGGCACAAGAGAAATAACTGATAAAAACACTGACAGCACCAATTTAAGTAACCAGGTCAGTAAATCTGCCTGGCACGAAAATTCTCTCACTCCTCTATCAGCATATCATGTAACCACATGTGAACCACAGACCTCACAATCTGTAAACTGATTTTTTTTCTTCTATCTGTATATTCCTCTATCTGAAACAGGGCTCAACAATTGACATAAGTTATGCTTCAGCAGCCCCTTATACCACAGTTGCCCCTGAAGACCCCAACACAACGGAGGCTCTGTTGTATCAGTGGCTGTACAGACAAACACCATCACTGTCCCAACAGCTGGAAGAGACAGGGCTGAGCAGGTAAGGAAGAGGAACAGGCTCTGAGAGCAGGGCAATATGTCAGAGCAAGCCTCCCAACATGGGAAAGAGCTCTGGAAGGTACCAGTCAGAGTTGTCAACCTGTTACCAGCACACTCTTTCATTATTATCTCTGTTGTTTAATTGCTTTCATTCTTTTATGTTATGGTGAAAACCATTGTACAGAGAACAACTCCAGTTATAACTTCAGGGAAGTGCAACTGTGATTTCAGACCACCCTCAGAAATGAATTATCAGACAGGGTTTCCCAGCCCAATGCACAGCCTCTGCAATGCTTTCTGGCCACCTTCCATAGAATACCCTCTCCAGACAACGGACTGATGAACATCCTGAGAAAACATGAAGTTGAGATCCTGCCAAACAACTAATTGAGCTCGTGACCCAAAAAAGCAGCAAAAGGGGTGTCAATGCCAGAAATTTCTTCAAGCCACCTAAAAATAAAAAGCACATTTGCACTTGCAAACCTAATCTGAAAGAGGAAGTCATTAACAGTCAGTTGCAGTTAGATGTGCTCCTTCAAGGTTTTGAAATCAAAAATGCAATTCATTAGGCATTGTTGGAGACAATATGGAATTTTGACTACACTCCTTGCAGTTATTAGTCCCACCCTCCAACAAGGACTGTGTAATCCATTTACACTACAGCAGTTTGTGTACTTTGCTGACCAAGCAAAAACAGATGCTCCTCCTCTCAGACTACAGGCATTGCCTCCCCGTCATCCTCACTCCTCCCTCCCAGCCCAGGGTGGCAGCTTCCACAACTGCTGCTGCTGAACTAAGTCACATTTGTAAGATTCCTCATATTCTCTAATGTTCCTCTACTGATTCTCCAATGATCCAGACTTTTCTACATCACTCTCAAGACAGATCTGAAATCAGAGAAGAAAAATTTTTTTTTAAAAATCACTTCTCAAACCATCAGCCTAGCTTGCAAGAGCATTTCTCCAAAGAGCTGTACTAAGCAGCTGCTGGATGGTAATGGTTTACATCTACTTGAACAGAAAGCCCATATGCAGCTCTCCATGCAGACAGGCACTTTGATACCATGTTCCTGAGTGGGGTTTAAGAACCTGCAGACATAGGTTCTTGAATAGGAATAAGACCCAGGAGAGACAGACACAGAAGTGATCAGCACAGAAAGCTTAAAACAAGATTTGTCTTTGAAAACAAAGCAACATTTTGCCACCACTCTAGGATCCTGATGGAAATTATCTTATAAAAGGAGTAACAATAGCAACAGGTTTCCATAGCAGAGAACAAATGAGCTGCTCAAACCATGCAGCAGATGAAAAGCTTGAACCTTTTAAGGGATGGGGGAGCATGAAAACCAAAACCTTCAGAAAACGTGCTGCTGGGAAGAATGCAAGATTTGGATTAGCAGGACGACAGGAAAGAGCCTCATCAGAATCTAGGGCCTGATTTTCCCTCCTAGAATGCAGCAAAAAGCCTCCCTGTGACCCACGAGGCGATTGCAGCCTTCTGCTCCAAACGCTCCCCTGGAACGTGCCAGGAATGCAAATAGAATAATCCGTGTGCTGTAGAGACCCAGCACCACTTGTCACCCAATACAAACGACTCCCTGTGCCCATTAGTCAATTTGAGAGGCAAGGAATCTATAGGAATGAGATTAAAAAGAAGTATTTTCCAAAAATTAAAACCCATGAGATTAATTCTCACTGCAAGCAATAGCAAGTCAAAGAGCAAAAACAAACCCCAGACAAAAAGGTAACAGGTATTGTCAAGCAAAAACAATTAAAGGAAAAAATTATAAGCTCAAGCCCTGCAGAAAGTCAAGAAGTTATAATGAGTGGTACTTTCCATGGAAATATAAATTAGTAAAAGGCACTCAGCAGCCCACATACCTGCACAGAAATAAGGTGAACACATTCACAGGAGCTACCCAAAGGCTTTGCAGGAGCTTCTAGAAGTGTCGAACTTGAACTCTTTTTGCAAAGCAGCTGCTTTCCTCATCAGACTCATCCAGACCCTCTTAACTCACACCCTGGTACAAAGAAACACTTCCTAACCTGGGACACGAGACAACTACCACTTTGCCTTTGAGTTCACACTAATATAAGATCCCCACAAAAGCAGGTTTTGAATGTATCACCCACGGGGCACATGGATGCTGCAGCATATTGTACTGTTCCCTTGGCACCTGTTTATGACCTTTAGCTGCACTATGGGCCTGGAGAGGATGCTAGAGGATGTTTTAAATGAAGCACTGAATGCATGAAAAAGGAGGCAACTTAACATTAAATCTTAGCTGGCTTACTTTTCGTTTGAGTCTGAAAACCAGCAAGGTTGAAGATTCACTGTTAATGAGCAACTCTAGGCAAAACCCATGGAATACACATGATTAGGATGAAACAGAGACATGAGCCGAGGCGTGCACACCCAAGCATTACAGTGGATTTTAGTTAAATGCTATGCACTTCTGAATTAATGCAATACACCGGACTAAACAGGTTTATGATAGGAACTGAGAGCTTCCTTAAGAAAGGATACTTTTTCTGCAGACTGGAATAGCACTTCCTGCATGGTCACTCTTACAGGAAAATAAAAAGGCTTTAATGTGAATTAGCATTAACTGTGCAGACAGATTATGGTAGAGACAGGAGGAAGACATTGAAAATCTATGCTGCAAATGCACAGTTTGCCCATATAAATCACATCCACACAAGGACCACGTTGTCAGTATAACTACACTTGCAAAGTGTTCCTAATGAACACCTGGCTTACCTCCCCTGGCCCAGCTGCAAACAGAGCCCCTGCTACCACCTAACCTTATGCGTTATCTACTCCTGAGCTGCCCCTCACTTTCAAGGCAACTGTAAAAAAAGGCAGAAATCCCAGACACTGCAAATCTACTTGGATGGAACAGGTCTCATCAGTGCAAGAGCAGCATTCCTTTCTTCTTCCTTTTTTTCTCTCTCTCTTAGATCTGGTCATTTTTATTTACAATTTCAAAGCTTTTCATCAGCTTTAAAATTCAGCTACAAGGAAGGAAGATGAGTAGACTTACTCTCTTAAATAAATCCTACTTCTGACCAGCTTTATAGGAGTGAAGATAAAAACTAAAGAGCAAAATGACACTTAATGCCATCTGTACCAGTAGCCTTATTTCTGAAATTCCTCCCTGCTATTTCAAGGCATTAAACAAATTCATTTATGATTCTGTGTCTGGGAAAAGCCTTTCTGTATCAAAGTATTAGGAAATCAAAAATCTGGGAAGGAAGATTTCTTCTAAAGGGCAGATAAACACAGAAATTGGGGGAAACCCCAGCAAAGACAACTACTTATTAGATTTGGCTCTCTCGCAAACCAGCACATGTTTAGATGCATAGCCTTGAAAGGACTGCTTTACCAGCCAAATTATGGTCTTACCTTATGCTAAGTGTCATGGGATTGAAACAATAACAAGTAATAATTGGGGATGGGGACTACAAGAATGATGCACCGGACAAACAAAAGGGACTACAGGAATGACACAATAAAAGCAGAAAAAGTGGGATTAAAACCAACCAATAATTAGTCAGACATTTTAACCAGATGGCATTTCCTCTTCTAGCAGTCTGATGTGCTAAAGCCAAGCACACGCACTATGGCAGCAGATGGAAATCACACAGCTTTGTTTATGTTTGGGACCTACAGTAAAGGGAACCATGCAAGTCTGAGCAGAGAATAGTCAGCTAGAGCCAAAGAAATTGATGCTTTTTTGAAAATAAGAGTCCACAATTGGGCAGGAGACACAGTCATTAAAAAATTCAAGACAGTTCAGTAACAGGAAAACCCAGGAGTGTTCACTAAACCACATTCAGGATGGAAAGAGCTAGTTTCAACCTCTTCTGCCACCTCCTCAAAGCTGCACCTGGCCACAATGCATTTTATAATCTGCCAAACATTTCTTCTCTTCAACAAAGCCATTTTACTTTCTTTCCACTTCACCCAAACTAGTTACACTCTTGCAAGTAACGTCAGTCCTTGGTCACCCCATCATCTATCACAAAACCTACTCAAGAAGGCTATAGCTTAACTTTATTATTCTTCAAAACCAGATCTTGGGGCATCACAAAGTGGGACTGGAGCTTTGTCTGCTTTGAAGACAAGCAAGAAAAATTCTGTCTTTCACTCAAGCAGTAATTCCATCTTACTGTGTTCCCAGGCACATCTTGTACCTTTTACTTGCCACCATAAGGCTTTGCCAGGAGTTTCTATTTTTCACAAAACTCCTCTTTTACTTGACCACATCAATGCTTACCTCCAGTCGTACCACACCTCCAAAGATGGAGACTCTGGGAGATGAGGGGGAACGCAGAGGCTCTGCAGCACGCACACCAGCCATCCTCCTGCCTATGCAGCACACACCAGCTCCACTGCACCCCAACCTGCTGTTACACTTAGCAGCTGCCAGACTGAGACTGCACAAAAGAACACATTTTCTTTTCTGCAGACATCTTAAGCTTTCAACTTCCTATGAAGCCCCTCAATTTTCAAAATTTCTATCAGCCTGCTACTAAAAATAATTCAATAAATAACCCAACACTCTTACTGGTTACATGCCCATCCCAAAAGTATCTGAACGCACTAAATGAAGAGCACTCATTCATGCTGCTGTAGCATTTTTCTTTTCAAAGTTCTCTGAACTCTTTATGAACATTGACTAATGAATCAGACAATATTTACCCAGTTGCCTGGCAAATAGATACACCTTTTTTAACAGCACAAAATAACAAGAAGTGAATCATTCACAGAGCCAGAAACTGAAGCTGGGACTCTCAGCTCCTATTAACATGGCATCTCCCCAAACCCAGGTCCCAAAACACTTGCTCACAAGACAACGATCCATCTCTCCAGGACACACTGAAGATTTGCCAACCCGCAATGCTGTGCTCTGTCCCTGATACCATGCATCCTACTAGGCATGATTAGTTCAATATTCTGTTGTCTCTCACACCATCACTCACTCAATATCAAACACCTCAGCAAGGACTTCCCAATTAAAACATGGAAAGGCTAGAATAAAACCTATTTTTGTTTGTTGGTCTTTTATTCACAATTGAAAGAGCTTCATGTTTAATTGTCTACAGAGCCACAATCGCTATCTCAGCACACAGAAGCAAGCAGCGACCACTTCAATGCTGCAAGCAATTCTTGCGCTGCCCCTACATCTCTAGAAGGTGGCACCTATCTGCTTGCACAAACTGATTGAAATCTCCCGTGAACAAGGATGTTATCTGCAACACTGCACGCAGAGGCATCCTTGGGTGTGTTGTGCTCAGCTTGGTCCTGCTCCAGCATGGCGCTTAAGGCAAGTGAGCCTAACTGTGCAGTAAGGCAGGTACCTGGCACTTCCCAGCCCTACGTCTCCCAAGCCCAGGCACGCTGGTGACCTCTGCTATCCTGCCTCAAAGTGACTAAGTGGCAACTCCCTCTACTCCACACTGACCACCTCAGCAAGAAACCAAGTATTTCCCCACATTATGCTGAAAAACTAACCTCCCTGGTATCCCCAAAAGCACTCAACCTGGAACTGAAAGCTCAAGTCTAACCTCTGTCTCAAACCACAGACCCAACAAAAGCCGAGGCCAAGGAGCACGGTTTCCATGTAAGCCAGCAATTCAGGCAGGCAGCCCGCCTCCAGCCACAAACCTGAACACTCCCCTCTGCTGTATGAAATACAGAACATGCTGCCCAGACTTACGTACATCCTTGCTTTCTCCTGAAAATGAGGGGAAGGAAGAGAATGACAAGAAACAAAAAAAGCACCACCAATAAAGAAAAAGACCGCCATCATCGCCACGGAGAAGCAGAGACACAAACCACAACTCTGCATGTATGCCAGCCTTGCCAATGCTTGGATCTGAAGACAAAGAAGTCCGCTACGGCGGGATGTGAAGAGCAAAGCCAAAATTCCCTGCTAAATATTGCTGCCAAACAAGCCATTTCTTGTCAGTATTTGTAAAACAAATTGAGCCTGTGCTGTAAATATCCCTGCATCTGTGCACTGTTTGTTTCGGCACGAAGACTTGCAAATAAGCTTCACGGCATACTTGCAGTGGGAGAATAGCTTGAGCAACTCTAGTAGGACTCAGCTGTTGAGGCCCCAGAACCAGCCCTTTGTGACCGGTGACAGCCAGCACTACCGCAGCCTCTCTCATATCACCACTGCAATGAGGTGGGCAACAGTTCGCAGCCACCTGTATTCCAAAAAAGAAATAAAAGCAATAAGGAAAGAAATCTTTCAAGGGAAAAAAAGAAAAAATTTCATGGTTACCTCAACACTACGAGATTGATTTCAGAATGCTTTAAAGGTTTAACAAGCAAATCAACCACAAAACTTGGTTCAGGCTCAACCTATTTCTTTCGGTTTGGTTTTTCTGCATGCATCGAGACGTCCTTTACCATAAACCAGTCTTCCAGCTCACCTTGCCCCATGAGGCAGTTCACAAACTGTTATGACATCCCTGTGCAGCAAGGAGGAATAGAAGAGACATCTCTGACAAACACCCAGCTACAGTTGGACAGGACATCTATTTTTTCCAGGTTCTTCTCAAATGAGTGACGTGAAAGGAAGCACTGCTCAACCCTCAAAGAGAGAATTACAGCTACTGCCATGCTACGGCACCCTGTTCGCTGCCTGTCACTCAGCAAGTGGCAATCTGATTGTGATATTACTGGCATCAAAGCAAATTCTGGGAACCTACAAATCTGTTCCTAGGTCTCCCAGACTCTTACAGCATGACCTTCACCAGGCTGCTTCACTATCTGGGAACAAGCCACCTTTCATTACAAATAGAAAGCTTAACTTAAATAATTTCCCCACAATGGTCAGAGGAAAGGCATTGCAAGTACCAAGCTTCCCATGAAATGTGTTAAAGCACTACCTGGAAAAGACTTTAAAATACATTTCTTGCAAGTAACTTCCATTAAAAAAGTTTGGTTTAAAATGACAACATCTGGTAAGGGAGAGCGTATTAGGTTTTCATGCATTGAAGTTTATTTTATAGCAAAACTGAACAACACATTTCCCTCCCCATCACCATCACTTACAAACTCAGGAGCAGAGACTGACCCTTTGAACTAAGTGCCAAAACTTCCCTGGATTTCAAATCCAAGTCCTAAACACTGAATCTTTCCTTCTCAAACCCAGAATTAAAATAAATCCTGGAGATGGTTATTGCTTAGTTGTATTATAGCAGTATTTTAAAGGCCCAGATGAACAGCCTCATTATTCCAGCAGTCATACACACATGCCAGATGTACACACACACAGTGAGCATTAAGTCCCCCAACACCGAGGTAGCCTAAAACAAAAGGAGAACAGAAGACAAAAAGGCAGTGACCACTGCACAATCACAAATTAAGCCAATTAGAAACTAAAGCTAAGAAGCTGGTCCAGTAACCTATTTGCTAGCCATCATTACTGACAATCAAAAATTGTTTATCAGTGCTTCTGTTAGAAAAGGAGACCAAATTTCAGAGCTACACCAGCTCTCCATGCAACCTTCTCCTCATCAAGGTCAATACAACTTATCTGCTAGCTTTTCAGCAGGTGGGAAGTGATACAGGCTTCAATGATCTCTGAGGAGCAGCCCTGCTTTCTGCCAACAGATAACTTGGAATGCTGTCCCCATCAGTTGGGCAGAGATGAAAGTGTCTGTGCATTTGGGTAAGCCCAGCAGAATGCAAAGAGAAGGCAGAAGCATAGGACTCCACAGCAGGGATACCTGCCTGGTGGTTGGGCGACAGCAAGACAGGTTAAACAACAAAAAAAGCATGTTAACTTTGATTTACCAATGACTTATTCTGAGTCACTGCTTGATGGATGAAGCTTGGTTTCAAAAGTATAATTTTAAGGGAGCCACATGATTTTCAGAGCTGACTTAGATTTGTGTAGTGTACAATCTCTTCACCCAATGGTAATCCACCCAAACATACAGGTAAGCAGCAAGATGTTCCCTTGCATCGCAGAATGAGGAATTTGCCATCTGCAGGCAAAGCTCTCAAAGCTGCAGAGGCGCACTACGATACACAAGCTAAAACCACAGGCAACATGTTATTGAGCAGAATCAGTGGAAGCTTTCATATCTGCAAACCAGAAAGTACACACCTGTTCATTCCTCACCACACAAGCAACCACTTACAAAACCAAGTTTCCCTGCCTTCAGCTTAAGAATTGCCACAAAGCTATACAGGGATAGAGGAAGTTCTTTGAAAGATAGCACATTTTGCTGAGAAACACAAACGGGTGGACGCTTCAAAACCAAGCAAACAGCCCTACTGCTCACGCAACATTTGCTGTCAGAGCAGAACTGCACTGCTCTCGAACTGAGGCACAACATGTGGGATCCCTCCTCCCTGGCTTGTGAGAAAGCCAGAACAGAGTTTCCATGCTACATGCTCCCCACAAAAGGCGATGTTACCTGGGGTCTCCAGCTTCAGGCTGAAAAACACGCTGTTAAAGAACTGACAACAGCCATAATGAAAAAATTATTCTCCACCACTGGCCCGAAGAAAGAGACGATAGTAAGATGTAGGCTCCCTACAGCTATGAAGAAACTGCACAGAATGATGTGGATTCAGTTACAGGCAGAAAGTTTCAGAGCCATCAAAAAAATCTAAGTCAGCAATAAAAGCCAAAAAGGGAAAGGGGGAAAAAAAGAAAAGAAAAACAGTGTGACACATACCCACAGTCTATCCAGCTTATAGTACCTCGTCCTTTCACCTCCTGGGCCACGCTGGACAGTAACCTGAGTGAGCTTTCCGCAGCAGCAGCTGGAAAGCAAAATAAAATAACAATAAAAATAAATCAACAACAGCATTATTATTCCACATAGAAAAACACAATGGTGCATTCCTTTGTTCTGAAGCACTGGAAGAACATTTTGTCTAATTTGAAGAAACCAGTACGAGAGGGATCAGTAAAATCATCTGTAAACTAGAAGGAATGCTGGCTGCAGCTGAAGTTGGGTGGCTCCTTCCCTCCACCCCCCTTAAACAACACACTGAAATTCATACCTCCAGGCATGCTCCCCCTGACCTACATTTATGGAGCTATACCGTGCCCTCTCCTGCAAACTGGCTTCCATCCCAACACCATCGTTTTCCTTTGGCTGGGCATTAACCAGTTTGTACCACTGCCTGCTACTTAGAGCAACTTCATTTAGGACCTTCATCAGCTGTAAGGGCAAGTCATTCAGCATCTCTGCCTGTCTTAATTCTATCCCTGCCATACACAGAAAATAACACACTGCTATTCTCATAATAACCCCGGGAGATACCCAAACCAACAGGCTGAGGAGCTCAAAACTATTCGCAGAAAGTACCCAGAAAAGAACCCAGAAAGTTCCTTCCAAGAACTGGCTGCATTATAAATACCCAACTAAGATTTTTATAATGCCATGCTACATGTGTAGATTTTGCAAAACACTTCCATTATTTTTAATACCATTTATAAGACTTTTGTAAACACAGAAGAAAAATGTGACAAGAGCTGGGGAGAGAAAAACATAGAGGTTCAAGCAAGTATCAATTCCCCAAAAAATTCTAACAGAAACCATTTCCTGCCTCAATAAGGAGAAAGTAGAAACCCAGACCCTCTTCCAGATCCATTTCAACTGCTGCTGCTCCACAACTACTTCAACTAATTGAATATAAGAACAGCTATATTGGGTCAGACTGAATGCTTCTGTAGACCAGTATCCTGTCTCCAACATTTGACAGAGTGAAGGCCTATATAGGTCAGCAGAGTAGACAAGCCGAGCCAGTGGGTAGTGACAGCCTCCTCAATCTCCAAACCGCCACAATTTTTATCTTAATCTCCTGGGCCAGAAACAGCTTCTTTGTATTCAACAGCCTTTGCTTGGGCCTGATGCCATCAGAGATGTCAGCCCACACACATCACCTCTCAAGAAACTCTCCTTCTCCCAATGCTGATAACATGCAACTCCCACCTCTCTCCAGCACAGGGACATAGATACGTGGGGGAATTCTTCGCGCATACTTAACAGTGGAACAGTCTGACAAACACCCTTTAAAAAAGTAAGCATTCAGGATAGGACAGAAGACTCACTAGATGAGCAGCCCTGGCAGGATACCCAAGCCAGTAGGGTGAACTAAACATCTCCTACGAATGAGGACATCTCCTGAAACCAATGAATTTTCTGCATGAGATAGCTGAGCAAAACTATATGAGTATTTTTGAGAAGCAAAGCCTTTGTTCCAGCAGTACCGCTGGATGCTGGGCAACATCTCAGCTGGGGGATGTATATCTGGGATTAGAATTGCACCTCGACATTCCTCTTTTTTTCCCCTTCCCCTCTTCCTGGGTGACAGTTAGGCAAGATATTTCTAATTGTGCAAGGATCACTGTTCTAGGAAGAAACACTAATCCCACAGTCAGCTCTGTATGCAATGCTTTAGACCGCTAAAACCAACCAATTAAATAATAAAAACAGAAAAAAGAAATCTCCATAACATGGCTTTTTGAACAATGCCCATAGGGCAACATTTATTTGATGAGTGTCAGAGCTGAAGTGTTCTGGTTGTGCTGCTAAAAATGAAAGCAACCACCACTTAAAATATTAAGCGTAAAAAGAACATCTTCCCTTTAAAAAGCTGAATAATACAGATGTCTTTTTTATCTAAAGTGTTCCTTTCAAAATCAAAAAGCGTTAGAAATTCTTTTATGGCTTTCACTTTGAACCTGTTCCTACAAAACCATTTGGCCAAATTCAGGTGCTCAAAATTCCCCACTACAGCAAAACACAAATATTTTAACAAAAATTAAGTCACATATATAATTTCAACTATTTCAGAATAAGCATATCTTTAGGAAACAAAATTAATTACCCCAGCACCTGCACATTTTTGTCTGCAAAATTCTCTGATACTGCAGAGGAAGGATATTGGGTCACCATACACTGCTCCAATTTGCCACACTATAAACGCAGAGCAACTCAACCAACATCACTGTGTTTAACTGAGATCAAAATCTTTGCAACAGGTCAGAAAAGGAGGACCCAAGCCCCAAACAAAGCATTACCTTGTATGCCTTGCCTGCATGAAGGGAAAGTGGCAACAAAAACAATACAACACTAAGGAAAATCATCTTAGTAACATATTTAACTTCTTGCTGTCCAATGACTTCCACATCCACAACAGCATTCTGCACTTGCATACGGATTAAAGATTGTTTCTTCCTTTTACGTAGTGTCACACAAAACAACACACCAAAACAAACAAGGCAAAGGTGAAAAGGTACAGCATGAGCAGAACACAGCACAAGGAAAAGCACACAGATGGGTAAAAGCAAGAGTGAACAGCCAGAAAGGAGAGACTGAATGAGAGAAGACAGCAAAGAGATTCAAGAGGACAGGTGGCATGATGTGAACTGAAACATTTCTGCCTCTCACACAAGCAGCTCGGGTTTTATTTTTATATTTTGTTAATTAAAGTTGAAGGACAACCATGGGACACACAAAGCTGTCAGAAGCAAAGATGGATTGATTTCAGTACTATAACTATTCATTAAGCCTTTCAGCGTCACCAGGAAATTGAAACTTGCAAACTACTGTGATAAACACACCAGAAAGCTCTAGCCTATAGCTGTTACAAGCAGCCAATTTTGGAGACAAAGCCAGAGCAAAGTACATTTTTGCCAATGTGACAGAACAATTAGAAGACCAAATTAAGGAGGCTCCAATCTTGAAACATCAGTAGCCTGAGTTAGAACAACAGGCACCAGTCCTGAAGAAGGCCTTGCAGTCATGTAGAAGCACCTTGCAGTCACATAAAGCAACACTGAACAGGGAGCAAGTAAGAGTAAAAAGCTTATTCATTGAGCATGTACACAGGTAACTAAAGATACACACAGATGTTCAAACGCACACACTTTGCTGGACACAAAGAGCTGTGATATCAAAAAAAGAAATAAAAAGGAGGACTTACCAGATTTGGAATACAGCACTAATACATTATTCCGTGTCCTGAGAAGCTTCTTAAAATCCTTGTGGTCACTTATTTTTTCTATGAGCGGAGACACCTTCAATGAGCACACAAACGCCGGCAAGAATGCCTACGGAAACAGAAAGCCAGAAACATTAGTAACATGCTGAGAAACAAAACACAAACTGCTTTTGAAATTGCTTTGACCATTTTCCACAGTCTTGAGACACACTGCCTTAAATAAACTATTGTGTCAATTTAATCAACAAAAGCCAAAAAAAAATAAAGCCACACACATGACTTTTTTGAACTGGACCAATACCACTTCCAGCAAGCATCCCTAATTGGAAAGATGAGATAAACACAACATCAAGAAATATGTTTTTAGTTAAGAAGCCATGCCCTCTGAAAGGTTTGTTCCCTAAGTCAGATAATCAGATAAAAGTTCTTACATAAATTTAACATACTGTAACAAGACAAGCAGCGAATTACCACTTTGAGAGCACTCTTGTCCCAGATCTCAGAATACACTGCAAACGCAATCAAGTACTTTGATATCCCACAGAAGACAGTGGGAGCCATCAAGTTAAAATAACTGACCCACACTGACACAGAGCAGATGAAGGAAATGAAAACAGAATTTGCAAGTAATACAGCATCTGCATTACAGCACTAACCACAACCCTCTCCAACCTGCCCTTCCAAAGCGGAGCAGGGATTATGTTTCACAGTGGCCACACTGTACCTCACACACACACCAGTGCCTTTGCCACAAGACCAAGTTCGACTTCCACTGGCCACATGGAAGGCATGGCATTTAATTTCTCTGCATCTCAGTTCTGTATCTATGCAAAGAAATTACTTTTTTTGTTACATCTTTTGGTCTATTTAAATCACGACCGCTCCAGAGCGGAGTCTGTCTTTTATCCTAAAGTAAAACTCCTATCAAAATATGACCGTAAGCTCAGCTGGGGCCTCTACTGCTCATTTGTACTGCAATAATCTTCAATAATAATAATAATAATCTTATCGATCAGGCTATGCTGCCTCCCTTCTGCACTGTACTGAATTCACACTAATGGAACGATTATGGGAAGCTTAGCTGGAGAAATTATCTAGTTTAGATTCACCTTACGGTAAAACCTTAATACTAATTGCTTGGCTAAAAGCTTTAGCTCATTTGCCTAACACACATGAGATTCAATGTTTTCTTAATTACAGAACTGATTTTGATCACGTCTGTCTCCAACTGGGCTGGAAAATGTGTCCAGAGTGGATGTGAAGTAGTAAGAGGCTGTTGTTCTTACATCCCATGTATTACAGATTGCAGTATTCAAAACAAGGCACTAAGCCAATCAAAGCCAGAACAGGCAGCCCCAGGCACTACACTCCATTACAAATTCAGCTATTTGCAAACACCACGTCACTGAGGCACAGAAACAAAACCTGCACCTATGAAACATACTTTGTAAGTGATGGAAGTTTTTACATGTGGAAAGGGGAGGGGGAGTTTTGGGACGCATGAGGTAGAGGGAAGAAGCTGAGCTGAAATGGAGGTCATCCTCAAAAGAATCCCAGGACACGTTCAGGAATTTAAAGTTACAAGACGATGCACCTACAACATAAAATACGAACGCAAGACAGGCTGGACAGGCTTAGAGCAAACAAGCTATCCCAGTTCACAGGCAGGATTCCCACCACCGAGCCCTGCTGACGAGATAGAACAACTGCGAGAAGGGAAAAAGCACATTTGCAAGTCAGCTCTACCTTCAGCATAAACGTCCTTGATGCTTTAATTTGACCGACAGACTCACATTCTTCTAAATCCAGATGTCCAGAGCTCAGCCTTCCTACTTCAGGCTGATGTATGTGAATCATTTGTGTATTTTCTGAGCTAAATACATGGTGTTGCCAATCAAAGTAGACAAATATAGTCATGCTAAGTGAGGTGACAAAGATATGCAAATTCGTGCTCAAAACTCATCACAATCAAGAGGCTGTACAGGAGGGATTAATCTAACATTGACTTATGAGCAGATCTCTTTAATCCTAAATATTTTTTTAAAAACTTTTTCCTTCACCTCATTTTTTGTAACTATCCAAGTGTCTTAAAGTTTTATTTATGCCCCGAGTTACAGAAGACTAAAACCAAACTTTACTGAAACTAAGGCTGAACACTGGGTGGGGCAGGGAGGTGGTGGTGGGAAGTAAAACTACAGGTTGCTGCTTTGGTTTGGAAAACTGGATTCAATTAAGGATGTTCTAGTCTATGAACTCACTGCCAAAAAGAAATAATTGGACTAAAAAAGCCACAAAGGCCACTTTCAACACGACACCAAACAGTACTATGAACTTTGTTTAAAGCATCTGTACAGTTTTACCAATAGCTCGGAAATACATGTATTTCACATCTTTTCCAGAGGGAAAGGCTGTCTAGCCAATTTCAATGAGTTTTCTTCTTCTCTTCCTTCCCATAATGGCAGAGCTATAAACCTCTTGAAAAATTGGAATCTGGAAACAGCGACAGCTTTAACTATTGCCTTGTCGGTGTTGCCACTAACAGAAAACGTGCTGCGCTGGCGGAACAGAGGCACTTGGAGGGAAAAGCACGTCACATTGCACCTATCTACTGCTACTTTGCCCAATTCCTCCTCAGGTATCAAATCAATACAACAAATGTTACTCATTTTCCTGCAGTTTTACTACAGCAGCTCCCTCTGATCCTATGGTTTAGACCAAAACCCACTGTGTGTACAAGCACACCAGTCAGCCCTGCCGAATAAATCATCATCTACCTTTAATAAAGATTAATGTTGCAGCCTTTCCTGGTTATAAAACCCAAAAGGTCCAAGCTGAAGGCATTGAGCTGGACAGAAACACCCTGCCTGCGTATCTAAAGGCAGTTGCAGCAACACTGGGAGGTTATCGGCTGAGCAGGAAAGTTCACCACCTCCCAAATATGCATTTGCGCTACATGGTGTTTGCAAACTGATAAGAATTAAGTAGTTCCATGCTCTCCAGCTTTTTCCTGCTGAAATTAAAGAATAAATGAGAGGCAGGTTTACTGTTAAACCTCCTGAAGAACCTCCGCCTTCACTACCAGCTCCACTGAAGGCAAGCGATGCCAAGCAGTTGTTCTCCCCCAATGCCAGTCCCAGCCACAGGGCTGCTTTGCCCTGCTCCAGAGCCAACCCGGTGATGACCCCATCAGTGGCTACAGCCTCACCAGTGCTACAGCCACTAGTGTGGGCAACAGCATGAAATCAAGAGAATGGAAAAAGAGAATCCTGTGGAAGCAGTTATACACTACTCTTCTTCACAGACAACCAGGCTCCTATTCCTCCACAGCCCACAGGCAAAGCAGCTGCAAAGACTGAAGCTCATTTGCATGTACCGTGCTATATGGCTTTAATTGTGATACACGACTCAGGTAGATTTACTCCAGACATTTTGCAGGAGAGCTAATCAGCCAGGCACTGCCCGATGAGGCATGCTGCTTCTTGTTTAAATCCAGGGCACAAGAGGAGATGAGCTTACATTAAAAAAAGAAAAGGTCAAGAAAGGTGACAGTCCCTTCTGGCCAGGAAGCTTCTTTTCATATGCCTCAGGAAGTGCTACATTCACACATATGGAACTCTATAAATAAGAAACAAGCTAAACCCTCTTGTCACTTGAGCATCCTAAAGCTTTAAGATGTATTCACAACCACCGCTGAAAAGTTAAGATAACATTCCAAACATTTTTCTCAAGAAGCTGCCTGCCTTGGTACCCATTGAAGTAGAAGGTGTATTAGGACCAACACATGCAACATCTGTGCCACTCCTGCCCTGTGACAGTTACACTGACGAGAGATCACAATCAAACTGAGGGAAGGCCTATTGCATTTTATGCTGTGTTTGCACAGTGCCTAGCATAACGAGTCCTCATCCACGGTTGGCTCGGTGAGCTGGAACCAACATAACAGTCACCTGGTATTCTTGGATGCAGGAAACTGGTGCAGACCGTCAGAAAAAGGCAGACTACACCCAGCAGACTATGAAATGCAAATCTGGTAGCAGCTCTAGTCTGCAGATTTTCCCCAGCTCAAGATCTCAATCTGAATTTATTTTCACAGGATTTTTTTATGGTTTAGGTCGCACATCAGTCATGTGATTGTAGTGTCTGATCTAAGATGCATGAAGGATTCTCAAGCAAAACATAAGTGAACCCAAACCCTCAAGACACAGTCAATTCAAAACTGCTGAGAGACACTGCTATTCAAGTACAAGGTACAAAAACACATGTGCTCTAGCTCTGCCTCTGCTCTTCAAATCAAAGTATGTATTTAAATATATAATCTTGCAAGCAAGGTGGAAGAAGTCTGATCAGTCAATAAGGTTTAATTTTCCTTTCCCCGCTCCCACCCCCACCCCCTACCCCACTTACCAGCAATCCCTTGCAGAGCTGTTAAAGAGCAGCGGAACACTCCACAACTCCACTCCCTTAGAACTGGTACCCAAGAAATATCTGAGCTTTCAGAAACCCAGAGGCATAAAGAGTTACAGGCAAATAACTTTTTGCTAATTATACTTCCAGGACTGACACTATTAAAAAAACGTGGTCACCCCTCAGGCCGTGTTTTCTCAAAATCATCAAGCATCTGAGAAAGAAGAGTTTGTTTCTCAAGTTTTTACTCTTCTCCGAATCTCATTTCAGAATGAAAAACAGGGAATATCTTTCAAGCAGCAACAAGAATGTATTTTCATATTTTACATTTATTATTCAAATTAAATGTGATAAATGTTTAACCGCTGCTCCCACAGAACCCAGTTCAATTTATGAGTTACTCCCCACAAAAGCTTTGTGACAGCATGGTCTTCTGGTAAGGATAAGCAGCATGTCTGGAGAATAGGTTTTTTATTTATTTCCTTTAAATCAAGGGCAATGAAAACACATGGTTTTTAAAAACAAGAAAATGCAAATCAGAATTAAATAAGAAAGCACTATCAGAGGAGTAGCACTGTACACTGGACGGAAAAACTATTTCCTATTTCTCCTATTTCCAGCTCAAGAAAATGAAAAAAATATATTTCCCTGGGCACAAATTATGCATTAAAAATATAAATGGATATGTGGCTGAAACAGTGCTTAGGTGCCTGAATCCATATGCCAACACTGACTTTTTATGCACACACTAACACTTACACGTATAATTAGGTAGACAATCTGCATACTATTCATCAAGAATAGCTGGGGCTGACATGATCAACGCTGATTCTAGCACAACTGCTGCTTTGCAGGGACACAGTCTTCCATTCAGCCACAATTTCAAAAGCCTATTTTTTCAGCAAGACATTGACTTTGATTTCTGTCTTAGCTTAACCACCCACTGATGTCATTCTCATTTTGGGACAACAGCATTCAGCCCACTGTAAATATGATCAATGAGCAGGGTCCTGTACATACGAAACAGATTGTGCCTGACAAGGCATTTTATGGGAATCTAGCTGAAGAGCAAACTTGCCTCAAAATTCCAAGCAATAATGGAGATGACTGAGTTTAATTTCATAATTAATTTTTTTAGGAGGGGAGTCTTTCACACTCTAAACAGGGGTCTCCTCTGCTACATTAAAATGGGGGGCTGGGGAACAGGCAAGAAACTTCAAGAACAAGACCAGATCTCACCTTCCCTTTCTTAATTAGTTCCCAAAACGAACCCTGTGGTGGAGCATGCACTTAACTTCAGAAGGTAGATTTGAAGAAATATCTCTGTACTGCAGTGGTGGAGGTTTGTAAACCTCCAGATCAGCCAGCGGCACAGCGAGGTCCTGGGGTGCAGGCAGCGTGCGTGTACTGAAAATACCAGGTCTAAGTCTCATTCAGGCAAGTGCAAGAGAGAAACTGATCTGTTGCTCCCTTCCCCCCAATTTGTTCTCACTTAAGAATACAAGATGTTAAAATCCAAACCCCTCTTGTTTACAACAATCACAGTTTGACTGCAGATGTTTTATCTTCCTTGTTCATCATACAAACCACTCTTGACCTTGTGCAATAATTGCTTGCTTTTCACTCACAAGCCCTCCCTCTGCTGCTATTTACATTCAGGGTTGTGCTGCTTTGATCACTGAGCCATTTGTAACAAATGCCTTCCAAGATGGATAGTGATAACTAGGACAGTCCCCTGTTTTCATTCATGATTAATATCCAAAATAGCTGTAGAAATGTTTTAATCAAATCGGATGAGGGGAGACGAGACGGGTTATCTGTGTTATCCAAAGGTACCTCCAGGAAGCCTGCTAAGAATTTATTATTCGAATGAGTAGGAAAGAGAAAGGGTGGCACCTGGGTGTCAGAACTGAAGTAGCCCCTGCAATCCCACAGAGGCTACAAAACCATCTTCTCCCAACCACACGTGCAGGGGTTCCCGAACTGCTGCCTGCTGAGGACCCCCAGCACATAGGCTGACATTATCTGCAACCGACCCAAAAAGCCACCCACAGGCTCAGTAGGGAGCAGTGACTCCTGCGCCTACAGCAGCATGGGATGACCAGGTGAGGAGGACTCCAGCAGACATGCTGGAAGATCAGTAACTTCTGCTTTACAAGACTGACAGCATCAGAAAAAACATGTTTTGCCTGACAGATTTACATTTGCAGACAGCCCCATTGGACAGTTCCTGGGTTTTATTCATTTCCCATGTGCTCTGAGGAAGAGCACATTCTTACTCCAATTACAATCGAGATCAATTAACTCCCACCTCAAGCCATTCAAGGAATAAAGAAAACCCCAAGCACTGCTGACATTTTATTGTGGTGGGTCATATCCGCAAGAGGCAAGTGTCATATCTTCTTTTGTTCACAATGAAAGGCAAATTAAAATCCTGACACAGTGTCTTGGTATTCTTTAACTTAGGCTGAAGAATGCTACAAATAAGGCATTCCACTTAACGTGGTGTTTGCTATGTTCACTTTCCAAATGTAGAAGATAGCAAAAAATACCATGGAGACGTCAAGATATGACTAGACTCTACTGTTCATATTGTTCTTAAATGCTGGGTTTTAAGGAGCATAAGCTACAGGCATAAAAGTCTGTACTAAAGGTTGTTCTTAAGGGCTCTGTGCAGACAATTAATTGTATGGTTTATCACTGGTTTTCAAATGCTTAGTGAAGGAAAACCTGTGCAACTATTTCCTAATTAACAACTAACTGTAATAAGGTTCATTACTAATGCTAAGAACTTTCTCCTTCTTATGAATGTGAAGCTTGCTTTCTCCAAGCCAGGCATTGGTGCAGTATATGTTAAACAAGCTCTTGATGAAATAATGTTTCACATGTTTCAGATTTCACTTCTGAACAAGCACGTTTGGATGACTTCAGATGCTAAGGGCATGAGCAAAGCATTGCCACATAATCCCTCACTAAAAATTGGGTTTTGAAGAAGTTTAAAGAAGTATCACCTACTCAAGAAGCACATAGGAGATGCTATAAAAAGAAGACAAAACCACTATTAAAGGGACTTATAAAGAAGAGAAGGCAAAAAATGACACCTGAAAATCCTTAGCACTTTCTTTATATGGCACTGTTATCTTCAAAGCATTGCACAAATATTAACTAATTAATCCTCACATTTTTCTGCCAGGTGATAGGAGATGAAGCTTAATTTAAACAGTTAGAATAAGATTCACATAGAAAGGAAACTATCTGTAAGAGGCAAAAGGAAGGCAGCATCAGAGCATGCCAGCACACAGCTGATCCTAGTGCAGCACACCGCCACATGCTCATGGTGTGCTATCTTCTGAGAAGTGAGGAGGGGGAGAGCAAGAGTCTGCAGTCACCCAGCAAATACGCTGTATGACTTTAAACCTGAAGACTACAGAGAGGACATCATCAAGGCAGCCACAAGAGATTACCTCTGTCATGCGTTCTGCAAGCGCACAAACCACAGTGCCCTCCACCAATGCTACCAACTACTCTCAGCTAGCAAAGTGCCCAAAACTTAAGACCCACTTTGCTATCACATTTTTCTGCCACTCACATGCTTGAAATGGTGGCAGGATCAATGTAAACTATAACTTACTTCCAAAGTGACCCCGTCCACATCAAGGAATTCAAGGCAGTGCTACTCTGTGATTCAGGTTGCAAATTGCATTGAGTTTTTCCATTCACAGACCTCCACACACAACTCTGAAGAATGGTGAGTCTCATTGCCTCCATTTTACTGAAATGAAGGAACTCAAGGAACTGCATCACCAAAAAGCAAAAGAAATGGTCAACAGAACAAGCACCTCTTCCATCACCAATTGATCATGGCGTTGTGAACACACTCCCTTGGCAGAAAACACTTCTGATGACCACACCATGCTTGTGGCAACACCCCAGGCCTTCTGAAGGGTGCTTTGGCACCAAAGCTAGTGGATTCAAAACACCACTCCATAAGAAACAGTTGAGTAACAAAACCAGTCCTGAAAGTCAAGGTTTGATTTCGGACAGGCATCTGAGGAGACAGAGCACAGCCTATGGCACAGGTTTCACAGATCCGTATTTTGAAGAGGGAATAGATGCAGGAAATAGGAAGGGGGGCGGGGGGAGGCAGCAAGTAAGGGATTTGCCTCTGAAACACCCTCCCCTCTGACTGCAGCACACCACTTCCCAAAGCAGCTCCTGTAGGACAAACAGTGACTGGATGGGAAGAGGCACACCCAAATTCCACCATGGGAAACAGCACCCAAGCGCTGCAGAGAAGCAGCACTTGCACCTTGCGTGCAAACTCAGAGGCAAAGTCGCTGCTGCCATGCTGCAGGGCTACCTGCAACACAAAGAGTGAGCTACATCCAAGCCCTCCCCGCAGGCCTGGATTCACAAGTCCGTGCCAGTGCTCACTGGTGCATTCCTGTGACGTTACTGGGACTTGAGGAGCTGGGAGCCTGAAATGTTCCTTTCAAGCCTTTCTTTGAAGGCACCGGGTTTGAATGGCATCAGGTCAAGAAGCCTGCTTTCCAACAGCTGTAGGTCGGTCAGACTCTCTTGACTCAGTTTCTCTGCCATTAAACCAACACTCAGAAGACAAAAGCAACCTTTGCCACATTGGCCTGAGATAACATTCATCAGTGTTTGCAAAGCAAACAGATCCCAGATGCATAGTCCTGTAGGAAGCAGTGGCTGGCCTCTGCTAGGGACAGCACAGTACCCCATACATCAGAGGAAATGCAAATCCACCTCAGTGTGAAACTCCTTCCCAATGCCTTTAATAGTAAATATGGTCCTTTGAGCATGAAATATAGTCAACCACTTGACATACCAAGAAGGGAATTATCTCTATAAAACTAAACCACAACTTCCCTATGACTTTTCAACTCACTCAAGAAATAAAACTTTACAGCAGGCAGAGATCACTGCGGTATCTTCCTCACGTGTGTGTCATATTCACAGGGATGCAGAACAACTTAACATCTTCCATTAGAAGATACTGAAGTGGTTTCTTCATCCAGCTTTGTAGTTTTCCTTTTACAAATGCAGGAAGTCTTACAGAGATAAGGATTTAAATTCTCGGAAGCCACCTCTAGATTTCAGGTCCTACTTTAAAAATGAGCCCTATTTTTCAGGAGCACTACGCATGCACAACTCTAGCTGCTGTCCCACGTGCATTGCAAGCACTCAGCACTTCCAGGGGGAAAAAGAAAGAAAAAAAAAATCATGTTTCATTACATAAAAAAGGACGGGCTGGAAGGAAAGACAATGTTCTCATTAACCTCTGTCCTACCAAGCAGCTGGCATTACCTTTGCTTTAACTTTACACACTGAGAACATCCTGATTTAACAGCCTCACTGACTTTGCAAACATTGACTCAAGAAAAATGTAAAAGCAGGTTTTGCAATGTCACAGCTGTAGGCTAGTTTTTTAATCCTGGTGTACAGCGAGCTACATATTTCAAGATGAAAAATCACACCTTTAAGTGCAAGATAATGCAAATTGTAAGAAATAATTTAAACTACTTGTACACAGCAAAGGGGAAAGAATTAGCTGAATCAACAGCTCAATGAAGGCATCTGCTCAGCATGCAGCATCACAGAGCAAATAAAATGCTGGGGCAAATTAAGAAGGGTAAGAGAGAATAATGTGAATAAATTATAAGGGCTTCATATAATGTCACTGACAACAGCAGGCCCACTCTGCTCATCTCAAAGACACCAGCTCTACAATACAAAAAGTCCAAAGAAGGGCAGCTAGAGTACTTAGGAACAACAGATTCACATGAAGAAAGCTAGAAAAAAAATAATTTTTAATCTACAAAAAGAAGTCACAACAAAATACTTACATTAACATAAAATGAATGTTAAAGTAAGGTCAAGGTCTGACAGTCACAGTGGATATAGAAGGAAATCCACAAATAACTCCACGTGTTTAGTTATTTTAAATGAAGGGAAAATTCAGTCCACTTGTAACTTCACTTGGTTCACAGTATATACTTAATCTGACAAATACACTGCCGCAAGTACTGTGTATATTAAAGATGAGCCACAGGGTGGAAAAAAAAAAGCACCACTTTAAGACCTATCCAACATTTTAGGAAGAGTTCAGCCTGACTTCAGTTTCACTTGAAATCAATAAATAAACTGCATAGCAGAGGTCTGCGCTTCTAGACCGAGCTTTGAAGAAAACAAAAATTGTGCAGGATGCACAACATTTCCTTTCCGTCCTCCTGACCAAACTGATCGCTAGACCCCTGCCCGGGGCAAAAGGCTACATCAGCCAAGGCCGATGCCTTCGGTCCCACAATGGCAATTCTAATATTAGTACACAATAAGCATAGGGCAATTAGCAATTCCACACTTGATTTTTATGAATTACATAAGCACTTTGGTCATGCATTTCCAAATACATTTCAGATCACATGTGCATTAAAAAAAATTAACGTAATTTTTCATTAATTATTAATTTCATTTGCCCAGACAGAAGAAAGAACTGTAGGTCAGGCCAATAAACGACCGCTTTAAAGCATGCCTTCGCCATTCTTTTGTGTTATTTATGCTACATTCTGTACATAACAGAAGAAAAATCAGACTTTAAAATATATCTGTAAGTCTAGGAGTCTCCCTCAGGAAAGGGGTGTTCTACTTGGCATCATGTCAATGAAACATACCATACCCAGATCCTTCGGAACGCACAAAGATGGAGAGCGCCAATCTGAGGGACACACCGGCAGGGCTTGCCCGCGGGCCAGGGCTTGCCCAGGGGCCAGGACTGCCCACGGGCACCAGGGCTTGCCCAGGGGCGGCAGGGCTTGCCCAGGGGCGGCCGTGGCCGCGCACAGGTGCACAAAGCCGAGCGAGGCAGCTTTGCTGCGGCAGAGCCACCGCCGAGGGAAAGCCTCTGCCGCCGCGGCACCGATTTTCACACAAAACTTCCTCAGAACGAAGCGCCCGCCAGTTGGAGCCCCCGGGGCCGGTGTCGGCCGGGGGCTCCAGCCCGCAGCCGGTGAGGGAAACGCCGCCGCCCGCCGGGGTGGGTTTTCCCCTCGTGGTTTTTTGAGGGACAGAGGGAAAAGCGAGGGAGGGAGGCAGGAAAGCAGCAGAGGGGCTGCGCGCTGGGGAAAACACCGGGGAGGAGAGCTGCCGGTGCCCAGCCATGCCGTGCCGAGCCCGCCCGGGCCGGCGGCGGGCGCTGCGGCTGCTGGCGGGCTCCCCCTCCCGCGCTACCCCCACCGTCCCGGGGGAGCGCCCAGCGCCTGTCAGAGCCCCGCGCGTCTTCTGCTCTTACGTTATCAGCAATAACACGGCTGTTACTTCGCTTTAGGAAACCATGACGCGAAGCTACAGTAGCCCTTTCATACTAAAAAGGCCAAGTCTTCCCGAAGTCTCGTCCCTGGCGCAGCCTGGAGATGGACGCCACGTTGGCACTGATGCTGCAAGCCAGGGCGTTGCTGCCCTAAGCCCGGGTGGCCACCCCGCTCGCCCACCGGCAGCCGGGCACCTGGCCCACGCTGGCGCGGCGGGGGTCTGTAGCAGGTGGGCCAAGGCAGGGGGCCTGCCCAGCAGGTTGCATGGTCATTCCTCACCCTCGAACCTTAAATGCAGACCACTGCTTTACTCCCGCTCTGTAAAGCACAGATTTTACACTTTGGAGGTACGACAGCTTTACTCACAGGTGGCTGCAAGATTCACTGACAGTGAGCGCGTTGGAGCTCCAGCATCAACTCCAACTTATAAGGGGCTCCTGAGCCGGTAAGGGCTTAACACGATGGAAAACAGCAAGGGCTTTTTTAGCTCCATGTCACATCATGGAGGCTTATCAGTGCATTAAAAGGCCATTTTTAAACGAGTAGTTTAGTGATTTTATCTTTAGTATTTGTAATAAGGCAAATATACAGTGTCCCTCTGAGAAACAAAGCAATAAATTAAAAATACTACCTTTTGCTGATTGATACAAATTACAGTTCAAACTGCATGTCAGAATATCTAAGGCTCTTCCAGTGATGTTCGTCCCTCTAGAAAAGAAATGCTGGTACAGGTAAGGAAACCTGATTGCCTGCAATCAAACCAGCCAACGAGTCCGTGAGATGATACATGATTTCACAACTGTTAAGCTGCCTTCCATGAAAACCTGTACCAAGCTGCTAATTATGTAGCTGAGGAGACAGTTTTAAGACGCATTTTTAAAGTCACTATGGTACAACTTTGTGATACTTATTTCCACCTATCGCTTTGCCACATTGAAAGCATGCTCTGGATATTTGTTAAATATGCAACCCATAAGTGCTTTTCAATTTGCATCAAGGCATTGATACAGCTTTCACTGAAATGTAGCCTTCCCCAGTTTGCCTTCCTGAATCATAACATGACCACATAAAGTTTCTGCTTACTCAAAGCTGTTAGTGTCAATAGTCTTATTCCGACTTTGTGTCAATATTTTTTATTCCTTAGATCTTCTTTATTGGGATATAAATATCTTGACTGTAGGGTAATCAGCTAAAATAAAGTGCAAATAATGGAAATTACGTGTAAACTGTGGAAGCTTTGTGCAAAATTCTTTTTTTTTTTAATTTCCCCCTAAAGATAACTGAGTGACAAGGCAGGAAAAACTGCGAGCCAAACAAACAAGCTTGCCTTACCAATTTATCATTCTGGTACAACAGTAGATGAACCAATTATACTTGTGTCTGTTATTTGGCATCGGTGATCTTTAATGTGTTTGCACTGATGTCATTCAAAAGGAAAGCTAAATCATTAACTAGGATATAAAGCACAACATGAAACTGGGTATAGTTGAATCAGTTTTGAGGCTGTATGCCCTTTATAATCCTCTGCAGTCATTTGTGTTTATTTCTGGGACCATTTATTAGCCTGTCTCATCTATGTACGTATTTATCATCACCAGATAATTTCTCATAAGGTACAGGAAAACATAAGCTGATAACTGTCTTAGAACCATAAAATAATACTATTTTCAGTACCATCAGTGGAAGACTATTACAGTTCCTAAGAGACTTGTAATATCCTTCAACTGATATCATTAAAACTTCTAATACCCTTTTATTGATGTTACTTGAAAGGTGTATTAAATCAGTATCTATTTAGATAATAAAGGGTAGTAGATTAAAAACTTGAAATAGTAAGAACGGTATATAGTAACAAAAAACATAGGAGAAACATACAAGTCTGTTCACTCTTAGTTTACTACTGTTCACAAATCCTCAATCCCCGCAATCCTTTGTAAGTCTGAGACACACTTTTTACTGGGGCGGGATGTGAAACACCAATATTCTAAGCAACTGCAGTATAGGAGGCAGCCAAATAGCACAGAACACTGAACCTCGAGGTAACAGCTTTGATTTCTTCTACATCTTTGATCATAGCCAGAATTTGGAAGTGGAGCATATAGGTACTTGTGATGGCAGAACAATCAAGAGACATCTAGGAATACAGTATGCTGCATGAGAAATAGGGATGATGTAGAAGACATTGCAAGTCACCCAGAGCAGCTAAGATGCGCTTTACTTTCCTGTTCTCTCATGTGCATTTTGATTCAATGGCAATAACTGCATCAACATAAAGAAGCCCTATTCACCTCTTAATAAGGAATAAGATGAAGGACATTTTTTACAAAAAATTCTTCAAATTTTTCAGCTTTTCAGATAGCCTCCAAAAGTATTCTTTGAATGTTTATAAATATTTGGTGCTTTCCATGCATGAAGTAACTCTTTGAATTGACTGTACTTCCTTCAATTTAAAAGTGACTAAACGTGCAGTGCACAAGGACATCTAGTTCATCAGCAGTTCTCTACAAGGCACAGCTATTCTCTTTTTCTAGTGAGAAGTACGGACAACATGCATTCTTATAGTATACCAAGAAAAAATTCATAGAACTGAGTCCACGGAACAATTTCATGCTGCATTTTATAGTCTGAATCCCAGGTTACTCTGTTAGTCCATTTTACTTACCTAGAGAGCCTGTAGAGCTGCCTTAAATGTTTTAACATTGGTTGAGGGTTTTTTTTAAACAAATAGCTCAAGTAAAGTAGGAGTAAGAAGAGGGCAGGGGGCACACCAGGAAAGGAAGCCAAGCCGTTGTCAGGGCACAGCAAGGTCCAGCTGGTCCCTAAGAGCCAGAGAGCCAAGGGCAACCCCAGGGCCAGCAAGGCAGGGACCTTCCTGCCTAGGACCCACCTGGCAGTACCTGAGCAAGGAAGCCCAGGGGAGGCTGCTAGGCTCCTACAAGAATCCAAATCATCAGGCAGGTTCACAGTGATGGGGCAGATCTGGATCAGCAATATTCATAGTCAGATCAGGACCATGGCAGAATGGGAAATCAGCATCCCACAGCGTCTGAACTTAAATAGTTCCAAGGCCTTGGGTTGGGGTGGGAGGGTTGCAGGTGGGGCTTGTCAGGGTTTTTCCAGGCTCAGTAGTGCCCCTTGGAGCCTTAGCAGTGAGAAGCATGAAAGGAGGAATACTAAGGAGCAGTAAGGGCAGGGCCCTTTATAGAGGAAGTGGAGCTGGGAGCTGCCACAAGTCAATTAGAGCCATACGTGCCTGGCCAAGGTGAGCAGAGCTGTGTGTAGCCAAGTTCACACAAGGGTCCAGACAGCTAGGTAAACCTGTTGAAAAGAGGTAGGTCCAACATGAAGCTGAAAAGCAGTTAGTGAGTCAGGTCTGATGACAGTAACCAGTGTCAGCGCTAGCCTGGTAGTCACCAGGGAAGCCTGGCAGCCACCGGGGAAGCCTACACTGTCAAGGCAGGTCTGAGGTCAAGCAAGGATATTGAGTCTGTGGGTGAGTGTCTGGATATGGCCAGGTGCAGGCATGGCTGCAACATCATGAAGGCAGGTACAAGGGGTGAGAGCCTCTTCTTAAACAGCCCTTGTGCGAGGGAGGGGCAATCCCCCCTGTAGTTTCTTAGAACTTGTTCTCAGCAGTCTGGATCTGGAGGAGATGTTGCTCCGTGCCGCGGTGCTGGCCTTGAGTGCAGGTGGATAAACTAAGGGAGAGGAGCATTCTCTGGGCCTGGTGAAGAGGCGGTAGAAAGCAAGGAGATGAGCTAACCTCTCTTTAACAGTGTTTCTCTCTGGCTGAAGGAATAATCTCTTGCTGTCTAGATGCTAAGAAGTAGTGGGAGTCTCAGAAGTCTTTTCCAGAAGAACCTTGTGAAGTGAAGAAAGAGAGGAGGTAGGATAATCTCTGGCAGAAACAGCAAGTGAGGGAAGTACAGCTAGTGTTTATTGAAGGAGAGCAGGCAGTTAGAGCATGCTATTGGAAAATAAATCCTCTTACATCAAGAAAAATGGGTAGAAAAACGCAACAAAGTCAACAGGCAAGAAATGAGAAGGCCTGTTTTTGATTCATTTATAATGTGATGCTGAAGTTAAGGAATGGGAATTAAGAAGAGATGAGTGGATGCTGTGAGGAAAATCCCTTACACCCAGTCTGGAGGATTTAACTGGACATTTCTGGTAGCTGGCTTGTTTCAGCAGCTAATGGGGATTTGCTTCTGGAGCAACCTGTATTCTGATATTGGCAGCATTGCCTTGGCTTGTATGTTTTTCTGGCTACAGTGCCTGTTTATACAATGAAGGTTTAGTGTGTAGTCAGTTATACTTCAGCTGTTCATTCCCAAATATTAGCTCTCCCTTCTTACATTGTACATTAGTACATTCCCTTCTTACACTGCAGCTCTAAACGAGAATCTTTTGTAGCTCTCATTATTAATTCAGCTCTGTTGTGTTGGTTTACCTTGACTTCGAAGAAGAGACATCAAGCAGAACACTGAACCTTTTACACAGTAAGTCATAAATTATTCTAAAGAAAAAAGGCACCACTAGTCTGTAGACGAGAGCGTTACTGTTACTGTACATCTTTCTATATGTCTGAGAAGGAAAGCATAAAAAAAAAAAAAGAGCAGGTAAGAAAAACAAAGTCTGAAGTTGTGGAGATGGACACATCTCTGCAAAAAAAGAAAACAAGAACGAGTGAAATTATTATGCAGGAATAAGAAGCTGTGAGAACGGAGTCTGAAGCTGAAGTCATTCCACAAGCTGAAACTGATCTTAATCAAAACAACAGAAGAAAATGTGGTAATGGGAAGGAATATAAAACCAGAACGTGTTGATTAGAGGACACTTCGGGTTTTTTTCTTTGCATTAAGGCTGATATGCTATCTTTTTAAGGTAATAAAGTTTTATTCTGAATCTTGTTTTCTGTTTTTCTGTCACCAAAATGTTGGCAAATCGTGTACATTTTAGTTTCTTCTATTTTATTTCATAGAAAATGCTGTTAACTCTATGCTGCAAACTACTACAAGCTAGGAAACTGAAAGCCAGGGCTGATATCCTATGTTTTACAAACCCTGTAGGCAACCTAAATACTTATGAGAATGTTTTCAGAGCATTGTCGGTTTTAATTCTGTATTGCATAGCTTCTGACAGTTTCTTAAATACACATATGAATTATTTAAAAAACTTATGTACTTATTTAAATAACAGTCTATTGGCAGATCTTGAGCTCACTATTTCGACACGTATTCATGTACTATGTTTTTCAAGGCTTTTTGGCATATGGGATTTTCAGCAAAGGGCAGAGTGTAGACCATTTATAATTTCTGAAATAATTACCACACAGCCCATCTTGGTCAATAAAAATAAAAGACCAATTTCTGGATATTTTCACTGATACTGCACCAGGCAGATCTCCAAGTTTCATTTCTGTGAGCTCTTCTTCAGTACGAATGAGCAAGAACTGAGTGGGTTTTATTTGGTTTTTTTTATCTTTAGGTACTTTATATATAAACAAGAGAATGGATTTTAACTCTGTAATTTCTAAAACTATTTGGCAGGACAGTTCTTTGTACAGAAGTACTGTGTTGTGTTTGGTTTGCTGGTTGTTTTTTTGTGGTTTTTTTTTTAGAAAAAAGGAGACTCATCGTATTTTTAATATGTCCAAAGCAATTGTTCAGGTCATGGTGGATCCAGTTTTGATCAGTTACAATACTGAAATGGTTGCAAGAATTTTTGCTGTTACAGATGATAGAAAAGATTTGGTTTACTTGCTCTCAAGACTTAGTTTAGAATTATTTCTATTAGTTCCTATTACTCCTGGAATTGTGTATAGCTTTTTAGTATTAGTTGATTAAAATTCTGGAGCAGTATCTTCTGGAGAAAGCAATGCTATGTTTTCTTCTTGTTAATTCAGGAATCTTGGTTCTCCTTGAATCTACTTCCCTTCACTTGGGGAGACCTCCTGAAGACACTGGGCCAAAGCCTGGTGTGGTTCAGGCCAGTTTTTCATTCGGGTGAGGTGAAACCTGAGGCTTCAGTCTCCCAAACACATTGTGGCTGTAACCTGGAGCACCACCATTCCAGATCCCTCTGCCACAGCTGGGGCCTCAGCTGTCTCACAGGCGGCAACGGGTCCACAGCCCCCAGACCCGCTTCTCCTGATTCAGCAAACCAGGAAGGGAAAAGCTGCAAATTGTGACTGTTACTCGTGCGCTGTGCCTGCAGAGATCTCGCGGGGGTCTTCTCACATACTGGTGGCAGAACAATTTCTGCTGTCAGAAGTATGGCATAAAGAAGGGAAAAGCCACTGGTCCCAACAAGCCATAAAAATAGAGTCGTAGGCCTGTGCTGGGTGACCCAGTGTGTGTGTGGGTATGACTCAACGCCAGAGTTTCTTCCACATGCGTGAGTTAGATAATCCTGCTCTAGCCTTAGTTAACTAGCGATGTGTTCATAGGAAAGGAACAGTGTGAGTAATTCTTTCCTTTGAAAGAGACCTTGACAGACCTTCCTGTGGGAGACGTGAATGGAGATTTCAAGATTTGGCGTGATATTAACAGTAAGAAAAAATAAATATCAGGAAGGCATCAGAAGCAGCAGCAAAGGGACGGTGGAGGGGAAGATCTCCAATATTTTATAAGAGTGGTGGGGGAAAAAACCCTAAACTAATTGAAATAACAAATCTCACAAGTGATTTGTAAAATGGAGCCTCTAGTTACCAAAATGCCTAATTAATTTTCCTTATTGGGTTGCTCATAACATTAAAATATTATTTTCTCCAAAGTAACGCAGTAGCAAACATTCAGATAGCTTCGGTAGATCTTTTACGTAAATTGCATTGGCTAGAGGGTTTGAATTTTGTTATTAACTGTGGAAAAAGAAAAGGTAATTGAAAAGGTTTCTTGTGGTTTGGAAATGCCTTCCAAATATTCATTAAACATTTAAGCGACTAAATTTGCAGAATATGTTCCTGACATTGGCACTGGTTCTGTGGTATTTCTCTCATCAGATGGAAGTACTGTGTGTTATGCAGAGTGCATTCATGCATAAACAATATCATTTTCATAAATTAAAACCTCCCCTGCAGAAGGAACATCTGTGCCTGCCTTTGAATAAAAGATGGTGGCATGTGAGTTGCCCCTTGACTGACTAGAAGAATCCTTATGCTGGAGAAGAAGGCGCGTAACCAGAGGCGAGCAAGCCTGGGTCGGCTAGCTCCATTTTATCTGAAAAACTGTCCTTAATTCCCGGCCCACCCGCACCCCCCACCTCGGGTTATCTAGGGTGTATTTAGCTGTGGTGCCACTGACGGGGAAAGGTTAATCGGGTGCTTGAAAAGTTGCCATATGCTTGCTTGCTT
>JAVJGI010000064.1:31094811-31110491 GCA_035590275.1 Ibycter americanus | reverse complement strand
CCCCCCCCCCCAGTGACAGTGCACGTGTACAAGATGTTACTATGGAAAGACAGAAAGTGCCAGGTCCCAAACATAATTTAGAAATGGAGTCTTACCACTACAGGGACAAAAAGGTAACCACATTCCCCATTTTTAACCTCTTGTTGCCATATGCCTGGGCCCTGCTCTAAGTGTTCAGCTGGACACACTGATCCCAGTACTGTCAATATACTCCTTAAGAGGCCAAGGAGCCAAAAGGTTCTGCCTCCACAAGCATGAGATCTGCTCTGCTTTGAGTTCCCATGTGTAAGCTTTTACGTCACTTTGCACACAGTTTATTTGAGCCCCATGCCACACTGTGGAAGAAGGCTACATATACATTAGTGCCCTAAGTAGCAGGGAGTTACTGTTATTGCAACTGGGCTGAAGCTCCTCTGTGTGAGGATTTGATAGACCAGGTGTGCAGGGCCTCCGGAAGTAAAAGGACCCCAGATATTTTCTTGAGTTGCTTATGCTTAAAGCCTACTCTGAGGGGAATGTGAGTAATCCTGGATTCAGTGAATTTGTCTAAATGAAGAATTCTGAAATACTTATGTTCTAGTAAACAAGACAAGAGCTTTAGGCTATATGCTTTTATTCTGTTGTCATCTCTTTAGAAGACGAATCCCCTTTTCATTAGATAGCATCTAGCACCGTGATGTTCTGATCTGGGTAAAAGCCCATCATGGTAGTGTATTGCAATGTTACAGGAATATGTATTTTCCATTTCTTCCTGATTCAGTCTTGAGGTGGTCAGGAAAGACCGAAACGGCAATGTTTGACTATGTGTGATTGAAGGATTCCTCATTACTACAAAATTTCTTGAGTTTGTGCTTTTACCTGTCACATTAATGTCCAATTGGTTGAGTATTCATAAATGCTAAATTTTTAAGTAGGAATGGACTTGTCACAATATTGTCTACTTACAGGAAGAATTTAAGGGCAAGGACCTTTTCTGTAATTGGCGTATAGACATAATTTCTTCATAAGGAATATGGATATATTTGGGTTACATAAATCAAAACACTCAGCCAACTGTACCACAAGAGGGATGATATGACATGTGCAAGGGAAAATCATGACTCTCAAAACCACAACTTTAATCAAAATCTGTTGGCTATATGCTGTGTTAATACTTAAATACTACAATACATGCAAGCAAGATTACATAATGAGACTCAGCAAAATAAGTTAATTTTTCTGCAATGTCAACTCATGTTCCTTGGTTAAAGCATGTTGTGTGGAAAAAGCACAGCTGACTTCCAGTACGGTTTTGTTATTGTAATTGTATTTGCATACTGTAGTAAAATGCCCTTTTGAATTTCCTTCTTTTTAAAGCTGTTTATTGTGTTTCTCTTATTATGGGGACAATACTACCACAAGACTTACTTGATTTATAATTGCATTTTGACAGATTTATTAACATAAATATCAGATTTATTTGCCCACATTACTAGTAATATATTTAAAATAATTTTAAAATCCATTTGGCCTTTCACTTGATGTGTTGTTGAGTTCTGAGTTTTATCATACACTTCACCAAGTGCATGAGTAAAACAGCTTCCTTCCTTGGGAGTAATTTTATGTTTTGTATAACAAGCAACGATGAAAAAAATAAATGTTCTTTGTTTACAAACAACAGAGTCCCATTCAAGTGTTAAACAACTGTTATTATTAATTATTTACATTGTGATAGCTCTGCAGAGACACCATCATGGAGCATGGCTCTAGTACGTTAGCTGCTATACAAACATAGATGAAAAAGATGATTGTTACTATTCCTTATGGCCAATATGCTAAGTTGCCCAAGGTAATGATGATTTGTTTATAAAAAGCTGCAAAAGGGCCTGAATTAATCCAAACAAAAAAGCCTAATTGTACTACTAAAATCATTTGTGGTAAGGAAGAAGGAAACAAAACCAGAAAAGAATGTGCTAGATTAACCTCACATCTGTTTACTGTTAAAATAATAGAGGGATCAGCTATTCAATTCTTCAGAAAGGCCACTAAAAAAAAAAAGACTGAAGAGGAATAAAGATGGTCGTGAAAGAAAATATGCTAAAGGCAGTGAGGCATTTTTTAATGGCTGCTTCCTACATCACCTTCTGCATGCTGAAATATATCAGTGCACTACCGGAGCATCAAAGTCAGAGCAGTCCAGGCTGTAGAGGAAGACCTAGATGACTCATTACTCTTGTGAGCTTTGGCTAAAACCCGAGCAAGCACAGACTTCCTGTTGTTGCCCTTTCTTCTGGATCTTTTTTCTTTCCTATCTATTTCTTCTGTATCTTTCTCTTTTTAGCTTTTTTTTAGTAAGGGTTTTGCTTAGTTGGCCAAGATCACAGGCCTTGTTGCTATGACATTAAATAGGCTGAGATCTCTACATTCAAAATCCTGAACCCTATCTAACTTTTTAGGATTGGTCATGAACATACTTTTGATTCACTCATCTCATCAAATTTAGTATAACAGTGATGCAGGGAGCTTACAATCTAGAAGCATTGCACTAATCTAAGCTTATAAAAAGGCTACTGTACATTCTAATATTGGACCCAGAACTATTTGAAAGTGTTTCTGGTATTAATAAACCCAGCATCAGTAAGTGTTACATCCCTTAGAAGATCTAGGTTTGAGAGGCTGATGCAGGAAGTCTGTGGCATATTAGGATAATGAAGTCTGTAAAACTACAGGCTAGCATTCTAATTACTGGATTACCTTTCCTTCTCCTATCACATTGCTGTTTCCAGGAGATCTGATTCATTATCATTCCTTCATTTTCAGTATTTTGCCAGTTTCCTGGGCAGTCAACACAATATACTGGATTCCTCTGAATTCTCCAGAAGCAACAGCCTCCCACAAAACCCCACTCCCTTCAGAGTGCCTATTTAAGCACAGATTCGTATGTCAGGAAAGCAGTCAGGCATGTCTTTTTCTGTATGCTTGCTAATTGATACTTAACTTACTGTACTAGAATCTAGAGGAGATTGTTTTCTCCTCTAGAATTTCTGAGAAAAAAATTGTTCCCTTTCTCTCTGAGAATGTCTTTTCCATTAAGCTTTTGGGGAAGCATTCTCTCCCAGAAGACATGATCATGATCCTAAATGCATCTCAGCACTGCAATTCATGTATGAGAATTAGAGGGAGCAGCCCTAGTCATTTAATCCGATCCGCAAGGGGCTGAGAAAGAAGCAGGCAGAAGCAGTGTCTGCTCAATTTATCAACAGCAAATCTGAAAACAAAATGCAGTTCTAGTCTGTTTTTGGTGGAGAGCTGAGCTTTTGAAAGAACTACTTTAATTAAAAATATTTCTGGTCAATGGTACTTATCGTCTTCAGAAAATTGCAGCTGAAGCAGTGAGCACAACCCTAGCTATTACGATTTTGTAACACTGAAGTCTTTCATATACATATTCTGATTGTCTTATACTCTTCTTTTTAGGCTGTATTATCCTCCTTGGTGTGTTGCGGTCATGTGACTGCTGTGATGCACCATTTCCCTGTACAAATAAAGTGAAAGAGGAATGCATGTTGATCTACTTATTTATATCAGGGAACCCAACCTACAATGAAGAATACTATTTTGCAACACCTGGACTACAGCTCCCAGGAGGCAGCGCAGCTATATTTAGGCATCAAAATATTTTTCTTTTTTACTGCCATTTCAGACTATTCTATCTACAAAAAGTCTTCTTAACTGCCCATTTTCCAAGCAGCTCTAACCAAGAATCCTCAATGAAACAATAGAGGAAACAACAGAAGAGAGACCTAGTTAAGGAAAAAAAAGAAACCTAGACTTGCAATTTTCAGATGTCATCGTCTTCTAATGAGTTTATTTTCTATTATGTGAGGTACTTAGGCTGATTCTTCAGAAAAATTGGAACTTAATAATGATCAATCCACATTTATTCTGCACATAACCATAGAGGTTATGATGCATGGCATAATTGCAGTGTACTGAATGTTTCCCTTTTATGGCTGGCTGCAGAGACTGTAATAGCCTGTTACTCATTTCTAGGTAAAGGAGTTCCTCTTTTGGCTGAGGTGGCAGGAATTTGTGCTTCTGCTGCTGAGCTTTTCAAACTTGATCCTGACTGGCAGTTGTAGACAGGTAGATTTAATTATCATACAAGCAGCATTGTTTTATCATTCTCCTTTCAAAACAACCCTAATGCACCTGACAACAATACCGTATCAAACAAACCAAAGATGCTCTTGGAAAGGAAGTTTTCCTGTACACTCTTCATTACAGGGAGGAATTTATCACATGCTTTCAGTGTTCTTTCTTTGCTTCATTTCTCTTTCCCTCACAGATGACAAAGAAATAGAGAAGACCCAAAGTTAGATCTGGCATAATTCCAATGCCAGTCTGTCTCTTATTCACCAATCAATTATTTATCTATTTTCCTGAGAAAGACAATCAACATGCAAACAAAATCAGGATGTATTATGTGTATTTACAAGTAAGTGAAACACAACAAAGATAAAAGAAAGAATTGTAAATTTAAAATATTCTTGAAGATAAGACACCAGGGATAAAGTGAAATTTCATTAATGTATTCAAGTACATTGGCCCAAATCCATGCTGGCTATTAATCCATAGCTCGCAGATGAATTTGTTTCACTGTTATTTAAAAACAGAACAAAACCTGATTCCGGAGCTGTTACAATGAGCTGACAACCTCGGCACAGAGCACAATGTACTGGATTAGACTAGAGAAAACACATTTAGTTAGATAGCTACCACCAAAAAGAAAGGATGAGCTTGTAGCTATGGCTTTAGTGCACAACTGAGAAGAGCTGGGTTCACTTCTTGTGAAAATCATCTCCTCTCTGTGGGTCTGTTCCCTGAGTAAAATAAATCTATTTTTACCTTTCGGCACTGTGAAAAGCTTCGGTGAAGACATGCTGTGCCACCATTTGAGATGAAACCTAGGCCTTGCAGAGCAGAAGCTGTGTACCTTTTCTGCTTGAAGGCTGGACCATGCAGAGCCCAGCCCCACTCACGTTTACCTGGGTGACAGCTCTGGCCATTTCAGCCAAAATGTGGCTAAATTTTGAAGGGGAGAATGTAGCGATACTGTTATCTGTGCTGACTGACAAACAGGACGAGCAAAATTCGCTGTAGGGGTCCCGCGCGAGGATATCCCCCAGCTGCCTGAGCTGGCAGAGCTGCCTGGCCTTGCTGAGGAGCTGCCGGACAGGGGGAGGCCGCGAGGTGTCTGCCCTGAGGCGGGAACCAGCCTGGCAGGCTGCTCCTGAGAGAATGTCTGCTCCACTGGGAACTGTGAGCTGGGTGAGCTCCCCTCAGCCTGCCCTGGCCTCAGGACTTGGCCTGACGCCCTCATGGCGCTGGGTGGTGGTGAAGGGAGGGCAAGCACCAGCGGGGTCAGCAGAGCTGGGTCCCGCCGCCATGTCAGGAGCTCTTTGGTGGCTGTCGCCTAGGAGGAGGTAAGGCCTGGAGGCACACGATTCAGACATTTTTGGGATGATGGGGAGATCACAGTGTTCAGAGCTCCACATTTACATTTATAATTGATTTAAAGAACCTATGAAAGGGCTTCCTAGTGTTTTTTGGGGGAAACCTGAGACTTTCCTTCCTGAGTGTGACAGGAGCTCTCTGGGTGAGCACTGGGCCCCCGTGACCCCTCACCTGACCCAGAGGCAGTTTCATCAGTTGTGAAGGGACACAAAGATGTCAGGGTGCTGTTGGAAGGTCCAAAGTGGACAGAACTGAACGCAGCCCCTGGAGCCCAGAGGTCCTGAGGGGAACATCCCTGCTTGGCAGAGTGGCTATTGGAAATGTCCCGCTTAGGGCAACAGTCAGCGCTGAGGGGGCTGCCGGCTGGTGGAGGGGGCAGTTATTCGTAGGAGGTTTCTGTGTAGGTTTCATAAAGAAAGATTTGGGGAGGGGAAGAAAAAGCAAACTTTGTGGTGCTGCTTCAGAAGGATGAGTGCCAACGAGCTGTAAGGCATAAGAGCTGGTGGCTCCCTGGGGTCTGGGGCAGCAGGGGCTCTGGGGGGTTGCAGGGCATGGCCTCGCTGCCAGGGAGCAGGGCAGTGGGGGGCAGCAGGGCAGCTCCAGTCCCAGGCATTGGGTGTCTCCCTGGGCATGGGGACCCAGCTCGGTGGGACCCACGGGTAAAGCTGTGGGGAGCTGGAGACCAGCACTCCTGCATCATGCCTGGGGCAGGAACTGAGGGCCCCATGGCTGGGCTGGAGTGGGGTCTTGGGCCATGGGCAGGTAGCGGAAGGCCCTGGGGGCTGATCAGGGCATTCAGGCCTAGAAGTGCACTCAGGGCCCTGGCAGCAAGCTGTATGCTACTGCAGTAACTGGACGATAAATGAAATTAAATATCAGAGAATTTCATAAAAGGAAGCACCTGATAAAAATAAACATTTCTACTGAGTGTGTACTTCAGCTGTGGAACATATTGTCACAGGAAGCCACTGAGGCCAAGACCTTAAAGAGATTGAAGAGGGTTTGGTCAGTTACGTTATAGCGAAATTGCCCAGATTTGGCATAATTTTTGTCAGATTTCAGAGAGATTTTAAAGCATGTGCTCCAGGGAAGAATTGAGTCTTTCAAGCGATTATATTGAGATTTAAAGCAGGAAAGAAGTATATGTATCAGATTACAGCACTGCCCTCTTAAACTACTATTAGAGAGTATACTGATCTGAACAGATTGCCAAGTTGGTAACATATGACAATTCCTATACTCTAGGCTGAGTGCAACCATGAAAAACAACAGTGTGTGTGAAGGGCATGTGATTTTAGATTTTACAAGAGCTACACCAACTTAGCTGCTGACAAATGAAAGTATATCTGACCTGAGCATCTTTCAATCAGTGAGGTTTCATCCTTCAGGAAAGAGGAATAACTAACAAAAATGTTATTGCTTTCACAAATTAATTCAGGTTTCCTACTCTTTTATCTGGTACATAGCCTTTTGTTCTCTTTGTCCCCTGCCCTCCCTTTTTATTTTTGCATGCATAGGAGACAGGAATCCTCCATCACTTAGGTAGTTGCTTGTACTTACAAAACCAATCTGGTGTTATAACATTTCTGATGACATGTGAAAAATCACCTCTGGATATGCCAGTGTATCAGCACAGCAAACAATAAGCAGGGCATGGAATCCCGTGGCAACTCACATATGAGTTTAGACAATGTACAGGCTAAAGTTAGAGTATGTGAACGTGAAAAGAAAGCTGGCATTCATACCAGCTGCCATTCCCAGTCTGAGCAGCAAAATGTGGTTTTTCAAAGTATACAGACTACAATTTGTGACCTTAAAGAATTCCTGGGTGAGCTTTAAAGAGAAGGTTGCATTAGTTGTATCATGCCTTTCCCATAAAGCACACATCTGTGTAAGAGGTAATAAATTAGAAACATATTTCTTTATATACTTATATCTCCTTTCTACCTAGCAAATGCCCAAGCACTTCAGGAGTTATTGGGATCCTTTTGCCTACTGCTGAAGTGCAGTCATTTCTGGGCTGCAAACCAGCAGCTGCTGCATGATCCGCTATTGAACAGTTTGAACATTTTGTGTGAAGAATACTATCTCTTGCTGGAACCACATGGCAAGTATAATGCTTGAACTCGGTAATTTTCGAATACTCTATTGCCACAATCTGTGCCTCAGATCTTTCATGGATTCTGTTTTTCCTTCCAGTGTCCTAGTCCTTTTCTTACTATTTTTCCAACAGGCACTGAAGCTACCACAAAAACAGTTGAGCAAAATTATAGTGGCTATAGGAAACAGCGTGAAACTGAGCTTCCTTCAACAGGAGGCACGCATCTGCTCTGCTGCACCCTGTCATTTGGCATTCTCTTGGCAGAAGTGTTGGGACTTTACACCTGTTATTGTGGACTCTTTCTGTTGTGTGCAGACATTTCGCTTTTTTTCCAGGTCACTCTGCATGTTCATTCTCTCCTCTCACTTGTTTGTTACCCTCTTGGCTGAGAGTTTTCTCATAGCTGGATTTTCATCTGAGATACCTGACACAGAAAAAAATCAAAGTAGTATGCTTATTTTGGAGTCTAACTGGTCCAGAAAAGCAAACAAGAAAAAGGAAAAAAGAAAAAGCATTTGGAAATCTTAAATTAATCTTGACCTGAGCACCGAGCAGCTGCATGACATCACATCTCTGAGACGGACAGATGCTTTACCACTGTGATAGCAGTGGTTTTAGTAGATTATAGTTTGAGAACTGCTGCGTTTGCTGAATCAGTAAAACTGACTGCCTGGAAACTGAACTGCTGAATGCTTGAATGCCTATGCAAAAATCTTGCCTGACTTACTCCTGCTATTCAGAGGAAGAGTTAAGGCTGGATTACAGATGAATATCCGGATTAAAGTGAACCTGAACTTTTATAAAATGAAGACCTTCAGGTGCTCTTCACAGCTGGTTCTATTAAAGGATGTGATTATTCAGACCTAGCTTTCAAACTCTCCCAAACTTCGGGAGCTGAATCTAGGTTCATTGTTATTCAGGCTCATCAACTGATCACCTTTGAGTACCTCCAAGTGGGTATAATGTAAGACATGCAGTGAGGTAGAGGATGTGTGTTTCAGTGTCGATCACTGAACTTCATGAACCCTCAGTGTCATCATTTGTAGCAATGTGTCACCAATCCCCAAAGCTTGTTTTGAATCCTGCAGTGAAAAATTATTGGTACTTAGGCTGCATAATTTTTTCCCATGTTATGTCAGAAGCGAATGACAGTTCGAAGTGAGTACTGCCTGCTGTTTCAGCTCAGCAGCTGATATGTTTTCTTACCTGATGCAGTGTTCTTAGGCAGTGATTAATGAGAGCTCTTGAGTCAGAGCCCATAACCATGATGAGCGTTAACAGGTAAACCTACAAACAGGAAAGGATAAAGCTCCTGAAGGAGGGAAAGGTACTGACCAGTATCTCATTCTGGCTGCTTGTATATGGGTCCCAATCAGATTGTTCAGAGGTTGTTACATTTCAACCCAAGCCTCTTAAAGGCCCAAATAAATTTATTCATGAGAATAAATATTTATAGCCCAATCTGACCCTACAGAAATTGGTGGCTAACTTCTCTGATTTAATCAGACCCAGGCAGACAATTCATATTGGAATTCTCATTTTCTTTTGTGGCAAAATCAAAACTGCCAGCAGTAAGCTTCTATGCAGAAACAAGGAGATGTAGAAATGCCTGCAATATTAACAAGCCTGGTGGTAGTTCCCTATTTGTTACACAGGGGTGTACAGGTAAAAATGCCCCAGGTCATCAGTGCATTTAAGCACACAGAGTTATAGAATCATAGAATGGTTTGTGTTGGATGGGACCTTAAAGATCACCTAGTTCCAAACCCCCTGCCATGGGCAGGGACACCTTCTGCTAGACCAGGTTTCTCAAAGCCCCATCCAACCTGGCCTTGAACACTGCCAGGGATGGGGCATTCACATGCCTACTTTTAAGCAAGTGCTTAAATATCACTGTCATTCCTTGAACTTTAATAGGACTTTGGGCCACTATTCAAGGATAAATCAATATTTATGTTCCTTGAATACCTGAGGCAGGCTGGCTTATGACTTTTTTGCTTTGCTGGATCAGGGTCTATAACCCTACAAGTTGATTTCTATCCTAGTCTGTTTAAATATTTCAAACACATATACAAAAATAAACCTAATCTTCTGCCAATATTCCACCTCTCTGGTCTCATGACATTCAGGACATAAACCACTGATCTTTCCAATGATCTGACTTACAAATCCAGTTTTAGAAGGCACTGGCTGCTAATCACTCCTGCAGCTGGAATACCTGCGTTACTGCATCTCTGTTGCATGTGACTAGCTTGGAAAATGAAGTTAAACTTGTACAATAGAAGTAATTTAATACATGATTTAGAACTTTAACCATCTTACTACAAATTAATTTGCATGCCTGCAAACATTTACTTGTATGAATAACCCTATGTGTTTTAACGAGGAAGGAATACTAGTGAGGTTTGGCCTGCTGACTGTAGAAATGATTGTATCATAGATCAGTGATAGTATTTACATGAAATGTAGCAGTTCCACTCATTGTTCAGAGGAAAACAGTTTCAGTTTTTCTGTCTTCTCCTTCCCTACCATTATTGAATCTCACATTTTTGAAGAAAGGGAGAGGAGAATCAAGCCTCATATATCTCAGCCTGTTATGACAATCTGAATATAATATATAGGCAATCAAATAATCGATCGCACTTAACCTGATTACCTACCAAATGAAATCATAGCTGAGATTTAGATAGGTCACTGCTCTAATAAGCCAGTGCTGTTGACCCCTGACAAAGCTTCAAGAACCTTTATGGCTAATGGAAGGGATACTTCATATCTTATAGAACTGGGGTTTACGTGGTAGATTCATAGAAAAATTTAGATTGGAAGGGCCATCCAGAGGTTTGTAGTCCCACCTTCTTCTCAAGGCAGGGCTAGCTTCAAAATCAGATCAGGTTGCTCCAGCCTTGCCAAGTTTTGAAAATCTCCAAGTGTGGAGACTGAACAGTTGCTTTGTGCCCCTGTTCTGGTGATGCACTAGTCCCACCAACATGATTTTTTCCCATATTTCTAATCAGTATTTCCCATGTTGCAGCCTGCGACTGCTGCCTTTTGTTCGTTTGCTGTGCATCTCTGACAAAAGTCTGCATCTGTCTTCTCTAATGGGTTAAGGCAGTGGAAGTCTGCAATTATGCCCCCTCTTGGCCTTCTTGTCTCCAGGCTAAACAAACCAGTTACCCCAGTCTCCCTTTGTACATCAGGTGCTCTGGTCTCCTAACTGTCTTAGCAGCCCTTCTCAAGAGTCTCTCCAGGTTGTCAATAGCTCTTGTTCTGCAGGCCCCAAACTCCAGCTGCAGGGCTGTTCGATCAGCTCTCAGCCTGACCTGGTGCATGGAGTACTTTTGACCCTGATGCATGACTCTACATTTGCCTTTGTTGAACTTCATGAGGTTCCTGCCAGCTTGCTCCTCCAGTTTGCTGAGGTCCTTCTGAATGGAAACCCTGCTCTCCAGTGTATCAACCATTCCTCCAGTTTGGGTGTCGCTTGATGAGGTTGTGTTGTGTCTCAGCATCCAGGGCCATATGGCATACCAGCAGGGTAACATATTGACTTAGTCAGCAAGTGATAATTTTCAGTTTATCTGGCAGGAGTAGAATTCTTGATAATTGTTGACCAGAATTCATGGAATATTTTTGGCCACTAGACTAGACTGAATATACAATATACTTTGCAGTACATGTTATGCTAATTAGAAATATATATAGTAACGGTATTTTGATTATACATATCTAAATATGGTTTTATCTAGTAAAAGTATTTCCAATGGACAACTTTGCATGGAAAAGAAGTAGAAAATAGATAATCAGTAATATATAATTATATACATATATAGGAGGTGGCTGGAATTATCTGAGTGGAATAATTATAAGTGCACTGCTCAATACCTGTTACTCAATACCTGACCCTGCTCACTCCAACCACCCTGATTTGCGCTGCTGCAGTGCGTGCCTTTAGAAGTCACTGTGAAGCTATTGCTTGCTTTGCTCTTGTGTCTTATATTCGAGATGCCATCACTATATGTTGTGATGGCAAGCTAAAGGAAGAATGCAATGTCTTGGAGAACAAGTTATAGGGTTTTTAATTGCTGAAAATGCAAAGCAGAAATCTTCTTTCTTAGTGTACTAGCCCACTCTGCTGCAATCATTTTTCTTTATTAACAGCCCTGGTTGTGCTGGCGAAGGAAAGCAGACACTCTGTTAGGAAGCAGTGCTGTGTACAGTCTGATGCGACAGTGTTCTTAGTTTTCTGTTAAAGCAATGTTTGTGGTATCCCACAATCTCTTTGCGGAGGTACTGCAAGAAAAATGGTGGCTGTCTCTTTCAACTTTTTCTTTAACAAAAACAGGCTACACACTGTAGTAACATTTAACCCAACCTCTTCTTGGTGTTTAGGTTTACCAATGATAAAGTAACAATGAATAATCGTATTCCACATATTATTAGCTCTTCTTAGGACAGCTCAGCCTAGGCTCAAGATTCTCTTCCATCACAGAACTGCTTCCACCACCCTTCTCTTTGTGTCGGAGAGAAGAAGCCACCTTGCCTCAATCAATCAGGCATTGAAGAGGGCAGAGAGGGCTCTCTGTGGGAGACCTCCATCTCCTTATACTTAACAAGGAGGTTTCTCTAATGTGGGGCCTTCCATTGCACTGCCAAGTCACAAAGGGGTACATTGCAGTTCAAGAGGGAACGTCCCTAAATGTGCAGATCTAAGCTACATTTCCCTAAAGTAGCAGGCAGAGCTGTTGGGTTTAGGGTTACATTTCAGGTTTGTTATTGAGAAATGTCTCAACCTGTGACATTATACCTACCCTGCCTAGGAATTTGAAACCATGTTTTCCCAAAGATCATGGATCTGTCTGCATCAGTTCCAGTGGGCCTCTTTCTTAAGAGAGGAAAGACTTTGTGACTCGGTTGCAACCATCATAGGTGAAGCTACAATACAGTTTGTTTTCTAAGCCCTTATTTTCAATACCTGTCTGAAAATCTGCAAAATGAAGGGTTGAAATTTAAACTAATTGGCCTCTGCCTAAAGATGAAAATACAGTTTTAAAAGCCGTCCATATTTTGACTGAGAAGACTAAAAAAGTTTCATTTTAAAAAATATTTTTTTTCTCCTGATCTTTTAGTTTAAACAGCCCTGCAGCCAAAGTGGATAAGATTTCAAAGTCAGTTGGTTTTGATTTGAGTTATAAGCATCTGAATATCACACACTGAGTAGGTACAGTATGGTTTTTAGTTAAGTTCATTAAAAACATGCAAATCTAGAAGGGCACTATATTAACCGAGTGCTATGAACTCCTTAAGTCCTCAAAATGGCTTTCCAGGTCATGAATTCCAAATACTACAGGAGAATTACAATCTGCTGAACAAATACTCAGTTTTACCAGCATGTTCATGTTCCCACTACACTGAGAATTGAATTTTCCACACTGCAAGTTGCATTATCAAGACATTGGTCATCACATAAGTGGGTGGAGGAAGGAATGCTAATACTTTCAAAACTTGCTCGTATTTAGACCCAGACTTTTCAGTAGAGCACAGCTCACTGGATGTAACAGTTTGTTGTGTAAGTGGGTCCCTGTAAAGCTTTTAAATGTAGCTGTTTAAAGGAAAATTAGAATATGGCAAGATCCTGCAAGAGTTGTAATGGGAACTTGCAGTTTTGAGCTCATCTTTCGGCTGAATTGCCTAAGGTTGGGTATGAAGTCAGTAGATAAGCTGTCAACAGTCCTAAATTCACTTCCATTCAAATCTGGTTCCTGTACAGAGCATTCAGTGAGACGTCAGATGTGCCAAACAACACGTCTTTAAATTAAAGCTTAAGTGTAATTAGAAAGGTACCTATACTCCTCAGGGAAAAAAACCCCACTTGTATTTACCAAGGAAGTTTTCAGTCCCTCAGATACTATGTATCTAGGAGCACCATAAAGGTGTTCAGTGTTAGGTTTTGCACTTCCAGTCTCAAGGCAGAAGTAATTTCCAATAAACACAGCCTATAGGCTCAGAGCTTGAGGTAGAGGAGGGGGGAAAGCAATTTCTGATGTAGTATCAAACCTCCTAATGGTGTTGTTAAAACCTAATTTTTCACTGTTCCTTTTATTTGCCAACAACTATGTGACTGCTAGGTGCTGTATATCTTACCTCAGTGTGGCTGCTTACTGGGCAATGACAAGTGTCTCAGCTTAACATTCCCTCCTTCCTGGTATATCATACAGTTAACCCAACTTTTATGTTTCATGAGTCTTTGCCTGCAAACTCAGAACTTTCTACTTCTGTGAGATTGGTGAGAATACTCAGGCCTGCCTCTATAAGTATGATGACATTTGCTGACTTTGTCATGTCAAGTGACATATGAAAATTGGCAATTAACACTACCTGGCTTCAGGGGGAGAAACAATTGTATATCACTTGTCTGTAGGCAGCAGAGGCTTCAGATGCAGTTCTCTGAAAATAAAGCAGTTGTCCCAATTTAAGCTTATTTCATTTCTTTCCAAAGAAGTGAAATACAGTCGCTCTTGGTGATAGTGTCAAGTCATCCCTCTGCATTATTCTATTTGTTTCATCACAGCCTCTTCTCTCCAGGGAGCTCATTTGTATTCTTTTGCTTTCAGGTCATCTGATTCTTAGTTCGTGTCATGGATTTAACTTTGCCTCTGTTTAGTATAAATTAAAATGTTACTGTTACCACCAGACTGAGCCCGGAAACCACAACTGTGACTATTTAGCCACCTATTTAAAATTCAAGAAAAAAGCCATGTACCCAAATATTTTATGGCTAATTGCCATTTGGCTTCAGATCTAGATCTCAGTATTCAGGATAATGCTTACTATCACTAGTGTTGCATACCATTGCTTTTCAGTATTTGCTGATACAGTATTTAGAAATGCATTTTTTCCCCTGTTGAGAAAACATTGTACCATCTAGAAGGGTAGTTTGGGCTCCACTTGGGTCAGTCACTTGCATCAGCATAAAGATATTCTGCTCTCTATATTTTAACTATTTTCCTCATGGCAACTCTGCTTCTCCCCTTGCAGTGCTATAGGGAAATAAAAACTTGTAGTAGGCTAGTGCAGTGATTGGCTGAAGATATGTGCCCAGCTCTAAATTTAAGCATCATTTAAAATTTTTGCCACTGACAATTGCACTTTCCCCTTCCTCCAGTCTATGTGAAATGGTCTACACATCTACAGCAAAATTACTTCTCTAGTGAGACTGCTGCTACTGTGTAATCATGGTTCAGAGATCAAATGCGGGTGAATCGTGGTTCAGAGATCAAATGTTGTCACCTAGCCTCCAGATGATGAGGCCAAAGTCAAGATTTTCCTCCAGATCTGCCCCTAAAACATGAACCACTAAAGCTTATCGGGATGCCCAGAACAGCTGGAGTTTAAGCGGGTCTGCACAGCTAGTTCAGTCATAAACAGAGTGATTTGCTGTGTGCAAATGCAGGCTAACAGAGTCTACTCCAGTTAGGCTGCAAAATGAGATGCTAGCTGTGATTCGGGTACTGTCTTTCGATGACCTGGCTCACAAAAAGCCTAGGTTTCATCTCTTTGTATCCCATAGAGCTCTGTTCTACACTAACAGGTCCTTGTCCCCACCAGCGCCCAGCAGTACCTGTTGTCCTGCTGCATTCTGCCCTATAGCCCAAAGTCCTCCCATCCCCCCGAGTTTTGTTCCTACTCCCTGCAGCTTGTCTCTCCTCTCTGTCTAACTCTCCCCCGTCCCTCTCAGTGCTTTGTACCGCCGTGTTTGAAGGCAGCAAAGGTGGCCTCTCTTCTCTGCAGCAGCGGCATTCCCACTTGTCCAGGCGGTGGGAGCAGGGGGGTTTGCCCCTGCTCCCTACAGGCTTCACTTGTCCAGCCAGATTCCGGGAAAGCGAGTGCCAGACCTCCTGCCGCCCGAGCCGCCGGCTGGCCACGCAGCCTGCTCACAGGTGTGCTACACAAACCCACACCGTGTGCAGGCACGCGCATGGGTGGGTGCCCCCCAGCTAACCGGGTGCCCCCCTGGCCCCGGCTGACCCTGCAGGCAGGGCAGCTCCGTGCCGGCGTGCCCGGCCCGGCCCGGCCCGGCTCGGTG
>JAVJGI010000064.1:31078452-31090908 GCA_035590275.1 Ibycter americanus | reverse complement strand
CCCCCCCCCCCCCGCCCCCCCCCCCCCCCCCCCCCCCCCCCCCCCCCCCCCCCCCCCCCCCCCCCCCCCCCCCCCCCAAGTCCCAGAAACAACCTTTGTCAATCCAGCTCCAACATCCACACCAAAAGTTGGAGATCTGTGTTTTCCAGTACTACCATCTGCTCCCCGGTGCTGCCCAGGAACACGCTTACTGTTATGCCTCAGAGGAAACAAACAAAAGGTGTGCTTGCCAAGTCGGTACTGAACCTGTCTGTTCATGGGCGTTTAGGTGGAGTGTAAGCATAGAGGAGTATGTATGTCCTAAGGGTTCACTGTCCTCTGTTGGCTCAGTTTAGACTCTTAGATAATTTCCTGTCCTCAAAAAAGGTCTCTGCACATGATAAATCCCAGGTCCTGGGGTTTGTTTCCCTTTTTTTTTTTTTTTTATTTTGTTGCTTTTATTTTTGGTTGGGTTTTAAGTTTTTTCGGTTTTTTCCCCCCTTGAACTGTTTATGTATGGATGTATCAGTTTCGGATCATAGTAAAGTTTCATTTTTTGTTGTGCAAGTGTTCCTTCTCATTACAGCAAATATTTCTTTTCCTAAATTATAGTCTGAGCTGCAAGAGGTTTGCTCTCGTTGCCTCTGGATGGGTTCAGTGGTAGGCTGAGACCCCAAGCAGACTGCACTGCAAACAAAATAGAAACCAACTAAAGTAAAAGTTATAATGGGCTTTGATTCTTACTGCTGTTTGAGATCAGTAGAGATCCTGGGTAAGTGAAGGCAAGGAGAAGGAGTGAAAGTAGCTGAAACAAGCTACTCATACAGAAAAGTGCTCTCTTGATTATATGTGTGATTTGTAAGCACCCAAGGGAGAAACCTGGTCATAAACTGCAGAGAAGGTGGCAGTGGGAAAAGGAATAATCCTGCTGATATTTAACCAGTTTTTGTAATAGAGATTTCCTTTTTAAACAGCCACTTGTATCATCCACATCTTTTTTCATTTTTTCTCCCTTTTAGACTAAAACTTTTCTGTTCAGATTCGACTGGATGGTAAGTAGACTCTGCACAAGGCAGGCTATAGTAGGGGATCGCTGCATTTTATGTTATGCTTCTTGCATTTTCAGTGAAGTGGAGGCAATTTCTCCTTTTTTTCTCTGTATCTTGCTTTCTTTCCTCAGAGCAGTTAAGTTTTTGTCCTCCCCTGTCAGGGACATGTTAATCCTGAAGTCATGGAGGGCAGAGAGATCCTGCCATTCAGAATATAGATATTTGCTTTGTTCATCTCCCCAGCCCATTAGGCTGATGGAATTGGCAGTGGCTGCCCTCTGTGACCTCCTTCCCTTCCCGCAAAGAGCTGGGGCAACCAGGGAGGAGAGAGTTGTGCAAACTCCAGCGAGTGAAAAAGCACAACCCCAGAAGACAAAAGGTTTGAACAGAGAGATGTAGGGGATGAGGATCTGTGTGGGGAATGACTTTTAACAAGGTGGCCCTGATCAGTTCATGTACACTCAAAAAGGTGGCATAGGATTGGGTTCAGTAGGAATGCGTGTAGCCTGATAGAAACTTGATACAAGTGGTGCCATGGGATTTTAGCTGCTTTGCAGTAAGATGAAACAAGTGCCCAAACAAAATGGGTTTGGTTGTCCAGTATGATTGCCCTTTATTCTCCAGGCAGACAGCTGACTTGGGGAAACATGCACCCAGGCTTTATAGTCTTTGCTTCTTACCTTGTAGCCAGTTGTAAAAGTCCTCCTTGACTTGGGCTGAAACATGATGGATCCTTGTTAAAGGAAATGTTCCTAGAGAGCAGTCTTACTCTGTGGTATTAAAAATGGCTTGAACAATGGATTCCTATTTTACTCAGGATTAATAATCATGTGAGCAGTCATGCCAGGGTTAAATAAGACCATCTGCATGAATATGTTTTCCTGAAAACAAATACATGACATGAAAAGTTTCTGTGTGAAGTCTAGGCTGTTGACTTGCAGTTTGGCAAAAGGGGGCAGTATCAAACAATACCACAAAGCAATCTGCTGCGCGACTGCCTTTCTGCCTTGAGTACTGATGTGTGCTGTATCTACTGGGATCTGGGAATTTAGGGTGTTATCCGGCAGCCTTTATTCAGGTGATTCCTAGTAAAGACATCAGGAAGTTTAATCGCCTGCGTAAAAGATGCAGGATCAAAGCAGTCATTGTTTTACTTTGTGATTGCATCACTCCATATGCCGGTTTGTCCAGTGAAAGCTTGGAAATTAAGGACAATTCTGTGTGATTGCAAAGCTAGTTTTGTTCGCATTAAGTAGGCTGGCAGCAGTAACCTTAACCTGTTCTGACTCCACTGATTTTAGGAAGAGCATGATGAAGCCCTAGCTTTGAATTGCTGTGCATATAAATGCCCTTCAAGGAATTGTCATCACTGTTTTCCATAGTAAGAAAAAACCAAACATTTTCTTCTCTAAATTTAACTTTCTTTGAGAACCCATTTGTCTCCAGCTTAGAGAAGTATATTGATCCATCTTATAAAATATTGTGTTTAGAATGCCTTTAAAAGCCTTTTCACCTTTTATTTATCTATATACCTGGAATCATTAGATTAGCATTTCTTAGTTCATTTTTTACTGAGAGCCATGGGTAATTTTACCAAGGGTCTGTCATTGGAAAGCCATGCACTGGACTCCAGCTTTGTCAGGTCTCCTAAGTGTTGCTCACTGCCTTCATGGCAAGAGCTACAGCGGCAAGTGCAGACCAGCACCAAGAGAGGGGAAGCGGTGAGGAATGAGTCTGTCATAGTGACGTGAAGATGTTCCACTGCTGGGGCAGTGCCAAGATCCAGAGTTTAGGTGCATTCCAGTGTGAAGTCTGCAACTGGATTTGCCTTGTTTCAAATCATGCCCAACCAGATCATTTCTGGTGTAAAACTGAAAAAGGGAAATTCAATCATCAGCAGATAGTGGTGGAAGCAATTCAGAACGGTTCTCTAGGGGTGAAATTCATTGGTGTTTGTTGTGCAGCAGATATGTAGTATCAAGTCATGCTGAGATTGCAGAGTCTGTGGTGATGGACTTACCTTTTACAGACTGAATACTGTGAAGGTGAACTGCTGCTATTTTAGTTTGAATCCTTGTGATTTAGTCCAGGAGACAAACTGTGGAGTATTACAGCACTGTCCCTGCTGTGCCTTGAAATGGGCTGTGTCCGAATATGGGTGTTGTTGACTCTGAGGATCAAGTCAACAGTTCTTTGTTATTGTTCTGTTGTCTTTTTTCCCTTTTCAGGAGGAAAAAACCAACTCACTGAACGGAGCATGTCAGCTAGTCTGATTGTAGGGATTGTTTCTCTACATTTTATGCTGTGGGCTGCTGACTCCTCCAGTGTGCTTAGTAGTACCAGGACTCATCCTATCTCTGTCCATGGTGGTGATTTTTGTTAGTTTCAGTGGGAGTTGTCTGAATATGAGAACACTCTGACAGGTATTTGAGCCTGCAACTTATGTGGACAGTGCCTTGCTTGCTGGAGATTATTCTTCAAGCATAGTTAGCCTCAGTATTTATTTCACCTCCGTTCTCATTGTTGTCCAAAAAAAAAAAAATAATGCATGACAGCAGTTATTCCTCACCCCAGGCTCAAACCATGCGAGCAAAGTGCAGCAGAGCTCCGACAGCACAACCGTGACTTTCAGTATGCAAGGTCTCCTTGACTACAGCACTGTGACTCCTGAAGTTACCTCTGCTTCAGCACTCATATAAAGCACAAATTTTTAATGTCCACACAAAATCACTCAAAGTGATTTTTTGATGATGAGTGTATGAGTAGTGATACTCTAGAAGTATTACTGCTATTAAATATGTATCTATAAACCAAACGGGTTTGTTTTGTTTCAGAATGTAGTAAGTCTGGGTGGTAATTTGCATGTGAAGGATGTTACCAAGTTATGGAGTATGTCTCTGAATTGGTGACAGGGCTATTCATGTGCTTATAATTAAGCATATACCAAAGCACTGTGCTGGTTAAGGACTGGTGTGTTTTTATTTACTTTTTAGTGAGGTTTAAATGAGGTCATAAGCAAACATACTGATTACTAGTCTTAATCCCCAAATCAATTGTGAACACCTCAGGAGTTTATAAATCATCTGTGTAATTTCATTGTTTTTCAGTAAGGGAGAAAGCACAGGATATTTTCTTCCCAGAAACTGCTGTGAAGGAGCTTGATCTTACAAGGTGCTACATGTTCTTCATTCTTGTTAATGCATCCCTGGGAAACAGCACCCTACATGATCAGACCCTGATAAACACAAACTGTAGCAGTGTCTGACCTCTGTGGGTCATCTGCTTTGTTGAGCAGGCTAAATGCTTATGGGCTTGCTAGTCTCAATATATAACGTACTCCCTTTTAGGCTGTTGCTGGAAGCCAAATAAATTGCAGGGTTCCAGTTTCAAAGGTTTGACTTTATCCATTGTGCAGCAACACGTGACCAGCTGGGATGTAGCAACCTGCAGAGAAGAACCATAGTCATCAGTTTTATCTCTGCCAAATATTGTGCTGCACTCAAAAGCTTAATCATAACTTCAAACCCGTGAAGCAGCCTCTGTAATTGGGAATAGCATGTGAGGATCTGGTGATGCCAAATGGATCCTCCAATAGCCTTGAACCCTCCACGCTATGGAGGACCTACCCTGATGTTGGGTAAGCTCAGATGTTAAGCAAAGATGCTGTCTGCAGTCCTGCAGAACAGCGAGACTAAGTCCTACTAGATGATCTATAAGCCATTTGCAGTTTAAGGGTTTGTTGCTTCTGAAGTTTGTATATTTTGCAGATTGCTTGTGCCATAGTCTTCAGACACTGTTAGCTTTTAAGACAAGCAGATGGCTTTAACAAAATATATTTGCTGACACCTGGAACAGGTGGATCTGGAATCAATTTATGCAGTGTAATTTTTTCCACACCCCTTTTGGAATAATTTTATACCCTGGAGCCACCTAAGGTGCTTATTATGTAGCCAATAGGGAACAGCTTCTGTCTGACTACATAAGATTTTACACATCTTTTATAGCTAATGCCTAGATTGAAATGCAAAATCTAGTGCTGGGAGTAGTGCATGTGAATTTGTGAAACTCCTTGGAGAGAATGTGGGTGCATGTATCAGTGAATGAATTATGCTCCTCCATAGACAGAGAGTGCTTTTTTTAGTGGTAATGAATGTCCTGTGTTCAGTGTTTGTCATTTTAAAAGTAGTATTTTTCATTTCAAGTGCAAACCTTGTGCAGGTTACCGATGTAGAGTAAACCCAAAAAAATTAGCTTTAACTTTATTTGAAAGGATAACAGAATGACAATTTCTTATGTGGTATGAAAGTGTCCTGACTCAGAGATCAAATTGTTGTTTCCAAAATACGACTGTGACAGTTATGGCTAGTTATGTGAGAAGGGAGAAGATCCTGCCTGTCTTCTCAAGGGGCAGGAAACAAACTCCCACAAGACCGTGGCCACATCCCCATTCTTGCGTCAGAATCCGGGCCAATGAGCTTACCTGGCTGTGTAGATTCATAGTAACTTCAAAGAGGTTTTGGGTGGGTGCTGGGACCATCTGCACAACTCAGAGGTAGTATTAGAATTAGAAAATAAATCTGGAAACACTTTGGGGCCAGCCTCTTAAGGAAGAGGATGCTGACTACCGATGGCCTGTTGGGCAGGTTTAATTGCTTTGCTTGTTGCTAGCGATGTGGAAGTTGTTTAGCCTGCTGTTTCAGCTAAAGGTTACTTATTTATCTCCTACAAATCTGACTTACAATAGATCAAAGATTGGGGGGAAAAAGAATAAGAAGACAAGAAACGAAAGGGTAGGAAGTTCACTGTGGATAACTCAGTTTGACCAGATAATATAGTAAATTCAAGAAAGTAGAAAGAGATGCTTATTGGAGCCTGTATATATAAAGCAGGGAAGGAAAAATTGGCTAGGTCTCAAAAGGTTGTTAGAGTGATTACAGATCCCCCTGCCCTGCCTCATGTTCCTTTCTCTGCTCTCTCTTCCTGATTGAAGATGATTGTCTGCTAGAAGGAGATTTTCAAACACATGGTTTGGACAGGGCAATCAGTCTATATTTATAAATTACTTAATATTTCACTCTCTGACCTTTTTGCGATCTGCTCCACGTATGAAGGACATTTTCACTAAAAATACAAAGCTGAGACTCAGTTTCTGCTTGTGTCCAGGGTGCTCCTCCAGTCCAAGAGAGTTTAGCTTTTAGTTGTGATTGCAGCTAGTAACCACCTACTTAAAATAAAAGACAACAGGGGAAATAGTGTCATTAGTGGCTTGTGGTAGGACAAAGATACATACTTTATTCAACATGAGTAAAACAGGACTATGCACTGTAACTATGCACTGTTCCAATACTGACAAAGGTTGATGTCAAGTAGCACATAATACAAATTATGAAGAACTCCGTAGTTCCTGCTTCGTGAGGATAATCAAGTGATATAATGGTGCAATTTACCCTTATTTCCATTTTGACAACCATGCTCTGCAGTCAGAAGTAATAATCATTAGGGAGAGAAACTGAGGCATAAAAGGACTATGGCCTGAAGAATTTTATGGCCATCTGTTAAAGATGTCATGAAACATAACAATGCAGATAGGTGCCAAGTAAGACTGCCAGCAACTGAAATCAGTACGAATTAGACTTTGAGGTCTGTGAAGAGTCTGGTCTTACATGATTTGCTCAAGGTCATAGAGTGCATTAGTGGCAGAGGCAAGGTTACAACCCCTGAAAACCCTTATTCACATACTTAATTCTAAATATGTAGTTAAATCCTATGAATGAAATGTTTCATCTCATTGCTTTCCTGCATCAGAGCCCTAGACCTGTGCCTTACAAGACTATGCATTTATCTCCTTGCTAAACATTGCCAGTAGGTAACTTGATTGTGTAAATCCTTTACTTACCTAAGCAGCTCAGTTCAAGTTAGTGTGACTACAGTTTGAGAAAAAAAGTACCCTGATTGCATGTGCACAATTGGTCCCAACATTTTGAAGATGAAATAGGGATCATTCCTTTATTTTGTATTTTTATATGCATGCCAGACATGCATCTATATAGATTGAATTAAAACAAAAGCAAGTTATTAACATATTTAAAATGTAACATTTTCCTCCCTTAACCAACAGAAATTGTTCCCGAGAGAGTAATTTACTAGATACCTTCTGTATTTGTCTAGGACTGTACATCAGGAATACAAACCATGATATTGCTAATGCTATGTGTTCCCTCTAATGGGTCTTTGAAATATTAAACCAACTTATATTTGGAATGAGCTTTGCACACCTCCTTGTCTACGGTTGCTTTGCAAATCCAGGCTTCACTGCTTTGCCTTGGAGAATTATGAGTTTATTATACTCCTGGAATGCTAATAGCACTTCGGTTTTTTCCCTAAATTTCTTCTTCATATTTATTTATTGATTCTTCATTTGAGCACAGTTTTGCAGATAATGATGCTACTACTGAGAATAGCTGGTGTGAGTTAATTTTAAGAAGGCTGAAGTTACAACGCCATCCTTCTTTGCCAAGAATCTCTCTCTAAAGTTCATAAGCTAAGGCATCCAAAATGCTAAATTAGTTAAGATGACTGGATAAGATTACTCCCAATGTTATATTTCATTCCTATTTTCATAAAGACAAAGCGTATCAAGGCTGACAAACCTAAATTTAATTTTTCATTGAAAACTCATTGGCAGATTTGCAGATGATATGCTTTAGGGAAGCAGTCTCTTCTACGGTCACTTGGTCTTTATTCAAATGAAGAATATTGACTTGTGAGAGAACATATGTGAACCAGGTTTTTAACATTTCACCCTTTAGTTTACATTTTACTTTTGATTGCTGGGATTCTTCCCCATCTAGTTCCTCCTCCCACAGTGATGGATGGTAACTCCAGAAAGGTGCTTTCAGTCATTTTATATGTCTTCCCTGAAGGCACAGAAGAACTTCCCTGAGCTGATTTATGTTCAAACTGGTCAACTATTCTCAACAAGCACCCAATTTCGATTTAGATATTTCTGAAGGAAGAGAATATCCTGAAATTCTTGGTTAAGTGTTTAAAATTCAGCATCCCTTGCAATTATGTTGCCTTTTAGTTTCTCAGTTGCTAGGTTCTTGGTCCTGTTATGCTCTCATCTGGAGAGCAAGAGCATCACATTTTCTTGCTGTGAAAGTACTTGTGAACTGCAATCAAGTAATCTCTTAGTTTCGCTGTGATATTTCAGTATGATACTCGATTCTTCTGTGTTTTTTTCAATCCTTATTGCCTGATGGCTCTTCTCTGAATGCTTTCTAAGGATGCTACTGGCCAAAGAAGACAGCAGTGCTGACAGCTGCAAAGGTTTGGGAGAACTGGAACAGCAGAGATTGCAGAGCAGAGCTGAGCAGATGATAGACAACAGGAGATAAGGGCTATAAAGTCTGAAGGCAGAAAATAGGGATAGTGCTATAGGAAGCTCTTGGCATGAGGAGCCTGGTGTGACACATACCTGGTGAAGAACTGTAGTAGCTGTAGTGGTAAAAGGCAACAGCTGGTTTTTACTGGCAGAGGAGGATGGCTGGAAGGTGGGTAGGGACTACAACAGTAGCACTGCTTGTAAATCAGAGCAGCGTTGTATCAGAGGAGCTCTCTGCAGGGAAGTGTCAAAACATCTGGCTGCACTTTGCCTGGGCATAACCAGACTTTCTCTTTCACGCAGGAGTGCTGGGTTGTAGGCAAAGAGAAAAGCGATACTTCAGACTGAGAGCAGAGTTCAGATTGAATTTGTGGTGAGGAAGCCATTCTGTTCTTGCAGGTGTAAGATCTGAGCCTGCAGAATAAAACTCACTTTTGCAGTCTGCACAAATGCATGAAGTGTTGCTCATTTCAGTGAAATGACCTATGGATGAGAATTTACCGGCCTGAGTTCTTGATTGCTAACACAAGGCAAATACTCTTAAACTATTTTCAAAAGTTATACTAGTGTATGGCTGGGCTACGCTAAACTTAACTGTGATACTTGTGGTTTGAGAGGACTAGAACCTTCCCATAAGTAGTACAATATCTGTTTTTAGTTTGGAAAGATGTTATCATTTAATGAAAACTCTTCGTTTTCTGGCAGCCTACTCTGCTCTCCATTTACACAACTCCCAAAGGACTTGGACATCCATGAAAAGTGCAAGAGCTCAGTTCTACTCACAGATATACTAGTGCAGCCTCATTGAAGAGCTGTGGTTGTGCTTGACTGAGGGCTAGTGGTATGAGCCCAAAAACTTCAAGACAAGTTTACACCTATGGGAAAGGGTTACATAGGGACGGTATCGGTCCAGAGGCACCCTCTGAAATTAGGTCTGCAAGATTATGCTGTTGCAAACCCCAGCACTAAGAGAAGCATTTCCAGTTTTAATTAAAACCCAAAACAACAAGATCTCTTCTTCTGTTGAATTTTAAGTTTCCCAAATGTTTGAGCATGAGATGCAGAAGTAATTGATTAGAAACAGAAGTAAAATAATGAGGCTTGCTTTTTTTTTCCCTTTCCCAAGCTGATTCAACTGAGGAAGGAAAAAAAACCTCTGAAGTTTTTACTTGGATTGAATAAGACTTTTCTCCACAAATAGACCAAATGGACTACTGAAGTGCTTCAGTGAAGTTATCACAGGGACCTGAGCCAGTGGGATTATTTACATGGCAGTCTTCTACCTCATAGAATCAAGGGCTTAAATTAATAGTATGAAGAATTGGAAATAATCTGATGTCTGCAGTTCTAATGGCCTAAGATATTTGTAGAAGAGATAAGGGCCTGATCCTGCACCAAGGGACATCTGTAGCAAAAATTCCATTTATGTAAGTTAAAATTGAATTTTTCTTTTAAAAAACCCAAGAAGTTCATATCTTGCAGTTCTTATCCAAGGATTATTTGCTTTTGAAATTGGCATACTAACCTGAGTCAGAGCTGCATGAGCTGGCCCCAGGTTTTCAACCTGACAGTACCTCTTTAAAATGCAGCAGTATAATTTAGGCATCTCTTATTTGTTTTGAATACCAGAGCTAACATGTCTGTCAGTTACAATGACTTGATAGACATGATTAAAAAGCAGGAGATCAGGAAAAATGTGTGCTTATCACAGCCAACCCTCCCCGATGAAAAAGTAAGTGGCTCAGTGGCATATTTGCAATTGAGGTGTAACTGAAAGCATTTTTAGAAATGTGCTTTGTAGACTGCTTTGAAATGGTGTTTTCTATTATGACCAGTTTCTGGAACAGATTATCATGATTGTAGGAAGCACTTCAAAGCAGATTGATGTAGGAAGATCTTTCACCAAAAACTTTGGCTTCTCTGTAAGACAGAAAGCTACAAATGTGTTTGCAATCTGTGTTGTTTCAGCTACAACAGCATTTATTTGATAAAAATGAGCTGCTCTTAATTTCTAAAATGCTACAAAACTCTTTGTATTCTGCTGGCCTCTCTGTTTCACAGAGGATTTCAAAGGTTGTGTTTCCTTTCTCCCATACCCTATCTGGTTTGTATTTTTTTAAAGGCTGAGTTTTAGACATTGTAATGAAATATTGAGCTGCATCGGATAAACACTCAGACACTAATTTAATATATTGGTGGCTAGACTTCCATAGAACAGATCTTGACGCATCATCTAGTCCATTCCCCAACCTCAGGTAGTGTCAACTATACCTCTAACATTCAGCTGAACACAGGCTCAGATGAACTCAGCAGTAGCTAAGCCTTGGTAGGAACTGGAGGTAGGCTTAAAATATATTCATGTCTGAATTTTCACCCACAAGACTAGCTACGTTCCATTTCAGCAAGACTCCTAAAAACTTGTAAGCTAAATTCTGTGTCTTTGAGAACTGATGTCTTCTATATACTTGCAAACACAGGAGCAAATAGGAAAAGCCAACTTTCTGCTGGTATGAAACTGGAGGTAACAGCACATTGAAGTGTGGTGGAATGACAGTAAATTCTTGTTTTTCAAGGATATTGAAAAGGGAGGAAGCTTGTGCAGAAAGTGAAAGGCAGCACTAGGAAGAATCAATTACAACTGTCTTGCTCCACTATATTTAGTAGCACATGTAGAGGACAGGAAGAAGAATTTACAAAAAAAGTTGTGTTATTTTGTGCCTTATCCAGCTGTAATATATCAAACCCATTGCATCATCCTTTATGATTCCTAAGTGAACAAATTTCCTTTTTACCAGGGAAGAAGCTGAGGCAAAGAGAAGTTGAGTCACTTGTCTAAGCTTGTAAAGGAAGGCAGTGAATGAGAGTCCTGCAGTCACAGTCACTTTTTCTTGTTTGACAGCAGAAATAGCATGAATTCTTTATATTAAATCAGAAGGGCCTTGAAATAGTCCCTGCCCTTTCTGGGAAATTATTTTTTCCTATAAAGCAAGGCCAAATGTTGTTGATGGATACTTTATGAATACTTATGGTAACTGTTAAAAAATACAATTTTTTTTTTTATCCACAGTGTCATCAAATGAACAATTCTGCCAAATTAGTTTGATACCAAAATATTGTGTTGCTTTTGTCTTATCAGCTCTTTCAATAACTAAAGCAATACACTTTGTATGCTTTAATCCATGGATTCAGTTCAAAGTTGCCATCTTGCTGTTTGAAGCCCCATCACCTTCCGAGGCTGGGAGTCTGTCTTCTTTGTTAAAGAAAACAGCTGTTGGCAAAGAGACTCTTCCACAAAACTCATGCTGTAGGTTGCCTCTTGCTTTCCTATAGCCACACGACCTCTGGTGTTCACTACAGAATGTGGGCATGGAGGGGCCAAATACGCTGCAAGTTCGTGTATCATCAAACACTCTCCAGCACTGGCCTGCTCTGCCCTGGCCCCTGGAAGGACTGTCTTTGTAACTGTGCTATCTGGCACTTTTTTAACTTGTTCATCCTTACTCAAACATCAAGTCATCGTTTAAAAACCTGCTTTATTCCTTGCTCAAGGTGCTTCACTTCTTTCTTGCCTTGTTACTTAATTCCATAAAATTAATTTTTTTTAGTCTAGAATACAATTATTTATAGAATGCAGTGAGTAAATGAAGTTATTTTATGCAAAGGACTTACTCTGGTTCTTTGTGAAAAAAATGCAGATCACTTTTAAATAAGCTTCTAAAGCAGACAGCTCTGTGAACCCTTTCTTACCCTTTTTCTACAACATAGAAAATTAATAGCCAAGCACCAAATTTGTCTGTATTTTTAGTGAGCATAAATTAATCTACTTAATATGTAGTATGCTTCTTGCATCTACACATAATTAAATAATATTTGTTCTTAGAAACTATTCATCTAGTGTAAACCTGCTTCCTGAGTAAATATTCCTTTAATTAGTGGAACAAATAGATGGTGGGATTTGGAGCTGATTATCACAGCATTTCTTTCCCTGATGTCTGCTTCAGATCTGCACAGCAGAGAGGTCTGCTAAATACAGCCAGGGAACAC
>JAVJGI010000064.1:31027443-31078352 GCA_035590275.1 Ibycter americanus | reverse complement strand
AGATCTGCACATCTGAGAGGTCTGCTAAATACAGCCAGGGAACACAGCAGCAAGCTTTTTTGCAGTTTGAAAATAAATACATCTTCTGAATACTTCACACCTACGGAACCTTTCATTTGGGGATTACAAAGTGCTTTGCCATGCTGTGTGGGTATTATTTATTTCCATTTTAGAGGAGGATAAAGTGAAATGAGAGAGATTAGGGCCAATATGCAACATCCCCATGTTGTATTAATAGGTGTAGCTGTACTAAGATGTAGATGGTTGTATGCTGCTCGTGTAGAACAGCAGAGAACATGGCTTTTCATATAGGCTAATGAGGTACAGCCTCCATATTTGGATGCCTGGTTGTGCATTCCTGGTCTCAGGGGTCCTGAAAGCTCAAAGCAGAGGGAAGTCACAGAGAGTTAAACACACTGGGGATCTCAAAGCCATGCCTTTCCAGCAAGGCACCTCATTTTCAGATTTGGCTGCTGGTGTTTAGTGGTTTAGGACTGGGGTGTGGAGTCAGTGGCAGAGCTGAGAGGAGTGCAGGTGTCCTGCTACCTGGCCTCGTTGTGGCAGAGAAGAACAATTTAGTCACAGATGCGTATCCTTTACTTCAGTGCACAACTCATCTAGGAGGTTGGAAGCTCCGTCTGAACAAGTATGACAGCAAAGCCATGTGCATGTCCTTAATGTTTCTGCACTCGCCTCTGGGAAGGTGTACATATATGTGGGTGTCACTGTTTTCCAGGATTTTTTATGTTGAGACTGTATAGGAGTAATTCCCCAGAAGTTATGGGAGAAATACATTTCCTGTGGGAGAAGTGTTTAAGAGTTGTCAGCAGCATCATATTTCCTTAACTGCAGGGTAAGGAGTTTCTGATTGGGGAGGGTACATTTTGAGCTCTGACTTTCTCCTGCTGAGTTAATTAGCTGGAGTTTAAAGCACTTCCTCTCCTGAGCTGGAGTTTCTTATGTGGAAAAGGGAGGTAAGAGGCCATAGCCAAATGAGAGCCCCAATTAAGGACGCAGGTGAACAAGACTTGTGAATGGCTGTCTTGAGTCTGAGCAGAAGGCTGTGTCTGCCAGTGAAATACTGTTTGGACATATCCTTAATGAAATTAGAGGGTTTACTGTGGAGTCAGCAGCCAAAACATCCTTTCTGCTGTTTAAGAGTGCAGCATGCCGCACATGCTGTGCTTCCTCCTGGCTTTGCTTCAGGATTGCGGGCAATGGACGTGGCATTTGAAGGAAACTTGGGAATGTCAGAGCTGAGAGGGGCAACTGGATGCTGTGTGATACAACGTTAACAGGGACAGCTCTTTGCGCCTGCTTGTCTTTGGGTAGGGTTAAATCATAAAACCATCCCCACTCACATACAAACTGACTTACAAAAATCCTCTGTTCTTATAGTTGCTGTTTTCTTTTTTTCTCTCACTGGAGCTATTAGATGTAGCTGAACCTGGTCAGATAATGGACTGTGAAGGAACAAATACGTCACTTAAAAACATCTTCAGCAGTTAACAGGTTTAGGATTTTATTTCTCTATGCGCTTTAGCTCTGAAACCTCAAGGGCTGTTCCTTCATGGCTCTGAGGGCTTTATTTTATGTTAGCTGCCCAAGTAAGTACCTAGGATGCTGGTAGTGCTAATACAGCCTGTGCCTTGTCAGCTAGTGCAGGTATGCCTACCTGTGCAGTGGTTGCATCTCCTGTCTGAGTTGGAATGATAACTAAAGAGTGCCTTTATGTGGTTTTGTGTAATCCTCTTAACCGCAAGAAGATGTTCTGACTGTGTAATACAGTATCCGCTCGGGGAGTTAGCAGGAAATACCTATTGCAATTTAGATTTACATCCTGGATTATTGGGCAATAATTTCCTTTGTGCAGGAAGGTCTAACTCACGCAGAGGTCAGATGGTGCAGGGACAGGAAGTTTAAACCAGCTCCAAGAGGATGTCTGATGAGCGCTCTCTGCCTCAACTTTCCACTGTGAATGAATACGAGAGTATGTGTAATCTGTTCTGTTCATTGCGATCAAAAGTTCTTTTGGGATGAGAAGTTAACACTGGATAGCAGCTTGTGTCATGCCACTCTTGAGGAACCTCTACCTGTCTCTGTAACACAAATAGCAGTGGGAATCCATCTGAATCCAAGCACCTTGTGGTTTAAATGCTTTCTCTTTGTTTTTGGATAACAATCTCTTTGGCTCTTTGAGTCATTTAATGAAAATTGTTTTAGTAGGACTACAGTATCTTAGAGAGCATTGTGTGTGTTTTCATGTAGTTAGGAGTTGAAACCATACAGTACAGCTGGAGCCTTAGCATTTTACTGTGCTGTGACAGGTAGCATTGATTTTACAGTTAGGTGAGACTGATTTCAAATGTTCCCATATTGAGTTTATTGGTACCTACAACTAACAATGTTAAAAGGTTAAATAGCATGCACATTACGCTGTACACAGCCCAAAAATTTGTTTAGAGAACCAAAACAATAGAGTCTTTTGTGACTGGGCCCTTCACCCTACAAAATTTCTGTTTGTGGATGTCTAGCATTGATGAAGTTGTTCAAGATCACTGGACAGGGTCTTACTACATCTTTTCTGTGCCTCTTGTGGAGAACATTTCTGGCTGAAAACTGAACTGAAGGAAGGGCAGAAAGGGCTTTTGAGCTGAACATAGGTTGAAGACTCAGAGCATTCCTGAAACATTTGGGAATGACCTGGCATCCATGACTAGCATCAAGTCCTGTTATAGGCTTACTCTGTGAATATGAGCATGTCCCATAAACACTCCATGCTTCACTATTCAGCCCCATTACAAAGCAAATAGGCTTCACAGAAATGCAGTGAGGCTTTGGTCACTGGGATTTGTAAAGCTCTGGGAACACTTAGTCTGGGACAGCTACAGAATTGGAAGTATTAATATTGCTTGGAGTAAAGTAATCCTGTATAAATGTCATCTGCTTTGGTCTGTGCTAACAGTTAGAAAGGAACATGAATTGACTGAGAAAGAGAGACATGTGCTGTGATTATTTAAATACAAACCTGGGAATTGGTAAGTTTTAACTTCTAAACTCATCCCTACCAGCAGCTCACTCATCGCCTTGGGCAAACAATGGGAAGTCAGTATCAGGTTTCTTTGTTGAAGTAATAATGCATAAGGAAAAAAAAAAAAAAAGACAGCATATTCTAGAGTTGTGAAAATTAATCAGAGACTGTTTTAAATGATTGCCTGAAAAGTGTTATGTATTTCAAATGGTTTCCCATCTCTGCATATTAGTTGTATGCATAGGAGAAAATCAGTCTGAAGCACAGCTCCCATTTGGTGATTTCCATTTGAAATGACCCTTTCTTTCATCAAAACAACAGAAAGGACAGATGTGTGCTATTAAAAACAAGATGTTCTTGTTCAAACTGGCAGCATTATCTCTGAAACCCACCCTGCTGGAACAGTGCTTGCAGAAAAACTAGATTCCCACCAGTTAGCTGCTACTAACTCTTCCACTTCATTCCCCAAATTACTTGCAGAACAGCTGGCATTAGCCACCCTTATTTCCTTTGATACAAGAAGTTTGCACTTCCTGTTCTTAGATTCCACCACACCTGTGCTCCCAGTAGTAAGCAGTGATCAGTGGTGACCTGACACGCTGTGTGTCAAGTGTTGGCTTTGCTCCTAGTGACATATGCCAGCCTGGGCGGAAAAATAACTAAATTAAAAAAACGTAGACCCCAAAGGCATGATAACTTGAATTATTTCCCTTCACCCTTTCCCTTCCCGGAGTGGAAATCCAGCTTGCGTATAGAGATCACAAACTGGAAACAAGCTGCTGACTCTGTGGCTAGTGTTGGCTATGATCCTCCAAACCTCAGCATTTGAATTGAGAGCCAGACCTCTCTGGTGCATTAAGGCTTGCACACTAGCTTTAGTTGTTGAGCTTCCTTTCAAGACTAAGAGATTACAAAAGAGTTGCCAAGGCTCTCTTGCCAGTCATCCATGTTCCCGTGATACCCTAGCTAACGTGACTTTGAAGTGGGTTGCAAATGAAGATACTCTCCATTCTCTCCTCTACAAGTGCACATTGCAAGGGTCCAACTGCCACTGAAGTTCCTGTCAACTTGACTAGCTGGCACCTGCTTTGATATGGACTGAAACGCTGAGAGCAAATTGTCTCTTTAGAACTACCCCTCTAAAAGTTACTCAAGACGTTACTGTATTTGTTCCTCCTGAATTTTAAGCATATGAATTGGCTACAAGCCTCCTGCTATGGACCTGATCCAAAGATCACTGAAATAAGAGGGGGAGGGTGTCTTAAAATTCCTGCCATCAGCTTTCGATCAGTCTGTCTTTTAAAGATAACTTGTCCTCTCTTCTAATCTGAACCAAGTATTCTTGAGGACTGTGCATATCTTTTCTGCTTCAGAAGTTTTTGCATTTCACTCCTACTGGCATGCCCAGTTCTCAGTTCCTCTCATTTAGTATGACTCGTGGTCTGTAGAAGCAGGTTGGTTTTCATTACTGCATCAGACATGGATAGCTACCAAGATTCTATTTTAACAGAAGGTGGAATATATCAATGTTGTACAACTGAACTTAGAGCCAATAGCATATTTTACCTTTAAACTAGTGAGTCTACCAAAGCCAGTATTTTTTTAAGCTGAATTGGGACCGTACATCTGTTGCGGTACAGCTGGAATACACGTCGTTAAGGGCAGGGTGCCCTCTCCAGGGGCTGGGTGTAGTGCTTTATATGCTGTCCACCTGCAATGGACTGTTTTCACTTGGCTGCACTGAACTGTGGTCATGGTTGAAAATAAGCAGATTTGTTATTTAATACCTTTGGCAGTCTGACAGGGTGTTATAGTAAAAAATCTAGAGTGCACTTGGTTGGCATCCTGTTCCCATCAGGAAGGGCTCATGTAACAACAGATCCCCATGCTTGTCCTCATCTGCTAGGGGTGTTATACCTGCTGGAGAGAGAGGGACCTCTAGGGTGTTGTTGTTTATTGGCACTAGTCTGCAACGGACAATCAGGACTACTGCTTCTCAGAAAGAGCCTTTTGACCTTGGCTGCCCTGTTTGGTGAGGAGGATGGAGACAGTGTTTTGTAGCCTGGAGTTCATGGGTTCCTCATGTAGGAAAGTGCTGCTGTGTTAGGTTGTCCTTAGAGGTCATGGATCTGCTCTGCTGAATGCAGAAGGGCAGATGTCTTCTGTTTCTCTGTCAGAAATCCCCCCAAAGGCAAAAGCAAACTTCAGTCAACTTGCTTCTCTTACAGGCTGGTAAATTATGTGGCTCTTTTGGCTGGAAATGGGCTGAGCTCCAACCTTTCTCATGCTGTTTGCCCTGTAACCTCTGTTCCTTTCCTGATTCCCATCTGCATTGTCAGAAATGGGCAAGCTCCCATCTGCTGCCGGCCGGGCTGCTGCTGACAGGGCTGCTGCCCTCCCAGCAGGGCAGGGCTCTTCCCAGCCTCGAATAAGATGCTGGCAGCTTCCTTCCCTCCCTCTGCCCAGTCCCTGCAGGCTGCAGTGCTTGGATGTTGTGCTTTGCTTTCATCCTCTTAACCGTACCTAATCCAGTGATTACAGATGTTTGTGTTTCACCAGAAAACATCTGCATCTGTCTGACAGACTGGTTGGTTGGGTTGGAGCGGGAATGAGGAATTTTCGGCCACTCCAACCTTGGGCTGAAATACCCTGACAACATTTTCAGCTGAATGTTAAAGGTAGCTGTTTATGAAGCCAAGAATGTGTCTCTTCGTGCCACTTGAACACTTTACTGAGGATGAGGACACAATTAGTCATCCAGCAGGCAAACATCTGGTTCTTCTATGTGCCCTGCAGCTCTTCCTAGTTAGCAGGCCTCACCTTGGCCTGGCTAAGCTAGGAATGTGTTAGCGCAGGCATTTTAATTTTATGCTTTTAACCACCACCATATATAGGCAGAGGGTAAAACTTGGTTGCTCATGTGCTCTCTTCCTTTCTGTATCCTTGTATTTCTAGATCCCAGCTCATTTTGGACAACAATTTGTCTCTCTAGGGATGTGTGATAGATAAAATAAATAGGATTTTCAGAGGATTCCTAACCCATTAACTCTGTCCTTTCAGGCAGCATAGGAGTCAGAAGACCAAGGAGAATAAAAAATGCCCTTATGCAATCTCTGCTCCTTTCCTCCTCATGCTTGGCCTCTCTTCTGAATCTCAGAGTCACCCTTTGAGCACGGGCAATTCACGGCTGATAGCTGAGTTGTTGCAAAACTTCTTCCTTTTGTTCCTTTTCCCTGCCCTTGTTACCTTCATCTCTGGCAACCCACCCAGGCTTTTAATTCTAGAATGACAAGTTTCTGTGTTTTCCAGAATTGGGGAAATGCCCTTTTCCAAATGCCTCTCCTTTTAGCCCACCTGCAATGACTGGCTTCTTGTAATTCTTCCAACTCTTAGCACATCTTTTGTCCTGTGTGAACATAAACCTGCTTATTTTGTCTTTCATTTGTCTCATGTCTTCTTCCAGAAACGGTATGGGGTGTGTGATGGGCTCCTAGTCCACCTAGTCTATGGCTGATGCAAGGTGTCTTGAAGTTTGGAACCTGAGCTGAAAGCGTGTTACAACTGCTAGGAATACAAACAGTGTTTGTAGACAGAGCCCTAAATTGTTCCAGGTATATCAGTAGATCTTAATTACAACCTTTTTTCTTCATCCTGGCATAGTTTCCAGGCACACTCAGTCTCAGAGGATCATGGTGCAACAGCTCCGTTGTTTTGCAGAGTGCAAGGGAAAGTTCTCGTTAGTGATCCTCACCATCATTTAGAAAGTAAAATCTCTGTGGTAAAAAGGCTTTGCTGCACGGTATTTCAGTAATTGCAAGGTAACAGATACAGCATATTGTACAGGGAGAGCTTGTGTTGTCTGTCTGTTGTAACGTATATTTATGGAAACTAGTAAGCAAAATGGTGAGGGTCTTTTGACCTTTTGACTCAGAAAAGAATTATTGGTAAATCTTAAGCTAATGACTGTTGGAAAAGGGCTGACAGCCTATCCAGCTCATCCCTGGGATGTGGGATTGTTCCCTACATTGTTCCCTGCATTTTCTCCTATTGGCTTTAAATAACTAAGTATCTATTGCTTCCCTTGGGAAAGTGTAGCATTCACCAGTAATGAACTCTTAACAGCCAGCCTAAACTTTCCTGAATTTCCTTCCCCTTCTCCCAACTCACTCTTTTTAGATTTTTACACTGTTCCAGTATTTGTAGGTAGCTCTGTTGTTACATATGTTGTGTCAGTGATCAATGGTCAGTGTAAGCTTCATTCTTACGAATTGCAGTTCATGCTGCTTCAAATTTCACTCTGTAGATGTACATCTTCTGGTGCCACTAATTAATGCTCAGCTCAAACTCCAGCATGTACTTCGATAAAGCCCCTTGTACATCTTATGTACTTTGAATAAAACTGTAGTTCTGGATACCTTTGAAAATGTGGCACCACAGTCTTAGAGCAAGATGAGTCCATGCAGAGGGAAGTCACTAACCTCCTTTTTTAACGTGAATGTTAACACCTGTTCATGTGATAGCCCTAGGAAAATGATTTTGCTTGTCAGGGTAAGTCAGAACAGCTTCTGGACGGAGGCTTGTGCATGAAAGGTACAGATTGCTTTCCCCAGACTCTGTATGGGTGTGTGTATGGGGGGGATATATCGTGCAAATGTAGCTGAGATACTTCGGTCTTCACAGCTGTGACTTAGGGGTGATGTTACTTGTAGGCACTATTGTAAAACCTTCAGAAACCAAATAGTAATCACTACTGTGTCAAATCGTGCCTTATCTTTACAATAGGCTCATCTACTACCACATCCTAGAGGAGCCCTTCCTTTTGACTGTGTCAGATTTGAATCTGGACATAGAGCAAAACGGTTTCAGAGGAAAATACTCCTTTTAGACTATCCTTGCCATCATTTAGTTTGATGATTAGGTTACCATTTTCTTTTATTTCAGCTTGATGACTAAGCAGCAATCTGGAATTATACATCAACCCCTGATTCATATATTTTATGAATCATTGCGAATAAAAAAGAATCCTTTTTGGAAGCCTGAAATTTTACTGGTGACCAAAGATCCAGAAAATCCATTTAAAGGAAAAATACTAGTGAAAGTAAGAGAGGCTAAAAGGCATCACTGGCTGTGTCTTTTGGTGTAAATCACATTCATTTCATAAAAGTCTTGAACACATCCCTTAAACTTTTAATACCTGAATTTCAGGCCCAGCAGTCAGTGGAGTTTTTAGCACCAGCCAGAGAGTACTCATAGTTGGCAGGCAGATGGTCCTTTCCCCTCTTTTACATTCTTTAACATAGTAACACTGCCAGTTAGGCATTTGAAAGCCTCATTAATTTTCCTTGCTGTTTGGCAATAAGACCTTGCTTGTTCCTTGCTGTCTTCCATTACTGAAACCTGTGCAGTTTTCAAATTGTGCCTACTTGTTGCTTTGATGTGGGACTGGATTATTTGTCTTGCTTGGGAACCAAATGGTGGAGATGTTGAGTGGTGTAGAAACACTCTGGGATGTGATGTCAAAAGCACAAGTGGTTGTAGTGTGATAAGGAGAAATTTGGTGTGTGGGTGCAAGGAGTGAATTAGAAATGAGAGAGGAAGCATCATGTCAAGATAATATTGATGTTAGATCCAGAAAACTCAGAGGAGACAAACTTTCTCTGGTTAAATTACCTGTGTTTTGATGTTGTGAAGTAACCAGTGATGATACTCTATACTTTCTGGAGAAGTCTCAGGTTTCTGTGGAGCTCTGGAAGTACATGATGCATCTAAAAATATTGGTTTTGCATAACTTCCCCCTACCACTCCCACCCAATAAAAAAAAAAAAAGAAAGAGATAAATGCTTTACAATGTAGCCCTCCTTAATAAAGTGAATCTGCAGAAGTGGCAGCATGGCATGCTGAATGGTTTCAAATGGATCCACATCTCATTATCCAAGTTACAGGATGGATTTTTTGACTGCCTGCCCTGCAAACTCATTTTGAGACAGGTGTGTTAAAAATGCATGTGTCCTTGGTTACCTGGAGAGAGCAGAGGTGCTTTGTAGCTCTGAGTTAAGCTAAACGAATAAAGCCTGTATTATTCATCAAGACAAAATCATTTTCTGAATCTGAAAAAAAGAAACTGTCGTGTCTTTGAAAATCATTTATCTGGCCTTGATTTTCCTGAGGGCAGCAAGTAGAAGTCAAGTTTAAAACAGAGACTAAAACTCTTTTTCTGTGGGATCAAGCAAAGTAAATTGCCAGCAGAACCACTTTTGATCAAATGAGTATCTGCTGCAGGAATTGACTGTGCTGCCTGTGCAGCACAATGTTACAGTGTTCATCTGCTCTCCAGTCAGTTAGCATTGCTTCATGCTCTTCCTCTTGGTGTGCCTGGCAAATTGAGAGAGATGGATGGTTTTGTCTTTCTCATGTGGACTTCTCGGAGGTGAAGAGCTCACTGTTAGATCAACAGTAGTTGCATCTGTCAGCATGTGTACAGAGAAACCACCAGCGCTAGGAATTTATTGTAACAGCACCTCTGCTGATGGCATGAAAAAGCATTTTTTGTTATGTCATGGCTTAAAGAGGATGTGAGTAGCATTCTGCAGATCTAGACTTGGGGCATGATTGTCCAGGTTCTCACCAGTTGAGAAGAGTCAGATATGACCAGATCTTCAGTGCAGAACTGAGGGCGATAATCATGATTCATGTGCCAAGTTCCTCTGCCAAAGGGTAGGATGTTGTTGGAGTAATTATGTTTAAGGTAAGAAGTAATTCTGATATCTGAACTGTCTTATCATGGTCAGTATCCATCCATTTCATACCTCAGTGCTCTTTGCTTTTGAGTCCCTGAGTCTTGGTCAGATTGCAAATTGTAGCAATTTATATTCTTGCTACCATGGTGAGTTACAGAGGAGAACAAATCTTCAGAGAAAGGTGTGTTGCGCTTCTGTGCGAGTAGGCACTAAGCAACGTCACCAAGATGACCAAGGCAGCCACAGCTGGGGGGTGTGTGTGTGACAAATAGCAAAAGTAAAATATTCACAGATTTTCCTGAGCTTTTATACTAAGAGAGAGGGTCTGTTGAGAAATTTTTCCACACAAAAAATTAGGATTGATGAGTTTGGAGAATATGGATCCATATTCACTTTTGGCTTATCAACCAGCTCCTCTCTTCTGTATTACCCTCCTCAGATCTGTAACAAGTAAGCTCATCAACCAGTCAGTAAGGCACAGCAAAAAAAAAAATATTTTTTCCCCTAAAAATTCAGTTGATCCCTTTTAATCCTTGATGCCAATGGTATTGTTATTATTTTTTCACAGATTCTCTCTTACCATCATAATAGGTAGTAAGGTAAAACTAAAACAAGATACAAGCAATATTTAGCCCTGTTTCCAGGAGGAAGAGTTCCAGATGTTCCCTATACAAGGAATGTTCAAGATATTGTATTTGTATCTGCACATAATTCCTCATAGCACTTCAATTGTTTATAGTATTTCTCATCTTCTCTCCTGAAATATTTCTGCACCTGTATGATATGCTGTTGAAACAGTACCTGTTTTCCACTGCAGATGTGACTGTTTTGCTGGACAGGGTAGAATGTCTTCTAAGGGTAGTTCACAAAATACTTCATCACTCTGAGCATGAGATAATTCTAAGTATAGTACATATTTTGCCTCATTAATAAATCTCAGACTTATTTTCTTTAAAAGGTTTAAAAAAATCTACCATTTTTCTTACTCTTTTGTGAACTGTATTAGTTGTCACCCAGATTCTTGCAATAGCATTTTGTCTGGCTATTTTCTCCTCTTCATTATACAGCAGAACTTAATTGAACTGAATGAACTATACATGAACATGAAGTGGTGATTACTCAGCCCTGCTCGTGTTAATTCACAAATGTAATTTAACAATTTAAAAAAGATCTTAACTTCACTCAGTAGTTTTAGAGCATCGATCACAAAATTAATTATAGCTTTCTAAATATGTCATGCAAATTATGCATTACACCCCCAAATACATATACCATGTAGAATTTATAAGTGTTGGGGAAGGCTTATTGCTGCAGCTGCCTGCAGTATGCTGATGTGACTGCTTACATTGTGGGACCACAGCGTCATGAGTTACTCTTTGGTGGCTGATTCTCTGTGCAGTGGAGGCTGCCATTGAATGTGGTGTTGTTGTTGGAGTTCAGCTGGAGTAAGATGTTATCACTCCAGCTGCTCATCTCCAAAATCTTGCTGGAGGTTGTTTTGTTTATTTTAACATGCTTCACTTCTCATTTGCAATGGGCTAGGAGCATTCATAGAGTCAATTTTTGTGTTCATCTGACAAGTGGTAACATGCTATCACAAGGTTTACTGTTGGTTTTTTATTGTCTAGGCATAGCTATCACTTAGATTGTAGTTGTTGTATGTTTTGATGATTTGCCCTGTATTAACACTCCTGGTTTTGAAGTCTTTTCTTCCTCAGCTGCTACTCCCCTCCAGTCCTTCTCTCCTCAAATCTTATCTTAAATTTTGGCCAGATTGTTTATTAATTTTTAAGTAAGATGCCCTTTGAATCTATCAGGTAAGACAAGACATGGAAAACCTACAGTATATTAAGCTACAGAAGTTGCAGTCGGAAAATTTTCGTCTTTCAGCTCATGGTAGCAGACCATACATTTAACTCTGAATGCCTTTAGTTAAATCCCTGATGTACCTGTCATGTTGGTTTCCACAGCATTGCAAGATCTTGTGCTGTGCTGAACTATTTCAGTGTGTGCAGCTTCAAGGTGCTTGGCATTTGCTAAAATAAAGCTGCTTTGCTTAGGACAGGTTTTCAACAAATGTTTCACAAGATGCATTTCTACATGTGCCCACGCAGAATTCTTTGCAGGACTATAGCCTTCACTTTCAATTTGATTATGATACAGATGCGGTCTGTGTCAGGCTGTGTGTAGTTGTTTATGTTTCTCTGTGTGTGTAGGATTCAGAGGTTGCCTGCTGCAACCCACCACTACCATTCCATTAATGAAATTGGAGCAAGCATGATTTACTTCAAAGCAGTGGGACTCCATATGGACAAAATTTATGCCTATGCGGAGCTCCTCATCAGAGCAGGATTTTATGCAGCATTACCGAATCTACTAATCTAGACACAGATTGGAAATTCCGCTTATTGGCAAAACTTGAAGATGGTCGAATTCCACATTAAAATTGTCTGTTGCAGGATCCCACTGTTCTACTCAGTGATTCAAGTAAGGTTACACCAGGGGATGAGTTTAGCCAGTTAATTTACCCTTGATGACAGCAGTTGTGCTGCTGATCTACACAATCGGATTGTGTTTTGGCATTGGAGGGACTCTGGGGAATCTCACGTGATCTGCGCTGTGAAATTAATTTGATAATGCACCATTGTTTTCCCTGAGCTCGGTCATTCATTCCCTGCTGAAACTAAGGCCCTCAGGATCGGATTCATCACGTTTAAACACCAGCTACAGCTTTCCATTTACAGGATGTCAAAATCCCTGTGTGGTCTTGCTCTTAAAAAAACCCACAAAGCACAGCGCTGTGTGCAAAAGGAGGCCTGACAGAGGTTTCTGCCAGTGAGGGGCACATTATCATCCCTCAAGCTTTACAATTTACTAGGAGCACTGTAATCCATAATCACTGCCCCATGAAAAGCTGGCATCGAGTTTCTTTAGAGCTGATCATGGGTGAATCTGCAGGTGCTCATTCATGAAGGAACTGATGCAATCCATTCTGATGAACACAAATCCCAACAGGTTCAGCGGGAAGCATCCAGTCCCTTCAGGCTGCGGTCTTTCCATATCATGCCTGCAGATTTTAGCTGTGCCAGCTACAGGCATTGGGCCAATTCTAGCCTTGGTGTAAAAGTCCATTAATATCAGTGGAGTTGCCTGCACCTACACAAGGCTAACTTTGGCCCACTGTGGTTAAACTTTTGTCAGTATTTCCAGTGAGCCCTTTTCTTTATTCATGGGTTTAGAAGCTGGCTGTAAAAATGTGCTCCATGCTGACATTTGGCGTAGAGCATCTCCGCATCCTGGGAGCACGGATTTTCTTCCTCTGTAAAACAAAACAAATAGAAAACCCAAACCCCACTGAAGAATTTTAGTCTGATTTCCCAGATTAGAAATAAGTAGGAGTTTGTTTCAGATTCTTTCCTATTCACCTGTGTCTCTGGTGGATTTGTGTTAAAGATTATCATATGCATCTGTAAATACAGAGAATCTGTTCTTACGTGTGATGTCAGCTTGTATTGCCTGCTTCGGTAGTCAGGGCGAGATGACCCTTTTAAGAAATATAATGTACTGCTTAGGCCGCTTAGGCCACTGTGTCCATAGATCAGTGGCTTCTGCTGAACAGGTAGCTTCTTTGTGGTTCTGTATCCCTCATCTAAATCACAACCACCGCTTTCAGCAAATATAGCTCTGTTTTGTCTTCACACAAGGATTTGAGTCTTGATAAATTTGTTTGTTACTTTTAAGTGTTTGCATAGGCTTTTATGCAGACAAATTTCAGTTTTAGAGTTGCTTGAGAGTAATTCATTGCAGTTTTGCATGGCTATCGTCTGTTAGTGGCCAATGGCATAGCATAGACAAGTCACACGTGAGTCTGTCGACAGTCTGAGTGAATGGCAGAAGTGTTCAGTAAACGAGGGGGGGCTGGAATGAATCAGTTTTGCAGACACTCATGCCAAAGCTTTATTTACATGAGCATTCATGAAACTGCTAGGACTTCCTCTGTGATATTTCTTTGCCTACATTTTTTTTTCCAAATGCAGTTGCTTTATGGACAACAATAAAACCAGCCTCACAGCTGTTTGTAGACAAAAATGCTTTTGCAGTGTTTGTCAAGAGGAACTTGCTGGAGGGAGTTCAAATGAACAGGGAACCTGTCTGGTGCTACTACCAACACAAGCTGAGAAGTGGGTGCAGTAAGGGGAGGCTCTATTTTTTGCCCTCAGGTCTGTCCTGGATCCTGTATGGCTACAGCAAACCACACAAGGGTAATCAAGAAATCTAGGTGTGGGAGGGGCATATCTATTAGCATATTCATCTATTTCACAAGGATGTGGCAAATTTTGGAAGACAGTCAAGCCCATGCCTTTTAAACAGCTGTACTGATTTAGGTTGTTGCTGTCTCTCAGCTGTTCATTATCTGCTGCTCAGCGGACTGATCATGTAAGTGTTCCTAATTTGTTTCAGTACAACGTGAAACAGTTCATTTAATGAAGCTTTTAATTAAGCTGATAGCAAGAAGGAATGGCCAGATCTTAAAGCACCATTGTTTTCAGAAATGAGGATAGGACGATGCCTGCAGTATTTGCAAAAGTCTATGGAGATGCAGAGGTAGAATCCATGGTTCAGTTCATATCCTTAAGATATATATGTCTTACCCTAAATCCATAGGATATACTGCTTCTAAAACACTTTATGGACTGCTTTCTCTCCTCTGTATCAAAATACAAAGGCCTGGAAAATAGAGCCAAAGAAAACTGGAAAAAAATTATGTTCTTGTAAAGTACAGGCTTACTGGAAATTAAATCCAGGCATCACAGGAAAGCTGTAGATTCAGGCTTAGCAATACTCATGTTCCTTATTGCAGCAGTGTTTTGCATTGCCAATAATGGAAAAATCCCAGTGTTCACAGATCCTCTTTTTTTAGACTAGAACACCTTCACAGGTTTATCCAGTGCATTGCCTTTTTTTGCTCATAAAGCATCAGTCCTGGGGAAGCATATGTTCATGGACCTGTGAGCAGTAAGACCTTGTCTGGTTCTTCATAATGAAAATATTACAGCCTATCTGCTCTTCTAATTGTGGAGCTGTCCTGGTTGATGTCTCACTGGTAGACCAGCTGTAGGGAGCACTAGATAGATACATATTTAGTATTAATTTAATGTATACTGTACAATCTAGTACATTTTCACACACTCCTTTGATAATCCTTATGCTTTAGTTTTCAGTGCTTCTGGGGTTGGGGAAAAACCAGGCCCTGAGGGCATGACAGCTCTGCTTTTGAAGACTCTGAGCTTCAGAGCAAGCTAATGGAAGCTGTGGGTGCTCAGGACCTCTTAAAGTTAAGCCACAGGTTGTGCTGTATTTGCTCATACAAAATTAGCACCTCATCTGCAAATAGTTCCACTTGCTTCAAAGCTATAATGAACTGAAGAAGGCACACAGTAGGAGTAAGCCTTAGGGCCAGATGACTGGAATCATTAGAATAAAGGCGTGTGAGACTCCCAGGGATGCCTCAGCTCTTTTTGAAAGGGTCAGTCCGAGGGTGTCTCAGATCTTGATGGGACATTTCTGCATGCTGCTGACCTGCACCAGCTGAAGATCTACTGGCCAGGCTAATGAACGTACTCTGCTACGTTAAGACCTATTGTTGTGTTACGTTATTATTTACAAAATAAAATGTAAAACCCGATGTTGCCATTATGTTGTCCATATATTTTTTAGTTCGGACCAAAACCTCAAAGCTAGTTTTGCTTTTATCTTTAATCAATTTCCCTTTCCAGCTCTATTTTCTTCTTTATTGTCTCCCCCCTGCACTCCTGAGATGATTTTTAAATATTAGCACAGAAATAAAACCAAGTGGAACTGTTTCTAGGAGTCTTGTAAAGAAAAGCTTGATATTCTTATAAATGCTGGGCGAATAACAAGTTTATAGTTTAACTTTGAAAGCACTTTGTGATGCTCACCGTGTCATAGAACATGTATTTGTTAAAACAATACAGCATTTTTCATGGCCTCTGGTTTTTACTGCTCTACCCTCTGTACATCCTTTACTAAGTCTCTAATAATTTTGGTACCTGAGCAGAACTGGGGCTTGATGTATTAGAGTATTATGGATTTGTTTCTCTGCTGCCTATTAAATATGTGCCCTAGTTCAACCTGAAATTATGGCCAAAATGCAGGAATTACAGGTGGTATTCTCTACCCAGGGTAATTCAGGAGGTCATCATGGCCGAATCTGGCTGTAAAATATAATAATTTGTCTAAATCTTTGCAAGCGCTTTAAAGTACTGCAAGGTGCAAAATATTCTAAACAAAGTGAAAAGCCATCATTAGAGAGGAAACAAAAATAGCCTGGCTTGCTTAGCCCAGCAAATCTGAGGTGGAAAAGGGATGTAAGTGTCCATAAATGTATCACAGGTATTAATACCAGGGAAGGAAAAGAACTATTTAAGCTAAAAGTCTAGGCTAGCACAAGATTACATACGTATATATTGGTTGCAAGTTCAGACTGGGAACTGTAATGTTCTGGCCACTAGAGAAGTGAGGGGCAGGCTTCTGTCACAGCTGTTGAAAGAGTGAATGTGTTTAATGTGGATCATGGTTGTTTATGAAAGGGATCAATGATGTGGCTCTGTGCGAGGGCAATAAACTGAATGACCTCGCATAGTTCAATAAAAGAGCACAAACAGCCAAACTTTTGTTATATACATTTAAGTGTCCAATTCAAATCGATGTCAGCATACCCCAACAATGTTACAATTCAAATCATCCTTAGTTTATCCCATTGCATGTATTTCCATGACTTGTGCGGGGTGAGATCTGGCTATGATGTGTAAGATCTTACCTTGTGTGAAGTAAAACTTGAAATTCTCATGATGGCCAGCAGACTGCATGGTAGGAAAAGTATGTTTGCCTGCTTGTCACTACTCTATTTAGACATGACTAGGTAGAATAAATCTCTCGAGTTATCTTCCATACGCAGTATTCTGTATCTTATGAATCCCTTGAGTGAAGTTTAATGAGAAAGCAAGGTCACAGAACAATAAGGGAAAATTGCTGTCTTCCAGCTATGAAGACAAAAAGATTGATCCAGTCAATAGACATTGAAGTGAGAGGAAACTTTTATGTTGATTTCAATAAAAACTGGATCAGAGCCTTAGTGACTAAATTACTGTCTGGTCTCAGCACCGTGTCTGTCTAGTATCGTGATATAACACAATTATATCTGTGAAGACATTTACTCTGTGTCTGTGCTGTAAGGCATAAGAAATAAAAGAAAAAGTGATCCCTGTTGGAGCATTCTCTACACCACAAAGGTCATTAATTTTTATCTGGAGCTATGAAATATAATTCAGAATTCCAAAGAAAATGCACATTGGCATTTGTGGGCTCTCCTTCAGGAACAGTCATTTTCCTTCTCAAAAAAGAGCAGATAATCACTTTTCTTCGATCAGTAAGAAGAGCTCTGTACATCAGTGGTTTCAATCAAATGCTGAATTTTCCTCCTTGGTGATTTAAACTAAAGATGAGTCCAAGCTGAAATGTTGCATCCAAACCCCAAGACTCTGGGACAGGTTTCTAGATTTACAGCTGGCTTACTCTACCGGGGGAGTGGCTGTCTCAGCTGTCATGTTATTCTTGTTAGTCTAGAAAAAAAGTTGAATCCAGAGCAAGATCTGCAGAGTTGTATTGTTATAATTGCCCTAAATTATCAGTACCCTCTTGAACTAGCTGTAGCACATGCATGAATTTTGTTGATGAAGGCCTACCATGAACTCAATTTTTGAATCCCATTTTCGAGATGACGACCAGAGGCTGAGGTACTGAGCAGTGGCAGAGCCAGTATTGAACCTGGATTGTCTGTGTTGCAGTATTTAATTGTAGATCACTTAGGTGCCTGAGATGCATTTTAATTTTTCAGCTTGCTCTAACCTCACATGTTTTCTGAGATACATGTGTAGAGAAACCAGCACTTTTTAGAGAAGCCTTTTTCCCCTCATTAACCCTGAGCATTTTTAGAATGTGATGTATGTTGGGGGCTGCCAATAGAAATTTCTTTTTCACCTCTTGTATTGTCAGACAACAGACCAAAGCCAAGCAAAGGAAAAAGACATGGAAAACCACATGGCAAGTGAAACCATATTGTAATTCTGAACATTTTCGGTATGCTGGCTTATTTTCCAATTATGCAGACAACACTGTCCCTGTTTCTTCTGCTATATAAATTGAACTACCAGGTCTTCATGGATGGAACCCTCTCATTAAAACACTGTTTAGTGTGTTAGCATTTTGTTTCAGAGCCAGCCACAGAGAATAATTGAATTTGACTATTGTGTTTGTGCAAATAGACACCTCATGCATTCTCTTCAGTAGCACTGCAAAGCCTTCACTTAGTATGCACACACTGCAATGGTAGCTTAGCCTACCCTCCCCTGCATGGAACATGTACCTATCCTGGATGCATTTGCATGCACTTTCATCAAGCCATGCCGGCAGTTTTTTATTTTGCACCATCACTGTGGGCTTTCCAGGCCACAGAGAGCTGACTGTGGATGAGGGAAAGCTGATATTCTTTCTGCTTCATAGTGGGGGCTTAGATGTAAGTGTTCAACCATTGCTAAGCTGGAGATGTAAAAGTTTAGGTGATGTGTGAGAAAACACGAGTAAGGGGCATGGGCTGTACTGGTCGTATCTATACTGGCTGGGCATCCACAGATACTTCCCTTAATCCCTGAGAGCCATCTGCCATCCACTTGCTGTGGAGTTCTGTGATCTCTGTCCCATTTGGTGAGCCTCTATTGAAGGTGCAGCTTGTCAGTAGATCCTTCAGCTCACCAAGGGGCTGTGCCTGGAGCATGGGGTCAGTGCAGTGTTGCACCCCAGCATGGGTGTGTGCTTCCCGAAGGGCTCCAGTTGTGTGATCCAGTGTGTATATTCCCTATGTTAATTGCTGGAGCAGAGGCAATACGAAGTCTGTAAGTGCCAAAGTTAGAAGCACGTTCTCTCGTATTGCTCAGAAATGTAGAGGACATTCCCACAGTACTGCTGCTTCCCATCTTCCACCCTCGTGAGACATTTCAGAAAATACAAAGCTGTCTTCACCATTTTCACTGTGTTCTCTCCAGCTTGTAAATGTCAGATCTGTGTTCCCATATTCTCTTTGGGCTCTAGCTGTGTTGGGGTTACTGCTCTCTTAGGTCAGCTGCTCCTTAGGTGGTGTGAATGTTCCCTGCTGTTTTAGTGCAGATGAACTGGGTTAGGGTATATACTATTTCAACTCAAGTTAAATGAACTTTCTGCTTCAGCTCTCCATTTGTTGTTGATGTATGGCTTTGCTGGTCTCATTGCACTGCGAGCTCATGTTGAGTTCCTTGTTTGCTCTGACCCCCTAATTCCTTTCTTGGAAAGCAATGGCTCTGCAAGCAGTTCTTTAGCCTTCAGGGGTGGACTGCATTCTTGTCTCTAGATGAATGATCGCCCCCATTTGACTAAATTAACTGTATTTTTTTTGAGTGGAACCAGCGTGCAAAGAAGTCTGGAACACATAGTACACTTGCCTAGACTGTGGAGACCAGCTGAATACATCCCTTCTTAAAGGCAACTTCTACTTTCTTTGTATTCCTTAGCTAGGTTCCTTTTTGGGCTTTAGTTCTAATTGTTCCTCAAGAACTGAAAATATGATAAAATTCAAACAACTAATATCTGTGGACCTAAGTGTTACTGTTCCAGGTAAGGGCCCAGTTCCATGTTCCAGGGTCCTTTTTGGCATATCTTAGCTCTGCAAACGTTCTCTCTTGTCACTCTGTCAGATGTCACTTGTCACCCCAATCAGCTCTGGGACATTGGGGTCAGACAGCTCACATGCTGTGAGGAGAGCAGAGCTCAAATTCTGCAGCGGTCAAAAGTGCATCTTTGAGATGGCCTGAATCAAAACTGTCAGGGAAAAAGAGAGCTGATGAGTGTGCAGATTTGAGAGGGGTCTGTCTCTTCTTTCCATACTGACAAGTTTAGCTCTAAACTCTGTAGCTCTGATGTGTCTCTGGCATTTTCAGCAGTGTCACAACAATGTTGGTGAGGTAGGAGCTTCTTCAGGAGTTGGAGATGAAGAGTTTTCCTTTTTTTAAACTGGCATTGAGCATACCCAGCAGAGATAACTTGCAGGAGCCTCACTGTTAATGCAACCAGAACTGGAACAGATAAGACCTATTTGCAAATCTATTCCTGACTTCCCCATGCATGCCTTTATCCTCTGCCATTTCAGCAGCGTGGTGGAAGCAAATAGGATCCTGAAGCTTTTTTCTTCTTTCTCTCTAGCATAAAACAAGCAGGATATTATAGACATCAAATCAGAAATGCATACTAGCATATTTTACGCACAAGCTAGCTTGCTGTCTCTCCCTGGGTAGGAGATAATCTAAAATAAACCCAGCACGATCAGAACCACTAATGCAGCAGTTAAGGGGAGTTGACCATAGCAGCTTCCTGAAAGACAAGTGTACCCTAGTGTATTTGGTGCTGGCCTGGAACTGGGGAGTTGAGGTACTATTTCTGGCTCTGCTATCAGTTTTTTCTGTGCACAGTTTCCTTGTTTGTAAGTATAGACACTTACCACCTTCAGGAGAGCTTTAAAACAAGTTGAGAAAAGTCAAGGGAGAGCTGTAGGAATAAAGAACCTGCTTGGCATTGGAAAAAAACTGTAATCTTTAATTTTTGTACTAATATCTAAGCAAGTTCCTGTTCTGCCTTGCCTGAGAGGCCTCTGTTAGGACTGGGGCTTCAGCATATGGGATGCTTTTCAAACACGCAGTGTAAGTCAGACCCAGCCCTGAACAGATGGCAAAGTGCTCTGTACAGCTAGACCTCATGCCCTGTTGCAGTGAATGGGACACTGCTGCTATAAACAGCTTGTGGGTTGGATGCCTAATTAAAGGGAAGAGGCAATCAGTGAGCATCACAGTAGTGGGGAAATGGGGAGGTAACTGGAATAAGTGGGAATGGTTGAGCAGTGTAGATTGCACACAACTGGATTTCAAATTCTGGTTTTACTTACTTAGAAAAATTCAGCTCTATGCGTGCACTTCTGCTTCCATTTAAAACTAAAGCTATTTTTTAAACCTCTGTTTATCTTCAGAAACCTGTTTCTGCCTGTTTTCATTTCATTTTTTTTAAAATTACTGGTTTAACCCAGTAAGACTTACCATGGATTTTCTTAAGGGGAAGAAATGGATTCTGCAATTTCAAGCCAATAATGATCTGTCCGTGTACAACATGAAAGAAAGAAATCGAAGGAATTTTTTGACAAGGAACAGACGTCTCTGTAAACTAATCTTTTCTAAGCCAACTGTGGAGACGTTCAGCTTTCTGGTGTTTCCCATGAAAGTATACTTAACTCAGTGCTGTTCAGCAGTTTCAGGTCAGTTGATGGGATGTAATTAGCATTCTGTAATGAGCTGGCGAGCCCACTGATGGTCTTGCCAAGGAAATGTTTAGGATTCTGCAAAATGTACTTTGTACATCACATGCAATTGTTTGATCCATTAAGGCATTTCTCCTCACCTTGCAAGGTGCATTTGATGAGTATATTCAGGGGTGGTGTGTATGTGGGGTATTGTGTGGCTGCTTAAAAGAATGTGATGATATCAGAATTGGTGGTTCAGTGACAATTTGTTTTTTTGTGAGCTGCAAGCACTCTTCCAGTTGATGCCTAGAAAGGAAAAGCTGACAGTGTAGGATGAGGAGGAGAGAACCTGGTGTATAGAAGAGCCTGTGTATCTGTGTGTGTGTGTAGGACATAAAGCCCAAGATGAGTGATGTAAAAACCCACTGTGAGTACACAGGGAATGCCTGATTCCTGCCTGTCATCAGAGGGGGGTGCTCTGTGGGAGAGCAGATGTCTTCTTCAGAGCTAGACACTGGAGATTAGAAAGATTCTCAGGGAAATCTGCTTTAGACTTATAGAGCAGTATATAGCACATGTTTTCTGAAGTACTTTCTGACTTTGCATGTTCAGCACTAGCAATAATTTAGGCCCCAATCCAATACCCACAGAAGCTAATGGGTGTCTTTCCGTTAACTTCTTTTTAATAGACCAGACCCTTAAAGAGAAGACAAGCATATTTTTAAGAGCCTGATAATCTGTGGAGCATGTGTTACTTTGAGTGAAATCCCCTAGCACACTGTGAATGGAACACTTAAAAAAAAAAAAAAAAAAAAAAGAAAAGAAAAAAGAGTAAATATCCATTTGTGGAAGCTAAGCAACTGTAACGGCTGAAAAAGGAAAGGACAGCTGCATTCCAGGCTAAAGACTGAAGATCTTCATGGTTATGAATGTGCTTTTTCCATGTGTGGGAGTTTTTAAGATGCTTCAATATTAGTTATATAGGAGAGAAATTAATAATAACAAGAAATCCACCCAAACAAAGCCCAAACCTCCTCACTTTGCCTCCAAATAAATTGCATGAGTGTAAGGAGTGAGGAGCCAACTTCCTTACAGACAAAAGGAAAAACAGTTTTACCTGCTGCTTCAGAATTGACACAGCTTTTGTTGCAAAAATATATTCTAAATGCCAAAAAATAAATTGATAAGTGGCAATATTAAATTGCATGTTTGTATAATGATTTCGTATGGTTTGTATAACTCTATTTCAAATTTATTTTTATTTTTAAAGCCAGGATGGCCTGTGAGTATCTAGCCTGATTTTCTGTTAAATTACAGAACATGGAATTTCACCTACTAATTCCAGCATTAAATCCAATAATATATGACTGTGCTAGAACGTACCTATAGTAGGAAGATATTCAGACTTAGAGCGTGCAAGAAATGGACAGTCTATGACACCCCAGGTTGAAAGGCCAGGTAAAAAGTCTGCTTTTTCCGGTTTGTTTGTCTAATTTTACCTTCTAGGACTTTGATCTGCCAGATTAAAGAACTGCCTAGGATCAGATACCAGATATTGTGTAGGTACTTACAGACCGTGATCAAATCTCCTCTTAACCTACTGTTTGATAAGCTAACAAGATTGAATTCTCTAAATCTCCCACAGAAAATTGTGTTTTCCAGATCCTGAGTCATTCTTGGCCATTTGTTTGATACTGTTGCACTGTTGTGCAATTGGAGGTGTCCAGTGGAGAATCAAGCTCTGTTGCTTTATGTATTTTGTATAGGCTCTTGTTCTTTGAAAAATATGAGGCCTTAAATACCTTCCAAAATGTGACCAGCTCTGTATTTCTACCAAAAACCAGCAGACAGTAGTCTAGAAGCATGTCCCCTTCTTGTGTAAACTCACAATTCCAAGTATTTGCATAATTTCATTCTTTAGCATTTCAGAGACAGTGCTGGTGAAGTAAGGCTCACTGAGCCCCAAATGGTACTTAAAAAGCTTCTGATAGAACCAGAAAATGTTATGGTTGGGACCAATGTGATAGCAAAGCCAATATTGTGTTTTTATCGGTTAGGTAACTGAATGATCCTGTCACTACTGAAATCAGTAGGGAGTCCTCCACAGACTCCCGAGGAAGCAAGAGAGTACCTAAACAGCATCATCTCCTTGGAGGCTGTACCTGTTCGATCTAGTCTTCTTCTTTCTGTGGCCACTGTATTTCTTAGGAAGTCTGAGCGTTACAGTAATACCGTACTATAAGTAAGTAGTGACTTTCAGCTGAGATCTGGCTGCACATTTTGCTGACCCAGACAGAAGGAGGGCGTCGCATGTTTGTTCAGTGTGTCGGTAAAGAAGGAAAGCTGACTGTTGGCTGCAGTGATGGAGTCAAAACTGACAGCCATCAAAGCCATCAGAGTTTAGGAAAAGTTCTCCTCTTGTTGTTCACTAGACCTGCCACACTAAAGCCCCATTTCTTCTGGTGTCTGCCTTTGACAGCAGGCAGCCGCAGATGCTTAGGGCAGAACCTATGCAACATGCAGTGCATCAGTATGTAGAGAATTCATCCACAGAAAGCTCTTCCTGCATCCAGGGATGATATCTTCTTTAATGTTTCTAACTTAGCCTTTTTAAAGTTGTATCATTTGAGTCCATCTTCACCAGAAGATAAATCCAAATTTCCTAGCTCATGCCAGTGTTAAATTTAGGAATACGGGCCTGTCCAACCCACCTGTTGAAAAGTAGGCTAAAATTTTAACTCCTTTTTGTCAGTGCGATTTGGTGTGTGGTTTGGAAGTTTATGCATTCTGAATGGGGAGAGGGATTAATGGCTTATTGTTTAGCCAAAGAAACATAGTATGTGTGCTCCAAAATGTTAGGTGGAAAGTAGCTTCTGAAAGGAAACTCGGATCCTTTGTCTGACTCAAAGTCAAAGTACAGTGTACAAAATTGTGCTTGTGGTTTCCTGGTTGTAAAAAGGAATAATTCAGCTGATGTCAGGGAAGTTATACCTGGCTGATAACTAAGTAAATGACAGTAAAAGTTAGCAGTGAGCCTCCTTCTAATCTGGACCTGTTCCCCAGAGGCTGTTCTTGAACAGCTTCCTTAGACTACAAGACGTCAGTGAGAGCTGAAGGCACTCTGGGTCTTAAAACTTATGTTATGCAAGCATGAGGAGTTTGGTCAAGGCCTTAAGATAAGATATAATTATCTGTGCTAAAAGAAGTTTAAATTCTTCCCCTTTAGGCAGGAACCTGTGATGCACAACGTGATGAACATTGTCAAAATCCAGCTATTACAGTTAGTTCAACTGTAGTTGAAGTTGTATTGATCCTGAATGAAGAATATCAGTTTAGAATATCTGTTTATGGCTGGAAGAGGCAGCTTGTCTGCAGGATTCACTGGGGTTGGCACGTTAAGCACCATTCAACCTAAACGCATGAACTTCAGCCTCCTTTTCTCTGCTTAGGTCTGCTTATATTTCAGATAAACCACCAGCAGTTTGATGTTTATAGTGGAATGCAATCTGAAAATCAATGTTCCCTTGTCTGCTTTCGCCATTGCGCTCCATTGCTCTTTGTGGTCTTATGTTATTAAAATTACATCAGGTGTGTAGCTGTATTGTATGATTTGGTAGTTGGAACGCAGATAACACTTGGATTATTGGGTCAGACATATTTATTATCCATTCAGAGAGGGTGGATATCTGATGTGAATTTCTGGAAGTGTCTGAGTTGATTTTGTAAGCTGAGAACAGCTTCCCCATCATTGGCTGCTGTGCTCTGGCTGCCGCTTACCTTTACTTTATCGTATGCTCCACTGGAGCGTAATGAGCATGTATATTGGAAGTTGCTCGTTGTGTGTGTGGTGAGAAGAAAAGACCTGTAGACGGAATCCAGCATCCGCTGATTCCCTGGCAAAGGAGGAGGGGAACGGGTGTTTTTCAATCCTCTGTACATGTTGTGTGGGGCTAGCACTTTGCTTTGGGGTCAGACACTTCTCTGCTGCTGGCACTGATTGAGGGTCAAGGGCCAGGGAAAGACATGTGTGGACAGAGGAGAATAGCTCCAGTGAGCAAGAGAGTCATGAGCAATTGGGTGTATTATAATGACCTCCTGCTACATTTGTCTTACCTTTTTCCATCTCTGAGTTGTACTCAGTGTCTCTGGATGCTGCCTATCTTCTTGCTGTGTGTGTATTGAGGTGGGTGGAATAGCATGTGCATCTCTGCCTGCACTTCAGGTAGGAGTTTTCAGCTGTGAGCAACAGCAGGTGGTATGCTACGGTATGCAGCTTAGGTAGTGCAGAGCAGCATTTCTCGGAAATGCCCAGGTGAGCCCTAGAGGTGCTTGTTTAGCAATCCAGAGCCAGGTGATGACACTAGTGTCATGCCTTTTTAGGTTAATTAATCTTCCTTGGAAGCAGGTTGCATTAGCTTGGCAGAATGGTTAAGTTGCTCCCAAGTGCCAGACAAAAAGTGGTTATGTTGCTCTCAAGGCTCAGCCTAGCTTGTTGAGAGCTGTCTTGGGTGTCTGCCCAGCAGTGCTCTCCAGACACCTACTCTTGGGGATGGAGGCAGGTTTAAACTGACATGTCCTTGCGTGATGAAGGGAAGGGAATCATCCAAACCAGCTCCACAGCTCATGGCTGGGCTTGTGCAAAGAAGGAGTCAAACCCAGGATGAACAATCTGGCCTCACTTGGAAACGAATAATGGAGAAGTACATCTGTGTGAGGTGGCCCAGAACAGAGCAGCCAGCACACAGAAAATCCACAGCTCTTCCCTCCCAAGCAGTCCCCAGTTCACAGGCAGAACCTTTCAGGTTTGATTCAGAGAGATTGCAAGTGGGTGAACCCCCTGCAAACTCACCTTCAATTACCTTCCCCTCCCTGAGATCCAGCTCGCAACTCAGCCTTTTCTTGCCCAAAGATGCAAGGTTGTCCTGCACCTCAGCTTCTTCACTCGGATACCTGCAAGCTGAGGAGGGGAGGTACAGTGCCTTCCAAGTGAGGAGATGTGCTCAGCCAGCAGCTGCTGAACTGCCCTGCCAGGAGCTGAAACTCAGACATAAAACATTGAACCCTGGTTGATCTGAAGTCTTGAGAATATTTTACAAACCTGTATGCATATTACTCAATAAAACAGATTGCACCTGGCCAGCCCTTGCAGCTCTACATCAAAGGGATGCACACATGGAGGAGGGGAGAGAGGGAGGGAGCTGGAGAGAAATTTCTCATTAGATTGTTATCTAGGAGATGATGCTTGGCTCAGCAAGCCCATTGCTTCCCCGGTTTTAGTTTGGAGTTTTGTGGGGGTTTTTTCTGCCATTATAAATAGCTTCTGGCTCCTGAGTCTGACTTGTCAGATCTTCTCCCTAGGATCAGGTATGGTCTTTATCATACACTTATCTGGCTCTTCTCTGGCAAGGTCCAATTTGCAGAACAGCTGTTTTCGTCCCAGTCAGTTCATCAGGAGGGACCTAGCTTCCTAAGGGTCTTGTTTGCAGAGAGCTGCCAAAATCAGCTGGGTTCAGTCCATGCTTCAGTATCTAGTCCACCTGGGACTTTGATGGTCCTTCATGATTCCTTCAAGATTTTGCTTCCTTTCTAGTCAATCCCACCTTTGGGCCTGTGTACCAGTTGTTACTGATTCTTTTCTTCTCTGGTAGTTCAGCTGAGTTCTCAAAACCAGTTTGGTAAAAACACTGAGCTCTTGGTGCCCTGTGGTATTAGCACTTGTCTCTGGGCAGCTGCAGAGCTAGCTGCCTGTGGGAGCTCTCAGTGTTGGGGAAGAAGCTCAGGCTGCCATATCCCTGTCTGCGAGCACCAGTGGTACTAAAAAAAGAGGCTCACACATACCTGGGGAGACTCCAGATGTTGCTGAGGGGATAACTGGCAATATCAGCTCAGGGTCTATTAGTGTGCTGTACACCTTAGGGGATATTTCTGTAAGCCGCAGTGCCTAAATTAATTTTGATCTACCTTGGCTCTGGATTAAGCTTTTGCAGATTCCCAATTTTCTTCTTTTTCTGAATCCAAATTTCCAAAGCAAAGGGAACACCCGGAGTGGAAGATACTGCAGATGTCAGAGATTTAGGCTATAAAATTATAGGATATTTTATTTTTCTCAGCATGGGGTTCATCAGCAGCTATGCATCCAGGTATTTAGTTTTAAACTATTAATACATAACATGGATTTGCAGCTCTATTTTCAGTGCAAATATTTTATGAAATATTGAAATTTAGCACAGCTCTATATTCCTTGTTACAGGATAGTTAAATCTATAACAGCAATTTCTTTATCAAATCCTGTACAATCCTATTAGCTGTTGAGCTATAAAATCCAATCGGCCTTTCTCCTGTAAAGATCAGCTTAGAAGATGTGATATAAATTCAAAATATTAGCACAGACTTTAGCCTAGGGCGAGCACTGTTCTCTGCAAAGATATAGGGCCCTCACTGTACTTACACTAATATTTGTGACATACCCTTTACCCTCAGCTTGAGACTCTGCTTTCCCAATCAACAAACCTGTCTGCTTGAGACTTATTTGATGAAGCAGTTGATGCATCCTACTGTGAAAGTAAACATAGCATTCAAGGGTCATTTGAAGTCCAGTGTGCCCAAGTCCTTTCTTTAAGACCACTTGAAGAGGAGGGGAAAATTGGAAGAAAACTCTCTGAAGAGGAACTTTGCACTGAATGAGCAATTTGGATGGAAATGTTACGCAGCAGCCCCGTGAAGCCATGGGAAATGACCACACAAGGTTAATTGCATCTGCCAAGTGTTTACAGATTTAAAGAAAGAAGAAAAATGTTAAATCATACACATTTTCTTGCCTGCCAAGTCCATTAGTAAGCTACTTAAACTAGCATGTGGCTCTGTGGATTCTTTCAGGCTGTCAGCATGTTATAGGCATGAGTAGCATGGCCTACAAGACACTTGTGTTTCCCACAGGAGACAGGAGGACCTGTGCTGTAACCACCACACTGATCACGGGGTCAGTGATGGCTCTGGCACAGCTAGAACTTGTAAACATGGCTGGGGCTGGGTCCAAACCACCAGAGTGCTCAGAGAACTCTGTGGCTGCAGCCCCCACGGCCCTGGGGTCCAGAAGGATTTGCTCATGTGCAGTGAATGCACAGGATCAGTGTGGAGACTGAGCACGTAAGCTCAGCCTAATGAGAGCTGGGGAGCTGGCTCAGATCAGGCAGGGCTTTTTAGCTTTGTCTCAGAGCCGGCTGTGCTGGATCTGTGCTGACTCACAGTAGCGAGATGTCTTTACTATTTTCATTATCTTTTTTTGTTTTCTGTTACCTGGGATATTCCAACTTCTTGTTACTTTGGATAGCAGAGCATGGATGGTATACGTGATCTGTTTTTTTCACTTAACTAGAACACAGGAGTTTAACACACACCTTATAATTGGCATCCGTTATACCAATAAAAACAGCAATTAACCTGTTACCCTTGTCTGAGGTTGACAAAACAAGGAAGAAAGTTGCATACAAATTAAAGCTGTGCCCAGCAAAATGGATCTTTTTGTCTCTCTCAGAAATAGGAAAGTTTCAAAGGCAGTTCACTGAGATCAAAAGAAAAACCTTCTAGGGGGCTTGCACCAAGTAACTTGAAAACACATTGACTGCTTTATCACTAAAAATCTCTTTTCGTTATATTATGATGTAGCCTAAATATGTAGAAACAGGCTTGAATTGCTAAGCTCATTGAGTTCAGTAGCGTAAACATGCATCTCAGTACCTCATGCTGTAGATGAGGTTTGGAAGTCCTCTGGTTGTATGCACTTGATAGGAAGCAACTTGAGGATCAGAACTGGTTCTTTTAGGAGATTGTTACTTCTTCGGCAGGATGTGAGTCAGCAACAGGTAATGTCTGCAAAGACGTGACTGGAGGGGTGAGTTGGGCCATTTTGGGTTACCAGTAGGACAGAAAGCCTCACCTATCAGCAGTATGCAGTCATAGTCTCAGGCACATTGTGCTCTTGCCAGATCTTGTATAGGAAATGATGTTTGAGCGGGCCTGGTCCTAAAGAAAGACTCTTAGTGTTGGCAGATGATGACTCAGATGAGAGAGTTGTTCCTGCTGATTTGGGCAGGCATGGTGTCACTAGTCCTCCAGGAGAGACATTAAATGAAGTTTCTGACATTCGAAATCATTAATTATCACTTGGCACTTTTCAGAAGTGAAGAGTTCCCGGTTCGATTTTGCATGGTTATTTCTTGGCAGATTTAATAGAATAAGAAGTCATGTAACACTTTCTTCTCCATACCATTAAACAGCAACTATGTGCATTAAGCAGTGGCCATGGTGACCTCTAGCCCCAATCCTCCTAAAATTCATCCCCTTTTTCATACATGAAGCCTGAATAAATTCAGTGTAGAATTGTGGCCATAGTGTGTAAGACACAATTATATCCTCTCAAGAAGAAATGTACTGTAGAAATTCAAGATCAGTATTTTAAAACACCCTCCAGGTCTGGACTCCTGCCTTAAACTTTATCTGAAAATAAGCAGAAGTGCCAGACACTGCCTGTTTTGCCCTGCCACTGGCCCCCTTCCTTCAGAGCAGATTAGGAACAAATGTGGAACTCACCAGCTCACATAAGCACTCCAATGAATTTAAAAGCAAACATGATGATAAAAAATCAACAGCCATTTCATCAAGTTTTAACTCTCTGACTCGTTAGTAACAATGAGATGTATTACATAAAATGTAATATATAATGATTTCTTCATCCTGTTATTAAAATTCTTTGTGATGTTTCTTTATAGTTAGTAAAACAGTAATGGGCTAATTGAGGGGAAGTATTCACATATTGTTGGAGGAGATGAACAAACTTTTTTCCTCATTGCTATTTCCTCCTGTGACAGAAACCACATTCCTTCTCTGATGATGTTGTGACTTTTGTCACGCTCTGCTTCTGAGTGTGTTTGTTAATTGGCATCTCTCAGATGAGTCTGTCTGTCAAAATCACACGTAGCACCTGGATGTGTAATGTAACAAAATACGCTCTATATTTGAAAGGAATTCAGATTTAATATCATATTCTATAAATAAAGTTTCCTTGTTGATATGAGATTGATGTGATATGCCTTTAATCATAAAAATGAAAAGTCTTCTGTGCATTTGCTTTCTAATATTGAAGCTTTCAGATCCAAATCAAAACATAACTTACGCCTATGAGTAAGTGTCACTGAAGTCAATGACCCATAGGTATACGCTTAATTTTATGCACATGCTTCTTAAATACTGTACAAAGTCCGGCCCCACTTTTCTTAAAATTAATCAGATTTTATTTTCAGACTTTATTGATGCTCTTATTTCTGTGGATTTGGGTATGTCGCTGGGAATAGGGATAGACTATTTTGTTTTGATAATACTGCTTTGGCCACAGTCCTGCAGCCAGATCCAGAAGAGTGCAAACTATTATCATAGGAACAGAGGTTTCCTGTATGCTGTGCAAATTTATAATCCCCTTTCTTAACTTGTAGAAAGCTAAACTTATATCCAAGAGCAAATGATCATGCAACCAAGTTCACAGGAAAGATCACTGACATTGAAGGAAGGGATCTTCATTGGCATGTTAAGTTTTCCAAATGAATTACATTGTCTCATCTCATGTGCTTTGTTCCACATTTGCAGGTTGCAAGGTATGGTCAAGCTTCTTCTTTGGTAATAAGGACTGTAAGTAATTGAACACAGAGACCCTCAACTAAAGCCCTCTGGGGTCAATGAAAAGGTCCCTACTGACTGGTTTTGATCATGCCCTTGTCTTCAGTTCAGATCAAACGCCTCCTGAAGTAGGAGGTGGGTTTAGGAGAAAATGTCCAGCACTTCATGCTGAACATAGGTGTGGTTTTGGAGTCTTTTTCCTGGGAGGTGGAGATGTATGCATTTTGGAAAGGGAAGTATTCCACATTCTTCCACTCACGTATACGATGTGGGAAGGCTGGAGAAGCACGTAGCTGAGCATAAAAATGAAACATAAAGTGCTTTCCTTGCCCTGGTGAGAGTGAACACACAGAGAAATGCACACAGACAGAATGATCCCTGTCATGCAGGGAGTCATGATTTACTGATGTGCTGACTGCATACCAAGTGCAGCCATTTGACAGCAGCAAGGCTCTGCCCCTTGGGAGTCCAGGGGGGCTGGCACCCAAACACCTTGAATCCTGTTTTCTTCTTTACACTGATATTGTTCCACTGACCGCATGAATTTACTGCTGACCTATAGCATTACATATGTTAAGATCTAAGTCCCTTCTCATCTTTTCTTCCCCCTATTTCCAAACTGGTGTAAAAGGCGGTAAGTTGATATCAGCAGTTTGCATAGGGAATGCTGGGCTGTCAGCATAATGTGCTTTGCTCAGGTGTGAATGACTTTGGTGGCTGAGATATGGGCCTATTTCCTTTAGTACTGATGATCACTTACGTTGCTATAGCCCCCAGTGGGTCCCATTCTGCTGGTTATTGCAGTGACTCCAAGGAAGAGGCAATCCCTTTGCCATATCAAGGGCCTGACTGATTTCATGTCCTCTGTGACAGGGTAAATGGGTTGAAGTCAATGGAGCTGTACTGGGGTGAGAGGAGACCGGAGCACTGAGGGTGATGGATCTGCCTGTTTAAGGAGTTTTTATGGCTCCCAGGGCTGTAATGTTTGAATGCCTCACAAACTTTAAGACCACTCCTGTGAGAGAGGGAAGCAGTGTCATCCCTGCTTCACAGCTGGGGAGCTGAAATACAGTAAGATGAAATACCTTGGCCAAGGTCGCTCTGGAAGTCTGTGACAGAGCAGGGTCTGCCAAGTAAAACCTTGCCAGATCTCAAGCTGGTATGTGGATGGCTGGGCCAGCTTTCCTCCTAGCATGGGGCGAATGGTCTGTCCTTGCCTTCTGTCCCCCTCTGCCCTCATCTTCCTCCTTTCTTGTGTTGCGGTGATGAAAGCTGCTTATCTGCAGGTCACTGAAAAGGATCAGACAAAGCCCAGCCTCTGGGATGCTCTCCCCAGCACAGGCCAGCCACGATCCCCTGGGGCACAAGTGGAGGACAGATGCCTGTTTCCAAGGGGTGTGGGAATCCAGGGTCAGCACCACCACCGGACTGTTCATTACCAGGGTCTGAACAGTGGCACCTTCCCCTCTCACATTTGTATTATTTAGGGTGACTAATCATAATAACAAATTGATTAAGGTTAACTGGATAAAGTCATCTAAGTCATATTTACTGCTAAACTAACTGCCCAGGGAGGTGAATTAATGATCTTTACTGAAGCCTTTTATGGTTATTTGGCCACAAGGTGCGATCTGGTTTGATCTTTTATGCAACATAAATCAGTTTAATGGTTAAATCTGTGCAGCTAGCTGTTGAATTTAAATGAGGGCTTTTTAAATGAAGTATGATGCTTTTCCACACACAGAGGGACATTGAGCAGGTGTATATTGCAATTAAATGGGAAAACTTACAATTAGATAATGTTAAGTTTGTGACACTGGCTGACAGAAGCCTGGAGATTCATGGTGAAGGTCCATGATCAATCATTAATCCATGCCACTGTGGAAGGAGTAAAATTGCAAATGGTTTCAGTTGAGGTCAAAGCAGTGTGAGAGAGTGAGGCAGGTCGTGCAGTAAATGGCTGATACCAGCCATTCATTTCAATAGCCTTGGGTTCAAATACTCTGTTGAGTCACAGGTGGAGATTATTTGCTCTTAGGAGACAGCTCTCAGCCTTTCTAGCATTTATGCTGCTTTTGGCAATACCCAGGAAGGTCTGGCAGAGACCAGGGACCTGTTATAATAGGCAGGCTACAAACATGTCCTGGGACATAGCTTCAGACAGTTGCAGATTTTCCAGGATAGGCACAAGCCAAAACGGCATTACCAGCTCTCCTGGCCTTCCTGCACTATAACACTGTGCTCCTAAATCATCTGATGTAGTCACAGCCTCTCCTCCCTCTTTTAAACAGCAGTGGTATCTCTCCCAAGAGCTTACTGTTTAAATGGTGCATGCACTTTGGGAGGTAGAAGTTGACAGACCTGTGCTAGTGCGTCCCAGCTCAACAAACCAGATCTGAAAATGAAACCAGCACTTCTGATCTACATAGCCTTTTGTCTGAGCCACACTGCCTGCCTGGTCTCCCATGAATCCTATGTTCACCCAAGGATGGAAAAAGGGTCCAACTATTAGGTAGGACAACTTAGCCATGTGCTGCTTCCCAGGAGATTTGCTGAACTTGAGAGCAGTCTTTTAGACACACCTGTTTACTCAGATGTTTCCTGAAGAAAGGGAGAAGTGTTTGGGATGTTGATTGAGCACTGGCGAGAAGTTATTTCTAGTTGGGAAGGCATGGAGAAGAGTGAATCGTTCCTATCTGATTGACTTCTGTTCTGAGTGCTCCTATGTTAATGTTAGTGGTGAGTGGAGGTGGGTGAAAGGATTCATGAATACTCAGGGAGAGATTGGTTCAGGCAACATTCCCATCCAAATCAAAGTGGCTGATGGGGTGTGGTCCTCCTATTCTTGTCTCCTTCTTGAGCAGAAGGTAGCTGCCTGTTTTTCCTGTAGGAAATGCTGTAGGAAAAGCAATGTCCCATTGAGTAATGGAGCTCAAATGCTCAGTGATTCTGCCAAGCCTTCCTGCATGTTTGAACTCCTTGGGGAGGCAGCACAGCTATATGCTCACAGTGTTCAGCTGGGACTTGGGGGACTTGGGTCATCCAGTTTATATAGCCTTAACTCTTTTGCCTGGATGACTGTGTGCTTTCTGTGTGTTTCCTGTCCATCTCCCATCATGGAAAACAGATCTAGTAATGCAGAGCTCTGGGTAAATCCTGCTTGTAAGTATGAGGATGAAAATGGCTGTAAAAGAGTTAAGCCTGCTTACCGTGGATGTGCGTTAAATTTACTGTCTGAAGTAATACAGTCTCTGTAGAAGATCCACCTGTGTGCAGGATCAGAGCACACTGTGGGCGCATCTTGGGTTATGGCTTTTCAGAACTGTCAGCCAGTTTGTTTTGTTCCTCCCCAGTGGATCACCTGTGCTAAAGTTCTTTCCAAGCAGAGTCAGTAAATAATGTTTTAACACTTAGAATAATAATTTAAATCTTCAAAGCTCTTTGCAAACACAAACTAATTGAAGAATTGTCATCAACCAAGAAATCACAGTTTTGTCTTTTTGATTTTTAACTTACTATGTTACAAACCCCACCTGAATGTTGTAATGCTGCTCATAGAGCAAGGAAAGGAAAATTTCATGGATTTCTTGCTTTCTTCTTTTTCTGGTCAAAGCTGTGATTGATGAAGTTTTAATTCCTTTTTTCTTTATTAATTGGCTTGAATCACAAAAGAACAAGAAAAAGAAATTAGCTACATTCCCTCCAGCCTGCTTCTGCTGTGAATTTGCAGTATTGGAAATGGGGGCTGTTTGGATTCTAATGCTTTTACCTTTGGTTTATTACCTTTTTACGCAAAACAAAATAGAAAGAACATCACAAAAATATGTGATTTTTAGAGCCTTAAAAGCTGAACAGGGGGGTTCAAGACAGTGCTTGAAACTACTTCAGACAATATCTTTTTGTATGGCATTAAAATGCAAGTTGGTGCATTAAGTCTCCCACCACTTTGGTGAGGTAAGTAAATGTTATGATCCTATTTAACATATGCCTCAAGCCACATAAAAAGCCAAATCTGAGACTTGGCATACTTTGATGTAAATCATTAAAACTGCAGCTCCTTAAATGAAGTCTGAAGTCAGTCCAAAGAGAGAATGTTAGGACTGGAATTAGACTCGGTCCTCAACCCATCTCCTGTACACCAAACTGTGATTTAATAATATAGTCACATATGAAAAACTACTGATGACTCTGATGGCATTTCAGATTTTCGCTGCCACAATTGTTTTCTTGTTTTTTAAATCAAAGCTTGTTGTTTCTGGTGTGCTTGGGCTGGTATAAAGGGTGATAACCAGTCTAAGATCTGGCCGGCTTACACTTGGAGGGGCTGTCGCCTAGAGCCCTGATACTGTATGAAGGTGGTATCTAGAAATAAAGTTTGAAAACTTGCTTGGTTTCAAGTTCAGTCTAGATGATGTGCAGTACAGGATTTCTACCAAAGTGCATAAGAAGGCTTGGACTCATACAGAAATTTTTTAAAGCACAAAGCAGTGCTGTTGTGGCAGGCTTGGAAAGTGGTTTTGTTTGGATTGTTTGGAAACAGTCTGTTTGCTGTAGAAAGATAGTCTGAGGTTGGGCAGAGAATGCAGGATGCCAATTTCTTTGTTTCTTTAGTCAAGTATTGTTCTTTACCACTTCACAGAGAAATTGCCTTATTAATTTTTATTATCAGGACTTTCAGGATTCTGAAAATGGACATTATGATCACCCTATGCCAAGCCTGCACTGGTTTTTCAGTAACCTTTATCTGTGTTTCAGGATGGAAATCAAAACAGAAATCAGAGAAGCTTTGTTTCATTTCCAGACTATTAGAGTAGGCTTGTTCATGTGGTTCTAATGTGGGGATTACATTTGAGAAACATCAAGATGTAGCAGCTTAATTCTGTCAGCAGAGAGAGTGGTTGTAATCTGAAATATCTGGCCCTGACAAAAGTTACTCAGAGGTGCATAGGTCAGTCTCTGCTCTGATTTTATGACTTGGTTTTCTTGATTTGATATTTCAAGTCTGATTTTAAGAATAAGATTGGTCCATTTGCTGGAGGAAAGATGTAGTCACAAATCATCATAACCTCCCAATTTAGGAAGGTCAAATGCATCTTCTCCTTTTTGTCCCACTGCTCAAGGAGGAAACTAAGAGGTAAGGATTTCATGGGGACTCTCTCTCAAAACACATGGAGAGTCTCAGCAGTTACTTGCTTTGGTTGTGCTTTTAGATTTGCCCTGGCAGAGTTGTCCAGTTAGGAACAAAAAATAATGTTGGAGCCTGACTGTAGTACCCAAAGAAAGAGCTGGTTACTAAGCATTCAGCATTGTTCCCAATTAAAGCTGCTGTAAAACATGAAGCAGATGTTCTGTGGTGACGCAGGCATTGGTGAGAAGCAAAGCAAGTGAAAGTAAATCAACTGCTAGCCCAAGTGTCCACCTCTCCATAAGCCCACCAGATATGTGGTGGGGAGAGAGAGGGGAAGTGATCTGTCCAAACAGTTCAGGAGGTGGAAGCAGCTCGCAACTGGGGGAAGTGAGGTCTCTGGCTGTAGCACAACTTCATTAATTGCCAAAATAGATTACCCACCTGACACTGCTGCTCCAAGTGCTCTGTCTCCAGTCCCACCTGGCTATGCTGTAACTCTTAATTTCTGCTTGTGCTGCAGGAAACAAGGCAGCATTGCCATTTTGCCTGCTTTGCCCTTGAAAGGCAGTGATGTGCCTTCATAGGCAGAGAGGAAAAGGCTGGTAGTAAAGGCACTAGCATGGGACTTGGAGGATTTTGGTTAAATTCTTGTCTCTGCCACAGACTGCTTGTGTAACTCTGAGCAAGTCGATTAATCTCCATGTCCCTTCAGTACTGCAGTTGTAGGATAATCTTCCCCAGCCTTTTCCTTTCTTGTCTAGTGTATGTGCTGTTTAGGGCAATTGTGGTTGCCTTTGCTTTTGTGTAATGCAGTGACTGGACAGTGGGACCCCGTGGGCTGCAGGAAAAATAGAATAATAACCCAGGGCACCCTGAGCTGATTCAGGCCCGGGGCAAATGAAGTCGGAGGGTGGAAGGCTGGTGCTTACCAACTTTGGGAATGGGGCTGTGCCTCATGGGTGCCTGCAGGAATGGGGTACTCACATCTCTTGGGAGAGCTCTCACAGCTGTGCTAAATGTTTCTGTGTTGATGTGTGCTGGAGGCGAGGACTCTGTATGGTGATGTTGCATGGTTGTGTAAGCCACAAGGGATAACGAGGTGCTCTGCTGATAAGAGAAACTATGTGTGCGCTGTGCAAATTCCTGTGGGTCCAGATACCAGAGTCATTTCAAAGCCATAAAATTCTACTTGCAGTTCTTGTTTCATTTCCCAGACCTGGGACTTGCTTTACTTACCTGAGGTTCACAGCGCATCTAGTAAGGTTCAGAGGAACCTAGAGGCTAAGATGGGATTTTTGACTCCATAGGACAGTCACCATTTGACTTCAACCTCATGCTGGATGCCACACCAAGAGGCTGTAGGTTCTTAAGGTGACAAGTCAACCCCAAGCTGGAACCTGAAATAGTTTGTCACAAATCCCTATGTCCTGCTGTGGCTGAGTTTGGCATGGTCCAGTGATTCTAGGTCACCCTTACATGTTGTTTTACTTGTTACGACATCATGGGGCTGTCAGTAATTTGCTGCTGAACACTTCAGAAACAGAAGAAAACTCTGCAGGGTGGTGGCTCCCCAGCAAGACAAGGCAGAGCACAGAGGGTAGGAGAAAACAAATGACAAGACAGAGAGCTGGCCAGTGGCGAGGTTGGATGATACAGTTTTTAGGAAGTTGTGAGTGTGTAGAGAAGATTTTTGTTTTCCCTGACACCCTAATGATTCTTGTGGCTCCGAGGCATTCGACTGGAGGGGCACCATGAGAACTGCTATTCAGTTCTGCAGGAATAAATGGAAACCTTGTACTGCTGTGTGACAGACCCAGCCCTTCTTCTGCAGGGGAATCACTACATCTGAGTAACATGCCAGAAGGGGCCCAAGCATGTGCTGCATGCTGTCGGGCCCAACCCTGCTGGAAAGCCCTTGAGCACATTTTGAGGAACCTCAGAAGGGTTTGGGTGTTTGATTCAGATCTGGCATTACTTCTGTCACAGCCTCGATTGGCAATGTCCCTGCAGTGACTGAGGCCCAAGCAGCATGATTTACAAGGGAAGTTACTATGTTAAATAAAAGTTACATAAGGAATAATTTACCCCCAGCCGTGCACAATAATGCTGCTGTAATGCCATCAAGGCACTCTGTTGACATCAGAAACCACCCGTGTGAAGTTTCAGTGTCTTGTTAATCTCCCCAGGCCTCACAGAGGGGCTGCAGCCACAGCTCACACTCCTTCATGGCCCGCCTTCTCCTTGCAGGCAGCCAGCAGCTGCAGCGCGGGAGGCAGAGGCGCACAGACCTTCCAGCACGAAGCCCTGTGCCTCCCAGCACAAGTCATCCCCCACGTGAGCTGGTGTGGTTTTGTACAGGGAATTACCCCCATCCATCCACACTCCTGGCTGGCTGGGTGCAAGTCAGCTCCAGCCCAGAGGCTGTAACCACAGCCTTGGCATGGTGTGGAGCTAAGTGCCTCCTCGGGGCTTATTAACTACCTCCTCTTTGATACTCTCTGCAGAAACAGTTCTGTGGCTCCTGGTTTGCATCCAGCGAGCCCAGGGCTTGGGTAGGCATGGTAGGAGCACACGCACCTAACCTGCAGGCACAGAGGGCAGTGTGCCATAACCTTATGGGTCTGGAGAACAGCTCTGCTGCTGGGCTTGCCGGATCCTGACATCTGGCTGCAAGTCCCACAAAGGGCTGGGAGCAAAGGCTGGGAGCATGACTGCTCTATGTGAAGAGCGGGCAGGAGTTGCTGAGCCTGGAGTGATTTACACCGGGCCCTTGTGCTGCTCCCTTCCTCAGGCCCCTTGGACTGTCTGAGTGCTCGTGACCCCCCGGACCCTCTCCGGTGGGACTGTGAGCTATAACATTTCAAGTGAGAGAAGGATGATGGGGGGATAAAGAGAAGCGAGGGAAAGGCACCTAATACAATTTCAGAGAGCCCTCTGGCAGTCTGTCTGTGGGAGGCTGCCATGTATAATAAGGAAACGATTTGTCTGGGAATGATTCAGCGTGTAAAACTCTCCCTCCCTGACCTCTTCCTAAGTCCCCAGCATGGGATTGCAGGAGGTTTCCAGTGGAGGAGAGCTGATAAGGTGCAATAGTTTTCATATGCTCAGAGGAGAGGTCGAAGTGCCTGTGCTGAGGCAGCATTCTCACTGCGACGCGGGGCTGCGTGGAGCCGCATTTTACCTTTTCCCCATGAAGGGTGGTAGATTTTTGCCCTGCTTGGAGACACATTAACTTTCCTTTTCTCCCCCAGCCAGCCCTCGGGCTTGTGCTTCCCACAGCCTGTTCCCCTGCCCCGGGGACCATGGCTAGCAAAACCCCACTGGCAGCTGCAGAGCTCCTTCCCTGCTGATTTTCATAGAGTTGCCTCCACTCTGAGCTGGCCCACTGGTATTTCCCTGAGGTTCCCACCCCTTTTGTGGGTGACCCCAGGGAGGACTGGAGGCTGGAGCAGCTGCCCTGCAGGAGCCTGGTGATGGAGGCTGGTTTTCAGCAGGAGAAATTTGTCTGAATTTCCTGGAGCTCACTCTAGATGTGAGGTCTGAGTCATTTTTGCTTCTCAGACGCTCTGGGAGTTCCTCCTGTCCAGCACTGTAAGCCTCTACCTGACTTGCACAAATGATTACAAAACTGCTGTTTCTTGGGAATTGAACTGATTTTATCGGTTGTCAGGCTCTCCCAGCAAGGGTGGGAGGGGAAGAGGAGAGACAGCAACAAAGTAAGCTCAGTGGCACTGAGTTTGCAAATGCTGACTTTTAAAAGAGTAGCCACCTGTGTGTGCTTCTCTGTCCCCTAATACACACCCTGACATTTTTGCAGCTTTTCTTCATTGAAAAGTTTATTATCTCTTGGGGTGGAATCTTCTTTTGCTGCTTGCTTTCTGCAGTTAGTAATACCAGTGGAAAAAGGATATGAGGTGTGAGCAGATCAAAATGGGCAGTGATTTGCAGGCAGCCTGAGGGGGCTGCAGGGACCTGCCTGCTGCCACTCTCATGTGGGGAAGGAGCTGCTGTGCTTCTGTGCAGTTCCCTTCCAGAACAGTGCAGCTGTCTCCAGATCTAGCGTTGCTCCTTTCCTTTTCATTAGCTGAATGTGGAGATGGCCAAGATTCCTGACCCTACAAGTTCTGTGCAATCTAAACCCTCTGTGTGGCTGAAGGCCATGAAATACATACAGCATCCCTTGGGGAGCTGGAGTGGGAACTGAGCCTAAGTCAGAGATAGGAGAAGAGACAAAGCACTGCAAAGGAGCAACCGTTGTGCTGCGAGATGAGGCTGGACTGGGCATGCAATGGGGTTTCAGGGTGAGATGCGAATGACCTTCATCAGCTCACTTCCCCTACAGCAGCGACTTGTGCTTATACCTGTTGCGCTGCTGGTAATGTGACCAGCTCAGCATGGAGGCTGCATTTGAACTAGTTATGAGTGTGCAGCTAAAAAGCTGCTGGTGGGCACCACAGACTTAGTGAATTAATAGGGTGCAAGCCCAAGATGAACAGGGCACCCAGTGTTAGCCCGCAGCGAGGCAAAGGCTCAACAGTGAAGGAGATGTCAGAAGTTCAAGCCAGTACCTAGGGTTTGTGAATTCACCTTCTGAATGCATTGCTTTCCAGGTCCTTCAGCGATACCAGCATGGACTGCAAGTGAAATAACTGCTTTCCCTGTTATTAGGTGATATCTATTAACAGACAGCTCATTTTCTGTTCTGTTCCTGGCGGGGACATTCTGGCCAGAAGCAGTTTCCAATCTGGCAAGCACAATGAAAGTATTACAGGAAGGGAGAGAAGTCGAGATCCACGGAGGAAATATTTTTATTCTCTTTTTGTTGCTGGTTTGAAAATAGCCCCTAAGCAGGATATGTCAGCCAGGAACTGAATTGCATCAAGTTGCCTGTTCATATGTATTAGCTAGTAACAAGTCCACTCTGCACTTCGGCCTGTTTTCTGATTTTGGTGGAATTTCGGAAAAATCAGCCTGGGCTGGCATTCCTACCCAGGCCATGTATCTGCTGGGTCTGACACTGGCTGAAATCTGCTGCTATGTGGGGGGTGTGTGCGCAATAAGCTGTCCTTCGTGAATGCCTTGTCGTAGCTCCTAGTATCCAGAGACTGGCTCTGAAATGTGCAGTATTTTGTCAAAAACTTTTGCCTCTCAGCAGCTATGGTTTGCTATCACAGTGCTGGATAGACTTGTTACCAATATGAATGCCCAGTCCCAGCTTTGTGTGTTGTACTTTACCCCCGTAGCTGCCAGTACTAGTGTATTGAAGTTTGGCAAAACCAATAGCCCAGGAAAAACAGGGAGTGTGGAGGAAAATCAGCATCTGTCAGTCATCATCTTCCTTGCTCCGCTGTTCACTTTTGCTGTGTAGAACAAATCACATAACCTTTCTGTGTCGCAGTTCCTTCCTGTATAATGAGGACAAATATTAATTTGTCTCCTAGTGACAGAGAGGTTGTGATCATACTTACAAAGTGCTTTGGTAATCACAGGTATTCCGTCAGTGCCATATATTGTTGTCCCACTCTCTGAATGATCAGTGTTTCCCGACATCTGGCTGCTTGGAGCTCGGTCTGTGGGGTACTGAGTGGCCAGCTTCCTGCTATGCCTATGTGCTGAGCATGAGACAACCAAGAAACTGTGGGTCTGTGTCACTGGTGCTGGACGTGACATCTGGATCTGCACCGTTACTTTTTAGTCTGGTGCATTGGTAGCACATGGAGCCGTCATGGCAATGACAGTGCGTAGCTCCATAGGTAGAAGAGGCTTAGTGTCTCATTGCCTCCTCTGAGCAGCTTACACATCCCTCTTTCTCTCCCCATCACAAAGCCCAGCAGCCTATGTCACCACCTGCACTTTGAGCCCCCTGAATTTTCTGTTCTCCACCTATGGCTGGTGATGGGGTGGTCAACAAACCCGTCTGCTCAGGCTCTGCGAACCTGCACCTTGGCATGATGGGGGGCTAGCTCAGCAGTAATTAACAACGTACACTTCATTAGCACTTCTGCCATGACTTTTCTGAGCAGTCTGTAAATGCCCCACCAGCCTTTCTTCATTACCTTTTCCCTGCTTCACTGCTGAATTAATTCTTTCAGACCTCATCCCAGAGGAGCTACTGCTCACTCACTGATCTATGAGGATTTCTTATACCCTGGCTTTCTTAGATTTTCATACCTGGAATATTATTTTGCCTCTTGCCCTGCCCTCCCTAGACACTTAACACTTTACTTTTCATTTATAGTCCCTGTCTGATATTTTCGCTTTGCATTTTGTTGTCTCAGTCTTGGTTTTTTGCTTTCCCAGTCTCTCTCTTTTATGCAGGAGAATGGAATTTGGAGTCTTTCTAAATCATCCTGTAAAGCTACACAGAGCACAAGCTCCCAGCAGCAGCATTCTAGGTGCTGGCCAAAAAATATTCCCAGAAGCCTTTTATTCTTCTTTTTCTTTTTAAATACATTTTTGGGTCCCTTCTGTAGAACATGGTTGCAGTGCTGCAGAAGCTGTTGGTTGCATTTCTGTTGAGAAGCCCGGGACTCTTCCACACAGACAGCTGTGCAACCACAAGGGAAATATTTTTCTTCTCCTAAGAGCCTTACAGAAGCTAATCTTCACAAAAGCCCCAAGGACCGGGGTCTTGCACAGATAAGAAAGCTGGCACATAGACACTTAAGTAGGGTCACAGGAGGAAATCAAAAGCAGAACTGTGATTGGGATTTTTGTACTGGTGCCTCCAGGTATGTTTTTGGAATGTCTTCAACAGGTCTTCTGCTGCCCTGGTGCATGCACACCACCTACCCTCTACCACATGCAATGGAAGTTGCCGCTAGGCATGGACAGCTAACAAACTTTGAGCAGTAAGACTGAGGCATAGCTTTGGGAGAAGCATGGATTTATTATGATACATAGTACATATTATGATACAGGACATGTAGGATACATCTTGTGAAACATCCCTTTTAGCTGACTAAAATAATCTATTACTTGCATTCAGGATTCCTCCTTGAAAGGCTTTCTGTTTACAAACAACCAAACAGCATAAAAGTTAGTTGCTCTGATGTAGTCATCAAGCCATTTGCCCTCGCAGCCCAGTGTTGATATGAAGCATAGTGACTTTGCACAGGGTAGGAAATCTGTATGGGTCATTTTTAGGACTTATTTGTTGGGGTATGTGCAAACCCATCTTGATGGGTTTTCCTGGGCTTTGACTCTCTGGAAACATTGCCACAGTGCAGCGGCAAACCAAGACTAGCTCTGCCCTCAGCTGCAGGCAGCGTGTTATGCTCCCTCCCCAACCCTGGCTTGCCTTTCTTCTCTGCTGTGTAGAATGTGTTGGGGGTATCTTGAACACTGCAGTGCCATGGCTGAACAAGCATTCAAGCATTCCTCCTTGTTCTGGGAGAGACCTGGGACCTGGGGTAGCCTGTTTAAGGTCACCTTGGATATTTATGATAGTTGCTGCAGTATGTTGCTCTGACCTATCTGTGTGCCAGTGGTCCCAAGCTGCTGGTTTGTAGGCAAGAAGTCGGGATGCTGCTGCTTGCTGCATATTTACTTTTGAATCTTGCTGCAGAGGCGTGCCTGGACCCTGGGAGGGATACTGCTTTGGTTCGGGAGCCATCCAGAACACAGATTCTCTGATCACATGGCATGTGGATTATTGCTTTTTAATCATAAATGAAACAGCACAAAAACTGAGATGTAATGTAGAACATGAACATCCAGCAAGTCTGGATGTTTGGCTTCTGCAGCTCAAGCCAGTATCTGCAGAACATAAAGGGTTAGTTATTCTAGCAGTAGCATGATTAGGTGCTATGAACACTAATGATCCAAAAAGCTCAGTTTTAGCTTACGTGAGAATTGTATCCAATGTTTTCATGCCTGTTAACTTTGCAGACAGCAGGTTTCCTACAGGAGCCAGAGATCCAGGCAACTATATGAAAACTTACTGCAAATGCACGTAGTGTCTGACTAGAGCTGTGGTCCGTAGTGGGAAGTTAGACAAGGTGAGACTGTAAAAGGCCAGTAATTGTACACAGGAGATGGCTGTGATTGCTTTGAATGTGGAGCCATTGTCGGGAACACAGAGGGAAAAGCGTAGCCTATTTGAGCGCTCTTATCTCAAACTTGTGGCTAAAGTGAAGTGAGGAAACGATTGGGGGGTGCTGTTGTTGTCTGTGCATTTTCACCTCTGGGATTTGTAGAAACATGGGATTTTGTGCTGCCTTTGGCATGGCTTTTCTACCCTTTCCGAGTTTCATTAATCAGCAGCCAGGGGTTACATGAAGGGTATGGTGTCTAACCGATGGGAATTCAAGGACCAAAAGGAGAGGTTTCAATAACGTTTGTTTAAAGGCACTTCAAGGTGGGTGGTTTTTTTTTTTTGTTTGGTTGGGTTTTTTAATTATTATTATTTTTGGCTCCTGAAACATAATTGCCATCCTTTAACTATTGTCAATGGCATTAGAGCTTCACGTAGTAACAGCACACGGGGATCCAGGAGAGAGTGTCAGACTGGCTTGCTACTACATGAAAAATGTCAAATCTTGGAGCATCTCAGCTCTTGATTTTTGTCTGGTTTTTAGCACTTTGGAACTTGATTCCATCATCTTATCAAAGGGAAAAATGTCTCAAATTAGAGCTTGCTTTAAACAGATGCTTTTCAGTCTCAAATAAGTAAAATATGTAGAAATAACTCAGAAATTTAAATGTTGAAGGCAGCTACATTCAACAAATTACTAGGATCCAGCTAAACAGATGAATATTTACTTCAGTTTCCCATCATCCCTTGAGCAGACCTTTTCCTTCTGAGGTATTTCTTTTGATTTACGCTTATCCCTGAGACTCTGTGTCTTCCACACTGAACAGCATCACTATCCCCTTGTCTTTGTGTCTCTTAGGCATCACTGTTCCCGGTTGTGTGATGGTGTTGCACTTCATACATCGCTGTGTGGGTACAAAAAGCCTTAATCATGGCACGTTAAATGAAACAGTTTGTAGAGTGTGAGCTAAAGTTGGGAATATTTTTAGTCTTTGTTGGCCTTGTCATGGCCCTCACTGCATTTCTCTGGGAAACAGTTGCTGAGTAGCATCATTTAGCTTGTCCCACATAACTCTGGGTTCTTGGAAAGTCAGAGTTTCCTGCCAGGCTTGAGACTTCTGGGACGGCTGTTTTCCCACTGGGAATGTGCCCGTTTTAACATATAAGACCTCATGCCTTATTAACTTTGATGAACATTCAGGGTGGAAAGGCAATCTCAGGAATAGATGTTAAATGTTGTATTTGGCGGGGGTAAACCTCAAGGGTCGTGAGTTTAAACTGTGGCTAGCGTATGTGTAGCAAACATCTGTATCCCCTTGCTCCTTTTGCAGAGCAATTGGAGACATGCTGCATCGCTGCTGTAGAGGGTTCCTGACGCACAGATTTTCCCATGAAAAGGGACAAAAAACATTACTGCCACTGGCAAATGAAGATACTATGGATTGGTAGAGGACAGAGAGCCAAATCAATGCCTCCATGGAGAAGCTGTCACCTTAGTCTTGCAGTGGCTGACTGGTGGCTGGACTGTCAGTGCAGTGAATGGGCAGCACTCAGCTCAGCAAACATCTGGTCATTAGTGAGTGTATATGGGGAGAAAATGAGGGTCCTGGCTGGGGTGTTGGGGGAGAGTTTGTGATGTGGGGATATCAGGAGATTTGGAAGAAGGATGCTGGAAGGCCAGGGTGGGGTTACAGGGGACATAAGAGGACTGGGGTTACAGGGTTTGCTGGACAGGGAGGGATATCTGACCTGGATCCCATGGCAGCATTAGCATTACTGCTTCCAAAACAGCTTGCTTGAAATGCTGAGGTCAAAAATGAAGGCTGGAGATGTGGCCGCAGTTGTCTGCCTTGCCCTGTCTGTTGGGGCCCTCTTTCACAGCAGAATAGGCAGAGGGACAGATAAGCCTGTGCTGCCTCCAGCTCCTGTGCAGACCCCATCTTTTAGCTCAAACCAGTGAGGATGATGGGCATGAACTGAGCTCTCTGGCTATAAGCTGTTGTGTTTAAGTGCAGACACATGTTCTACTCTGCCCATGGCTTCAAGCAGTGGTAACCTCTGGCAAATGGTTGAGGCAGACATCTGGGGATGGTGATGCCTTAAACTGCTGTAACATGATTAGCTAGGGCTCATCTGGTTTTTGAATCCATAGTATTCACCTTTACAATCTCCTCTTTCTTACCCTCAGCACTAAAAACATTTTTTTTTTTGGTGTAATGAGAATTTCATGTAACAATGTCTCCAGGATCTGAAGCTTTATAAAGAAGAGAAAGTTATGAGAGACTGTATAAAATCACCATGTTCTGTTATATTACATAAAAATTAAATAATACCATACTTCAGAGACGGAGAGAAGCACTTTTATTAGCTGAGAAAACACACATGAAATTCAAGTTTTACAGGCAACAGCACAAAAGGTAGGTAGCAGGGCTGGGAGTGGAACTGACTTCTTCCATGTCTTAACACAGAGAGGGGAAAAAGAGAGTGGCTGAAGATCCTGAGCATGGAATTCTTACTCTGCTGGGCAAAGTTTTACATTATGAATTAGAGTAATTTATTTTCTGTAGTTGTTATACTTGCTTAGAAAAAGACCTTTATATATTTTAGTTTAAAACTAATTTTTCACTTTTAAAACTGCTAAGAATCTGAGGGGTGAATTTAAGAACGAGTTTTTTGAAGAAAGCCCTGCTGGTCCCAAACTGAACCAAGTCTTAGATTAATCACAGTCTTCTGGGCAATAGAAGACATTTGAGAATCCATCAAGTTCATGGGAAAGTGCTCTTGGAAGAGCAACAAATAAATACTGTGACCTTTTGACTCTGCTAGCCCTGGAGCTGTGGTAAGTTTGCAGTCAGGCACTTGGTTCCAGACAGGAATTTTCGTTGCTGCAGTGAAGTAAATCACCATGAGGAGGAGGCCTCACTGGCCCTGTCTGCATGGAGATATTTTCAGAGCTCCAGTTCCCTGCGGTTGCTCCCTCCATCAGTGACAGCATAAATGGAGCTGAGTGATAGATCTGCTCAGGAAGACTGAAGTACCAGCATCTTAAACCATGTTAGTTAACGCAGTACCAGAAATGCCAATGTTATCACTCTTGTGGTCTGTAGTGGTGGTTCTGGCTGAATCCCAACAGTATGGGATGGATTTGTCCCTCAGGCAAATTTAGTGAGGGGATGGAGGGTGCCATAGTGCTCTACAATAGCACCATCTTGATGTGGCACATGTAGGACACATGAAGGTTGGAATTCCTATCCGCATCTCTTCAGCAGTTCAAAGAAGCTGAATGAATGATGGGAAGTAAAATCACTTTTGGAAATATAATTGTTTTTCATGATTATTAATTTAATGATCCTTAGAAACAAATGCTTTTAAAACCTTCTGTTAGGGAAGGGGAGTGACTATTCAATTCAATTGGCTGATTTGGTTTTTTTGGCTTTGCTTTCTGTAGCCTGGGCAGAGTTGTGTCTACCCTGGTTTGGACTCTCATGTCTCATGTTTTAATTACAGTTAGGCTGCAGACATTGAACAAGTGTCATATTGCCAGACTGGTTTTCAAACCTGGTGAGATCAGGCCTGGAGAGGTTTGATTTGTATTATAGAGCTTGAAAACTGAAAAGATGACTAGAGGTTCTTTTTGTTTTGACTTCTGTATTTTATGGGGAAGGAAGCTAATCTTCTATTGTTCAGATTTTTGGTCTTCTCTCTTCATCTTTAGTTGCAAATTAATACTAGAAGAAGTTAAGCCTGGTTTCCTGCAGCTTTGTGTCTTGTGGTTGATTGTGAACCCTGATGAATGTAGTTAGATCTCATATATAAGGTTATTTCCTATGTGGTTTAGTTTAATAAGGCACGAGTTCACATTTCAGCCTTTCCTGGAGCTGCTAGCTCTATGTCCTGTGCAGTACTTACTTATCCCAGAAACCTCCACTTTTCTCTGGTCTGGATTAAAACTAGTTCATGAGGTCCCAAGTTATTAGGAAGAAGAAACAGGCTGCACATTAGGTCTAATTTCCTTAGGAATCAGGAACAGCACTGATTTTTGTGTAACTATAAGAACTAGCACTTTAAAGAAATGACGGGCCAGTGCAAGACTTGGGATAAAATTGAGAGTTGAAAATGATGGTTTCTCCTGATCAGTCATCATGCACAAGGGAATAAAAGGCCTGATTACCACTGAGACTGCTTGGGGAGACAATACAACCAGGCTGGATGTTGTTTTGTTCTGCTTGATTGCTGCCTTCTCCATGTGAGCTCAGCCTGGCATGTCCTGGGTGTCACATGAGGAAAGTAAGAGGAGTTTGTGCTCTGTGCAGTCATTATCAGGTTGTCCATGGACAATATGGCTAATACTGCTCTTCTCAGCATTGTAGCTCCTGCTGGGGTGTCTTCTGGACCAACAGGCTCCTTACAGTTGCTCACTGATACAGCTACACGAGCAGGAGTCTATAGGGGATGCCCTGCCTTTGTCTTTGCGGCCTGTGCAGGCTCTGTCCCTACCCTCAGTAAAAAACTATACATGTCAAACATGCTGAGATCCATTAAAATGAGACTAATGCTGGCAAAATCAGTGCTGCTTAAAAGGAGAGTCTTGCTGTGATTGTGTCTGAAAGGCTGTTATGAAGCAGTGCGTGGGACTCGGCTATGGAGCAGTAGAAACCTCTGGAAGAAAATCACAGGCTTTGCTGTTGGCTGTGGAAAGCTCCTCTCCTTCCTCAACATATGTGCTCAGTGTGAACCTGTGGAATGCCCAAGAAACAGCAGCTATAAGCTCAGTTCCCTGAAATACTTTCTTTCCCTCTTTTCATTCTCTCCCATCTGCTCTTTTCTTGTGTTTCTGTTCCTTTGGTGGTGATAAAGACCCCCCATATTCATTCTGTGGATTCCCTCCCTCTCAGGCTGCCAGTGAAAAACACAAATGGCTTTTGATGTAAATCAGAGTAAGATTCTGCTGGGGTTTCCCCCCCGCCTTTCATGCTCTAGGCATCAGTATAATGAAGGAAAAGGCAATGATTCTTATTTAATTTACATTCTTTAAAGCAGATGCCTTTGGTATGTGTGGGATAGGAAAAGACTGGTCAGCATGGCAACACGTGAAATACTAAGACTGGACTGAGGGCTGATGTTTCGTTTATTTAGGCAAAGACAGGAATGTGTCCCTTGCCTGCCTTCTGCAGATCACCCTCACCTGCCATTCCATACCTTGCCACCTCTTTGTGAGCCGTGATTCACAGGCTCACCAAGAACATAGCAGCTGCGGAGCATCCGGGTTCCAGAAATGGTGATGACAACTGCAGTGCTGCTCCACCACCAGCTAGAGACACTCCCATAACTGGCCAGAGCAATCTATTAACGAAAGGAGAGATCTTTTGGCTGAGAGCAGTGCCAGGGACTTTCTTGTACTATACACAAAAAAGCCAAACTAGAAGAGCTAGGTTGACTTGACCTGTCCCTGTGTGAGGGGGAGCAGAGTCTAGTCCCCCACTGTGCCCCTATGCAATATTTCCTCCTCCTATGACTCATTTCACTGTGACAGAGCAAGGGGAAGCAACAAGCTTGATTCTGCCCCTTGTTTTCCCTGTAGGGTAGCTGCACACAGCCTGACGTTTAATGTTTCATGTAGTGAAGTGGATACAGCTTTTCTCTGGCAGGACTGAAGGAACTGGAACTGCCTGTGCCACAGTTTGTTCCCTGGGTCCTGCTCACTGGGAGAGCTGGTGCCAGCCTTTACTCAAAGCAGATGATATCTTACAGTCAAGATGTGATTGCACTATTAGGATTTTTTTCCAAGTAAAAAATGGCTTTCTAATAATGTAAAATTTTTCATCCCTGATCATACTGTGATGGGCACATGGTAGTTCTTCTGCTACCCCAGGAAATCATGCTTTCTGATAGACAAAGGTTTGCTGATTCATTTATTTGCTATTTTTTATCTCTTTTAAAAACTCCTTAAATTTCCATCACTGGGAAAATATTTAACTGCCTTAAGACTGCACCATGCGTTTGAGTGTGATTTGTTGAGACTTTGAGTTCAGATGACTTTATTAGTGACAGTGGGTTCCTTTTTAGATAAATCCTCCTTTTCAGAGAACTTCATTCCTAAAGAGTTTCACAGCTGATTATGGACACAAATAACTCATCAGAAAAAGTTAGTGATACTCAGTGCTTGGCAAGCCCTGAGTTATTATCCAGTTAATGCTGCGGCACTGTGCATTTCCAGCTGTGTTGCAGTGGCACGCAGACCTCAGCAGCTGTTGTGGAGCTCATCAAATAGCTGTTGAGCATCATCCCTGATTTGTCATAAACCTAAAGGTTCCTCTGGAGAAAGAATGTTATCGCCTGCCACAGCCCAGCTACACTACAGCAATGCTCCGGCATTGTCGTTATCATAGGGATGCTGTTTGTTTGAATTCCTCCCCTCTCCCCTTTGCCTATTTTTCCTTTTTTTGAGAGAGTTGTGCTCAGATTGTTCATAGCCTTATGCTTCTGACTGACTTGTCTGGAAATGCAGTTTGGTGTATGCTTTAGGCCTACCTGAATTCATGTCTTGCTAACCAGCTGAGTTCACGTTTTAAAAAATATTTAGATGCCTAACAATACCCAGAGGCACAGAACAGAGGTTTTTCTGTGAAGTACTTGGGTACATTGTCCCTATAGAAAAGAACAGAGTTTCAGGTGTTAAGTTGTGGAATGCACAAAATCTATATTTTATGTAGGATATTAGTGTTTGCACTTATTCGGAGTAGGAACAAAACTAGAAAACTTCAAAACTGTAAAGGAAATTCTGAGGGAGAAAAAGCTTTCTTTGAGGTTCACCAAAAAGCTTTGTTTTAAGAAATGTTTATATTCAGGTGCATAATACAGAACATACTGAAGCAAAACCTTATTTCAGAATATTTTATCCTTCTCAGAGATTT
>JAVJGI010000064.1:30985836-31027337 GCA_035590275.1 Ibycter americanus | reverse complement strand
CTTTTTTTTTTTCCTTTCAGGCACAATTTCAGCAGAACTGATATGATTTCCCAAATTGTTTTGGCTCAAGAAAAAAAGCTTCCAAAGGTCTTCTGACTGCTTCAGTCTTGGTGCTGCTGAAAACTTTATTTTGGTATTCATGTGCTTCCTAGAGTTTTGAAAAATCCAGCCCATGGTCTGGTGCAGAGGTGTTTTGCAAATGCAAGAAATCATAGTGCAGTTTCTGATCCTGGTGGCCAGGTCACTTAAACTCTCTGTGCTTCACATGTTTCTTGATACTGTGTGAACAACAATAAAGTTGTTTTTCTTTTTGGGTTCTGTGATTGTCTAGGCAGGGACGGAGTTATTGCAGTCTCTAACTTCAGAGCCCAGCTTTTTAATTCAGCCGACATGCCTTCAGGCTTTTAGTTTGGAAACACCTTGTTCAAGTCACGGTGAAGTGGCCCTTACGTTTGTATGGAAACAGTATCAAAAGAGACATGGAAGTTACTTGGGGCCTAATCCCCATTTGGCTGTGTCTCAGAAACACCTCAACAACAGTATTTTTCCTCCCTAAATTGCACTGTAATCCCAAGAGATTTGCAATGATCAGTTCCAGGGACACCCAAGTACTAGTGACAGGTGAAATTATTTGTGTGTTTTCACAGAGGATTGCTCCTTTCATGACTGTGGTTCTTGCAAAACTTGCCAAGTCACCACGATTGGGCTGTGAACATCCCATTGACTGCTCTATAAATATCCTGGGTGGATAGAGACAGTGAAAAAAGCAAACAGCACTTAAGCAGTATGGACTTTTCTGTTGGGCCTGCTGGGTTTGTGCAAGTTGTTTTTGTGCCTGTTTGTCACAAACAGGCTGCAAAAAAATTTTTCAGGTGCTTGAGATAAAATGGACAGAGGTGGAGGCTTTGTGTTGGCTTGTAACAGCAAGATGGTTTTGGGCCAGAAATGTTCCTTCTGCTGCCAGCCCCCAGAAGACTTTTTTGGCCTGAAAGCTCATGCGTATCAGCTTATGTATTAGTCCAATAAAAGATACACGTGATCTACCTTGTCTCACTGTCAGTCCATCACCTAAAATGTTGCTGCAGCTAATGGTGGCTCATATTTGATTTGTATCCAGTGTATGTTAAGGCTGCAAAACCATCCGGCCAGGATAGATGTCTGTCTCAGTGCTGTCCTCTGCCTGTTATTATATATACTTGTATTAATGACAAGCTATCCTGTAGAGTTAGTCAATTTAAATATTGAAAACAAATGTTCTTATATTTCTCTGCCTTGGGGCTAGACTGATTATTTCAGCCTCTTCAGTGTATATAAATCTGCATTTGTTAGAGGTCTCTGTTCTGCAGTGAGCCCAACATACGAACTCGGTTTGCAAATTCAGCTGAGAAATGCTAAAACTGGCACCTAGTTCTGCAAGTACGTATACTGATAATGTATCCAATAGTCTAAATACCACATTGCTTTGGAATTGCAGTTTTCTAGACTTAGCCGCGTGAGTCAACGTCCTTCTGTCTCTTTATTGTTTACATCTTGATGTTTCAGTGTCACCAGGATACCTTATTATGACCCTGGGATGCAAACAGCCCATCGCTGAGGGTTTTTTTTTAGTAACTTGGTAACGTTATCTAAAGCAAAGCAGACTCTTGAAATTGGGGCATACTGCAATACACAGGGACAATGAAAACTATTTGTGGTACAGAATATTTCTTGCACATTTGAAATCTCTGTTATATCAATCTTAATCAGAAAAGGAAAGGCTGATGCAAAAAGTAATTTTTTTTCTGTTTAATGGTTTGATGTTTCTGATAAAATTAGCATTTGCAAAAAATACACTTAGAAATGGTGTAAGAGTTTCACACAATAACCTTAACAATGTTTATAGTGCTGTTGATTAATATGTGTTTGGGGAGGTATAAAATTGTAGATCATTGACCTGATAAGCTACAGGATCATTTTCAAAGCTATTTAGGTGTGTTGACTGAATGGATGTTCAGAATCAGTGCAGCACATGTAGTAAAAATTTGCATGAAAACGCTATCGATTTCAGGTGCAGAGGAAGTATTTCAATGCAGAATGGATGGGCTGCTGGATTTATTTGTATTCTAAGCTGGGAGCAGACAGAATTTGCCCAAGGGACCCCTTCTACTTCTAATGTGAGACGGCACAAGGCAGTGGGAGGCACTGCATAGGAGATGTAACAAAAGACTGTGAGTGGCAGCTCCTGATTTGAGCTCCTGGGTCTGTCCTGTATACTCCAACAGGGCAGTGTGGGATGGACTCTGTGGAATGCCCTCATTTCTAGCCCTTGAACATGAGGGAGAGCTGCTCCCATGACTACAAGCAGAGAGGCGGAAATAGATGCTACTCTTAATGCTGCTCTTAACATGATTCTAGTCATGAGTCCCCAGCACTTTTTGGCAGCTGCATGCTGGTTTCAGCATTTGGGGGCTGAAGAGTTGGGGTACTATCAGCAGCAGAAGGCTCAGCCCCTGCAGAGCAGTGGGCCAAGGGAGAACCTACATCCCTAGTGAGTGGGCAGTGGAGAAGGCAGGAGGAATAGAAAGCTTGGGACACATTGCTGTGAGTTGTAGAAAAGTAACAGGAATTTTGCAATGTACTCAATGTGGTGATGTGCCATTTATGATGAAGTGCCTCAATGTATCCAGATAATTTTGAACATTTTGTTTCTTCAAGCCACTGTCAAGATCTTTTTGTATGCTGTAGTCTGGAGCTCATTAAGTGCATGACACGTGGAAAACTGTTTACCTCTTTACCGGGGAGAACAAGACCTTAACCCCATTTTCTGTTGGACACCTGCATTCCAAATTCAATCAGTTTAATATATGTGCACTTGAATGTTTGTACGTATGTCTCACTGTGTCTGAGTGTGGATTTGGAAGTCACGCTCTGTGCAAAAGTCTCCCCTAGTCACCAATCCTTTGCTGAAGGCAGAAGAACAAAATACATAAAGCGCAGTGCTCCATCCACCTGAGATGGCCGGAGAGATGGAAATGACCCCTTACTGCCAATGTTACAAACAGGTATTTCTCCAGAGGGAGATATTGAAGGATGCAGTGCATTTAGGAGTTTGTTGTCTGCTTCACAGTGAGGAGAGAATCAATAATTGGTTAGGCTGGGAGCTGACGGCTTGTCTGAGTGCCAGCTCTGGTGCCCTCCAGCATAAGCTGCCAAAGTGACTGAGGGAGCAAAGCGGGATGTAAATTCCACAAGTCATTTTCCTGAAGCTCTTATGTGGGAAACCTTTAAAAGCGTCTCAGTAAGGACAAAATCCTTCCAGGCTTAATTCTTGTTTGAGCAAAATTCCATCTGAGGTCAGTAGACCTAATCCTAAAATCTTATCACTTGTTTACCTCGATGGGATTTGAATGTGTGTGTGTGGGGAACAGAGGGAGGGAGGGTCTCGGAACAGGATGTGCTGCAAATGCTTTCCTGGAAGTCTGGAAGAAGCCTGCCAGGCTTAGGGTCTGCAGAAATGGGTGCATATGTGAAAGGAAGGCTTGCTTCAGTAACAAGCAGCTTTGTGTCCTGCTTTCTCAGCAGTGGTAGAAAGAGCAGGTGAGGATTCCTCTTTTCTATGGAGGCCCTTTGGTACCTGGGGGTGGCCAAACCCCATCTCTCAGGGATAGTACTACTTACACTTCCACATACATGTTTCAGAGGTGGTTTGCATCTGAGACCTTCCTTCTTTCACATCCTGGAGGAAAAAAAACCTCCCAGGCTGGCAGCCACCCTCTTGTCTTTTTAATTGCAACACAATCCATCAAACTGGTAAGTAGTGTCAAATATAGAAGCTGATGAAAGCCAGGGCATTGGTTTCTGTTATCCTCAAGCTGAGAAGCAAGCTCAGGGTTTGCTGTGTGGCTCTGGGGAAGTAACCTTGCAGGGGGCCTTGGAGCAAGTTCTGGCCCCATGTGCTGTTGTAATGAAACCCCATAAAAGGCCCCTCATCCCTGCTTTGCAAATTATGGCATGCCAATGGTGCCCTCAGCAGAGATTTCTCCTGCCTGTCTTCCCCCTGTCCGCACTACCCTCCCCCTCCCCGCGCCCCGCCGCCCTTCTCTCTGCAAGTTGAAATGTATATCTCATTTAGAATGGACTCGGCCTTTTTTAGCCAAAGATCACATCTCTTTATTAACCTTCCAATAAGGCTACATCAGCTGAGTGAAACACCATTCAGCAGGGCGTATGGTATCATAAAAGTCACTGCTGGTGTCACACAGCTGTGTACAATGCAGGAAATGGAGTTGCTGCCTTTTGCTTTTTGTTTGGTTTTGAGGCTTTTTGCTTTTTAGCAAAGAGATGGAAATAGTTCTTTTCTTCTGCTTTCTAGGGAGCGACTTATAAACAGCCTGTGTGAAACTGGCTTTAGAAAATATAATCAGAAAAATATATAGGCTGTTGCATTGTTTTTATGAATCCCAGGTCATGATAACAGGAGAGATTCCGTGGTAAAGTTTCATTAATAGTAAAGGAGGAACACTAAAAGCTGTGCTGCTAATCCAGGGAAAGTAAAACTTTGTCAAGCCAAGTAACACTAGGCCATCTTGTACTTTATTCCCTGCTGTTGATATAAAGCACATTTCTTACATTCAATAGATTTCCACTTCTGGCAGTCATATCTCCATGAGTTTAAGAGCCTTTGACTAATTAAGAGCAGAAAGATTTTCACTATGCTGTCACAGCCCCACTGAAAGAATAATTTCCAAGTGTTTTGCTCTCTGGGGGCATATGAGGCCAAAATTATAAATAAATAAGTGTCTGTGTACATATACATATAAATATTTGGATGTTCAGATTATATTTATCTCCATATACATAGGTGTTTTTAAAAAAAGCCTTAGAAACAAGCACCTTCAGAGGGCAGAATGTGTGTACTGTAATGCAGTCTTCTGGGTGGGTCTCTGGTTGTATTATAAGCTATTTGCAAATTAATCATGGAAGAAATTTAAGAGGTTTGATCCTACGGGTGAAGAAGTGAGTGCATGTGCAAACATGCAGAAAGTGACTGTGAGGGATGCCTGTGCTTAAACTGATCAGACAAGTTTTATTACTTCTGTCCATCGATGCTGTTTTGAAAAATGGCAGGCTGATGCTATTAAGGTAGCTCAGAAATGTCTGTCCAAAATAACTTTTGGGACCCAGTTCCTACACTCGTTTACTTCCTTGATTCACTTCAAAATCTGCTCCCCTCAGCATTTGCTGCATTTGTTCACAGATGCATTGAAAAATGGATTGTTACGCAGCGGTTTTCTGTAACAAAAGGTAGGTTTTGGTCCAGATCCAGAGAAAGACATACAGGGAAGGATCACAACCAAGGAAATGACAGTGTCAAATTGCACGTGAATAGTGAGAAGGTAGTATGCATATGAAAGAATACAGCTGAGTCAAAAAAGTGTACAAATGAAGGGAGAGGTGATTCAGTTGAAACTCACAACTGCATTAACCTTACTGGTACTGGACAGTGCCTGACTCCACAGTAAATCCTGTACACCAAAGTTCAAGATTCACGATCAGGAAAACATGAGTTCTTAACTTCATCCCTGTTTGGCAGCATGATCCAGTGCCTCTCACATCACTGTGAATGTGGTTGCTAGCTCTCACGAGGCTTGGGACAGCACTGAGACCCCACAGATTTTTAATTCTGTGTATAGATGTTTGCGGTGCCACAAGGAGAGAGTTTGGTCTGAACCAGAGCCTTCAGCAAGCGTATTCTGAGTATGAGTGATGCAAAATGAAAGCAGTCAGAGAAAGGAAGATTTGTTGATGGAAATTAACAAAACACCTCTCATTTTAGTGTGATGTGTTTGAGAAGAACAAAATCACTCATAAGGCCTGAAGGTTGAAAAACAGCTTTGTCAAGATAAGAGAGTTTACAAATGCATTATTGTGCTGTTGCTAAGATCACACCTGTAGTGTCATGCACCAAGACCATGCTCTTAACTTCAGAAACCAGTCTGTGAAGGGAGACCACAACTTTACAGGAGATATAAGAGTGGGAATGAATTTAGCCAATTTCATCTAAAGAAATGTTTAATGGCAGGGTGATCATCTTAAGGGTCATTTAATACCAGGAAAAGGAAATGACACATAACACAAGTAGTAACACAAAGAACAATGAATTCAATTTAATAAAGGGCAAATTCAAATTGGAAATGAGGCTAAACTTTTAGATGGTTAAGAGCAGCAGGCAGAAAGGGAAATTGTTTGCTTAATGAGGTAGTTATGACGAACTAGGTAGAAATATTCTGGTTTAAAAATTCAGCAAGTGTGGAGTTGAATCTTTCCTACCTGATACAGTGGGTTTGACCAAGTAGCCCAGCAGTGTTTTGTCAGTCTTGTTCATCATGGCCATTAGTTGCATTAATAATCCGTATTTCAATGAAGGCACTACAGTAGCATCAGTATATGTTGAGAATCCTTTCACCTCTAACAGTGAAGAAATAAATGAGATTTTTGTGGCTTCACAATATGAAACAAAAAGTTCAGTGTCCTGTGGTTGTATGAGCTGAGATTTATAGACCACATGGAGACTTACAGCCTCACAGCATTTGTGTCTGGTCAGAACAGTGTTATAGAAAGGCTGGTGGGGATTTTTCGTAGGGTTGCATGGGACCTGGGTGCTTCACTCTTCACTGTGTTGCGGAGACAACTGGACACCCCAGAGGTACCTGTTCAAAATCCTACTCTTGTATTCCATTTCCACTGTTTCATTGAAGCAGAACTGACCTGATGCAACAGTTGATCTTAATTAACCACCTACAAGTCTGGCTGCTTCAAATGGGCTCTTAGTCTCCTGCCTGCTACAGCACTTTTTAGGAGCATGTCTGAAAACAGCCTCGTATCTGTGTTGCCAAGAAGGCTTTATGAAAAAAAAGACTATGAATGCATACTGCCAGAACCTCACATCTGAGTAAAAGTGGACCAAATGTATTATTTCTCGTGTAAACTTACTGCAATTAGTGAACAATGCAGGGGCTGATACTGATATTTAAGTCTGTGATTCTAATACGATGAAGACAAGTGATCAACAAAAATGTTTATCTCCTTGTGGCACGTATATACAGTTGGTATTTCTTGCTTATTTAAAATGTATTGACAGGCACAAAGTACCTAATTAATGAGGTTTCATAGGGATCCCAGTTAACAGCTAATGATCACCAACTGGTGAGCTTTGCAATGTCTGAAAATGAAATTAAATGATAGCATTTGGTGCATGGAAATAGCTCATATTGTCCAACACAGCTGATGATTACTGTGTTTAAGCAACAGAATCCTCATAAGGATTTAAGTTGCTCAAAAATTAATGCAATTTTTCCAGGACCTTGATAATTATCAGGAAGTGAATGTAAGACTGATCTCAGGTCATTTGGAAAGTTAATGGAGTAATCTGATGGGCAGAGCTTCCTGGGTATCTAACTATACACTGAAAAAAAAAAATATCCTAAGGCATTGGTCTTTGCCAGCAGCAATGGAAGTGGAGGAGACGGTAGATTTTATTCCATAATTATCTGAGATGAAGATGAGTGGTGTCCGAAAGAGAAATAAAGCAGTGTTGCTTTGTATGAGAAAAATAGGTCAGCCTAAATACTAACATTGGTATGGATGTGTATGTTGGAAAGCTGGTTGGAAAATTAATTTATTCCTGTAAAAAACATTGCTTTTATAGAAATCTTTCTCTAAACTTTGAGATTTTCATTGGAAAAATGGAAAATTATCAGTTTCCAGCTACCAGAAGGTTTCAGCTGGAAACCTGGTTTCTGGTCAAGTTCTTTCCCCAATGCAAACACATAAATGCTTGCAAAAGTACCCATCTTTACTGGTGTAGACATTTTTTCTTCTACAGTAGAAATTAATCCATTTTTGCAATGGATTTATGTCTTTTATCTCTGTTTTATCTCTTGGTTCTGCAACATCTCTTACTGGATGTACAGGCTGCCTTAACTGCTAGCTCCTTATTCCAGTTGTGGGTTTCTGTGTTTTCACTTCTAAGTTTCTGTTCCAGTTTGTAAGGTGCTTGGGAGCTTGTCATCCCGGTTGCTCTCAGATCTTCTCTACTCTTTGCAGATGAGCTGAAAATTAGTAATGAAGTGTTTGTGATGTTCAGTGAAAGTAATGGCAGCAGTTGCACTGGTGAATGTCAAAGCAAGAAGCTGTAGAGGCTGAGGAAAGTAGGTGCAAATTATCAAGAATAAGTGCAAGACATTTTTCTGACATAACTCAGTCTTTTTGGCTGGGGTCAGAGAATGACAATCACAGATTTAATACACCCCTCATATGAGTGATTGAAGTTGTTGAATAATAACCCATAACATTAATAATAGTAGAGTTGTTCCAGGACCCTAGGAAAGGTAATGCTCCCTGGGTGTTTCATGGGAATATTTTTTGGACCTATACAGCACATTACCAGTGTTCATCAACTAATATGTAGCACTTATTGGACTCAGCTGTGTAACTGGTTGAGTTGTCAGCAGGAGGTCAGAGAAAATGATCTGTTGGTCCCTTCTTGCCTTCACTTCTCTGAATAAAGGTCCTAGATATCCCTGTTGATGCCCACAAGCATGTGTGTGTTTGCACTGAGCAAAGGAACAAGGAAGTATGGAGCTGCAGAAAGCTGTGTGATCAGCATTAAAGTATGCCTTCATGCAGACAGTCCTCTGTGTTGGTAAAAGGTGAAAGCACAGATGTTTCAGAATTTGCTGGGATATTTTATATAGTTTAGGCAGGCTGGTGTCATATGTTCTTAGAAAGCAGAGATGATTGGAGATGTGCTAGTAGCTGCAGGTTACTACAGAAGATACACATACATACATCTCTGAATAGCCAGTAACTTTGTGGCTTAGACTTTCGGCTGAGAAGTGAAAGACAAATGTTAGAAGGTCTGAGTAAATTAGGCAGTGTGGAGATTTAAACTTCAGTCTTTTATGCCAGGGCAATGGATTGTTCCTTAGGGTGCAGATGCCAGGTCGTCTTTCCCTAGAAGGTCTCATTTTTATTGCCATGCAAAATGGAAGAAGCTTTGGCGGATGAGAAAACTCTTCCCTGTGTGGTTAAATTGAGGACTTATTTCCAGTATCTTCTTTCCTTTAAGTAGGTGTCACTCACCTTTTTCTGGGTAGATACCATAGACTAATTCCTGCCACTGCTCTGGGTCTGTAGTTAGAGTAGTTCATCACTAAGGGAAAACAAGTCCTGCTTTATAACTCTTTCTCTTCATTTTATCTCAGCTTGTCAGTGTCTGGCAGATTCTCCATCTTTTATGCCATTCATCATCAGCTCACTAACAGAGCCGTCATTAGCTCTGCATATAGGGCAGACTCGGGGATTTCATCACTTCTTTGAAGTTTTGTTCACTCTTTCTTGGGTTTTCTTTGAACTTTATTTTCTTTAGTGGTGAGAAAAACTGGGTTCTGCTCTAAAACTGGTCTCTACTTTGTATGTTCCTAACACTTGCAATTACTACTGGACTCAACTGACCTGAAGTGGTGCTGTAACTGTGCCTAACATTTCTGTTTGGAAAAGCATTTATGATGTTGGCATGTGTATCTCATTTCGTTAAGTTTACTTGTACTGTTTAGAATAATCTGAGGAAATTTATAATTGCTTGTTTTTTAATACAGCCACAAAGAATTGAGTAAAGGCTTTATAAATAACCTCCCTTTTCCTCTCGCCAAAGATACAGTCATGTTTCCATATATCAACTTATTTATGGTCAAAGTTTGACTTCTCTCTGCATTTGATAGGCATATAAAAGTGGTGCATCTGAGTAGTTCACAGAAGAATTTGGCACTTTGATTTTTAAATGCAGTGCAAAACATGTGGAGAGAACAGCACAGCTTGATTAGAATGAAGCCCATGCAAGGATGGGAGGTATATTTTCAGCAAAAGTTACTATGAGAAGAGATGATGACCTAGGAAACCAGTTGCAATTAAAATTGTAACTGAGTTGATACTAGAAATTAATAACTACTAGCTTTAGATATTTGCTGGCTAAGCAGAAACTCAGAAAATAAGTGTTTTTTGAGAGCAGAGATATGGAGGAAAGATGGCTTATGTTTAAGACTCTACACTGGGACTCAGAAAATTGACTTCAGTTCCTTTCCTGGCTGTCTCACAGGATGCCTCTGTAGTCTTGGGGATGATTACAAACTTTTTACCATATGTTTATGCTGCATCTAATGATCTGGAGCCCTCATTTTAGCTGGGCTTCATGAATTTCCAGCCTACTAAGTAATATTTACTCATTAGTCTCTACCAGAAAGTAAATAAAAGGTCTTTGGAAAAATTAAAGTGAGTCACGTTTACACTGAATGGGGATTCTGTGTCCTGGTCAGTGATGGATGAAAAGTAGGGTCTTTAGACATGATGACTATATCAGACTTGATGATCAGACTAGGCATGGGATTAAGTTGTTTCAAAAATTGTAAGGAAGGAGAAGGGAGAAGGGGAGGCAGTGCTTACTATGAAGGCTATGAGCTATTTTCCTGAGATCTTAGTCACATAACTCAGGGAAGAGGAAGGACCTGACAGAAGCAGAGAGCACCTCCCTCAAAGAGGACTTTATAACATCATTATTGTATCAGCCAAATGCAGGCATACTTCCTTTTTAATGAAGGGGGGTGGGGGAACCTTTTTTAATTGTTATTTTTTTTAGATAAAACATCCACAAACAAGTTTATGAGAAAAATAGAAGGAAGAGGGCCAAAGAGGCATGCCAGAGAAGGAAGTTTGCAGAGTCCAAGGGGTTCAGAGAAGACTGCAGTGGGACTGCCTCTGAGAAGGAGTGTTTGCATCACTAATTCTTGACAGGTTTACCTTCTGGCACTTCAGCCTTGGACTGCTGCCGGAACGTTTGTCTTGCATTTGGCCTCTGGGCTGGTGAGTTAGTGATGGAATGACACACATTTCTGTTGTGCTGAAACATGATGTTTTCAGATTGTTCAGTGTGAGGGGTTTTGGTCTCTAATCATTCTGTTTCTCCTGCTCCAGTGATGAGAGGATGTGTCAAGTACTTAGAGCACAAACCTGGGAGCTGGAAGACTTGGTCTCTGTTTCTGAGGCTGCCACAGACTATTTGTGGGTTTGGACAAGGCAAAGAATGACAGACATTAGATGTAGGGTTTTCCAAACTTCTCAGTGCTCTCTTAACTCTACTATCATTGGACTCAGTGGGACTTTCTCCCTGGACTTTGCTGGGAACAAGGACCTTATATTTCAGATGGTGTGTGAAGTAGGTAGGTTTCTGTAATCATTTGGATATGAAAAATGTGTACCTACTGCAGTACAGGGAACTGATGCAACTTTTGCAGGTGCTGTTTAGTGGGCAGGGGAAGCACAGTTTAACTGAAAAGGTAGGTCACATTTAGGCCCTAGTTACACCAGTTCAAATCCAAAATATTGTTGTTGGTTGTGTGTTTAGCCAGAGTTTGTTACAGAAATACCTACTAGTTCACAATCATTCAGTATAGGTAGATGTGATGCAGGATGGGCAGGGGAACAGTGAACGGAAGTTGATTAGTTTGCTTCTAGACTATATCCCAGACTAAGTAAACAGCATTGCAAGGGATTAGCTTTGTAATACTGCTTTTCCACTGTAGCATTACAAGAAGATACTATTTACAATTTGTGCCCAGTTTGTGCTGTCTGAAACTAGGAAAAGTTTCCACTTGGGAAAGTTTAGAGCTTCTGTTTGGAAAATAGAAAGGCATTTTAAAGTTTCTATAGAAAATTAATATTTTATTTTGACAGAAATATAAAATGTTTCTTTCAGATTTTGTAGAAAGATGGACCCAACACAGAGTTTTCCAGAATAACTAATCTGGTCCCATCCTGTTGATTAATTTCCCTTTGGACTGTCTGACGAAGAGATACGGGTCCGCACAAAGTTGTTCCAGGGGAAGCGGCAGTATTGGTCCTGCAGATAGCTCCCAGCCTGGGAGTCCTCTGAAAAAGAGGAGGTGTGAAGGAGGCTGCAGGAATTGATCAGGTGGTACCATTTGCAGACAATAATCTGCAGAAAGGTGTTCAGTAAGTCCCAGAAATGCCAGCAACATTTGCAGGTTGGTATACTAAGTGTAGACTTGGTCATCTGACAAGGGAGGACAGGACCATATGGCCTAAGCCTGCTGCTGGAAAAAAGTACACAGCCAGAGGGACTGAGTGCCACTGTCTCTAGAAGAAAAGGAACAGTTGTGTGCTCCTTAAGTCCCTCCTGTACCATGGGCAGTCTAGAGGCAGAGGATGTTATCTCTACTGAAAGCTATTGGACTGATTATTGGACATCCTAGAAGCCATGTGAGTTTGATCTTAAAATCTGCTTGGTCTTCCAGTACATTGGTTTATGGCATGGCTGATGCAAGCCTGGAGCTGTCAGTGCTGTAAAAGCACAGACCCTGTTAGTTGTTTTTCTGGCATCCTGCAGCGTGAGCCAGCAGGGAGCCACACAGTGTGTCAATAAAGACCAACAAGACAAACTTGGTTCCCTCATACCTCTTTTTTGACAGACCTGGCAAAACCAAAAGAATGGATGTGTCAATGTTGACAAATCAAGCTTTACTATCAGAAGAGAGTCGTGTTGGAAATTTCCTGGGCAGATCTGCTTACTGCGTCCTGCGTCTGGTTCTGGTTTAGAAACAATGTGAAGAGTGAACTTTGCTCAATGGGTTTTACTTCCCTGATCTTCGTTGCCCAGAATGGTGTGCAGCAGCTGTACTCTTTGGAGAAGAAATAGACATTTTCTTTGACTACAGATGTTTGCAGTTATTTCCCATCTCCTCTTGAACTCTTTTCATATTCATATTTATATTCATATTTTCAATGCTAATGAGAACCATGACTATATGCTAAGAAGATCCTCTGTCCCTTAAAACTTCTCTTGGAATAGTCAAAGACAAAAAAAAGTAATGAACTAAAGCTCCCTCTGAGTCTCTGACTCATCCAATCACCTAAATTAATCAGTGTTAAAGAAAAGTGTGCAGCTTGGTGCGGCCACCCAAGGCGCTCTGTCTGGCTCCATGACTTACGTTTCTTTGTCTGGGTATCACAGCATGCATATGGTGCGGGATTATGCTCTGTCCTCAGGTGCCTGCCACACTTACACTATGTAATCAGACTGAATTCAGGGTGAATGTCAACTACAACAGAAAAGTATTTCCAAGCAGATGTAGGTTTAATTTAGGTCTTTTAGGATCAATTTTTCATCTCCAGTATAAATCCACTGCAGGAAAGAGTTTATTTAGATGCACACCTGTTCGAAAGTAGAATCTAGACCTAAATGTTGTCTTCAAGCATTATCCCGGGCCCTGCCTCTGTGACCTTCCATGTGTATATACATGCTTTTGGTGACAGCCTTAAATTAATAGTCATGGCTGTATGCGGAATAAGTAGGAATGAAAATAGTGCCTAACTCCATGGTGTTCTCAGTAGAAACATCGCAAGTGATGGGGACTGGTATTTGGCAGGCACTGGCCCATAAGCTGGGGTTCCTCCCTTCCCCTAGCTGTGCCACTGGCTTGCCATAAAATCCTTTGCAAATCACTCACCTTCTCTGGAGGTTCAGTTTTGCTTTTGTAAAGCAGGAACAATGATTCCTTTCAGCTGTCCCTCCATAGCAGTGATTGAGCAGGGCTAACAAGCAGTAATACAGTCTTCAGGGAACAGCAGTGCTGAAGCTGCTCTAGCAAGTGTTTTGTACTAGGAGAAGAATGGATCCCTAAAATATTTAATCAACAATCTCTGGGTATATATACCCCCACTTCTGCATTAAATACTCTTAGTCATTTAGGGCTTTATAATATCTTTCCATCTTTTGTTTATCTCATTCTCATCAACAGGAACTTCGCTTTAGACCATGATAAAGCTTTTTAACCATGTTCTTACTGGCTATAGTTATTATAAAACGTTCTGCATACTTTTTTTTTTTAATAGTGACCCCGTTCTCACTTTCTGAACTATCTTGACTTTTTTGAAAGGCAAGCAATAATGAATTTCCATATGGGCTATACCTTGTAAAAAGATTATCTCCATTTATTCTTTTATAAAGTTTTCAGAAGGGAAGGCACTGTCCCAATGCACAGAAGCAATTTTTCTTTTCAATGGATCCGGTGACTCAAATCTAAACCTTTGCTCTCAGAGGAACACTTTTCAAATGTTTACTTACTGCTTGATTCCTGATAGGCAGTCTGGAAAAAAAACAGATGAGGTGTTACTCCTGAAAGTTATACTGCTTTATATTGTTTGAAAGGCAGAGATTGAACCGATTTGTCTAGCAGCTGGCCTTTTCTCAACTGGGGGAAAGAGTTCCTTTGCAGCTCAGGCTTTTATCAACAGTCCAGTAAAAGTGTTTTATATATATACATAAAAAAAAAAATCATACAACATTTATATAAAGCCTTTTATCTTGATGGCTCCAAAGTAGTTGACAAATTTGTCAAGTAATTTGTCAACTACTTTCCTCAAAATTTATCTCTTACTCCAGCACAGAAATGGAGGTATTTCTATGGTGGGTGAAATTATTCTTGCTACTAATAGCTTTTTAAAGTAACCATCAGACTTGTAATGCATGCATTACAAAATTTTAATCTAAGAATTGTAGAAACTTTTTCCTGGTCATCTAAGGGAATTTAATTAAACATGAAGCCACCTTCTTGTTCTAGCGAGTCCAGGGGTGAATTGATGCACAAGGTGTTCTGAGGAGGAGAGGATCAGCACTGCGTGTCTACTGTGGGTAACTGGGGAAAAAAAAAGATAAATAATACAACACTGAAGACAAAACCACGGTCTTAGAAAGATCGTGTTCTGACAGTCGCTTGGTGACAAATTCATGTTCTGCAGCATCGCTGGAACAGATTGCTCTGTATGGGTGAAAACTGCATGAACTGATGGGGGTGCCTGCTCCTCTCTGGTACCCCCATACCCATCCCAGGCTTGAAGAGGAGCTTCTGTGCCAAGAGTGGGTTGTCTTCTTGAGGCTGGTGATGGTCTTTACAGCAATTTGCCCTTTACCACACTGGTGACAGCATGACCTTCCATGGCCAGTATTTCCATGTAAGCCTTATACATGAGCAATGCTTGCCTCTTCTGGAAGGGCTCTGCATACACGTCCCACATACATACACACTCTGCATCTGTAAAGCTTCATCAGAGGATCCTCTTGGCTCCTGAACCACAAGGGAAACCTTGTGCAAGTCATTGGCTACCTTGTGAACAAACACGTTGGAAGGTCATTAAGGGTTTCATGATGGGATCCGTAGCATGAGTGTGTTAATGGAGTCAAGTGTTATTTCTTGGCTGCAGTGTATTTCACTGAGCTCTTGGCGCATTCGTGCTTCCTGTATGAAACTTGGCTGAAGGAGTCAGAACTGCAAGACATCATCCCAAATTCCAGCTGGGATGCGTAACTTGGCTACATGAGACTCTCCCCTCTTTACCCCCCTTAGCCACTTCCCATGTTAAATAGTTTCTCAGGACTCAAAGGGGAAGGGGGAGATAATCTCCAGGCCAATGACTCTGATAAGTAGAAAAATTGCGTAAATAAATTAGCCATGATTAATAGTGAGAAATTGTCACGTCTCACTTGCCTGGAAGTTGTAGCTTGCTGAAATGACAGTCCTTGTCTTGCTGTTGGGGGGTTGGGATGCAGAGAGTGATTGCTGGGGGTAGGGATTTATTACACATATTTTCAAATTGAGAAAAAAAAAAGTGTGATTTATTTTCTTTTGCTGCAGCCTGCTCCCAATTTTCAGTTTACATTAATAGCTGTGGGAACAGCAGTTCTTATTGCCATATACTTTAGCTATTAACACTATGTCTGGTTTGACAGTACATCTCTCAATTTTTTTTTATTCCCTTGTGATCATAAAATATGTATCAGCCTTCCTTTTTAATCTCCTTTGGCATGTCCAGCTAGTTAATTTGTGTGTTCCCTCCTTTAGAGTTTGATTTTTCTAACATCATATACTTAATCAGAAGAAACAACCAACCCTCTATTAAAACTTCCATTTTTTCTTTTTCTTTTTTTAAATTAGAAATTTGTTTGAATTCATATTTAATGGAATGATTTCTCCAGGAGCCCCTAACAGCTTTCTACCCCAAAATGTTTGCTTCATTGATATTTTAATTGCTGTAATAATCAGCATTCTGAATAAGAAGTCTTTCCCCTAGCTCAGTAAATCCATACTGGCTGAGTAAAGCATGCCTGTGATTTATGTGCAGATAAACAGCTTTGGATCCTATCCAATCACTTCATCAGTTTTAATTCGGCTGCCTAATCAGTAGCAAACAGGAGGGTTGTTTTTTGTTGTTTTTTTTCTTTGTGTTGTTTTTAACAGGGTTGGGGGGTGTTAATACAGGATTTGGCATGTTCCCCAGAATGGCACAGATAGCTCCCCGTTTCTCATCATGGTCGTGTCAAAGTCAGCTCCAACTTTCTGAAAGAGTTTATAAGAAGCGGGTGAGATGCCAAGACTTGCCTTTGGGCTTTCGTTGGTATCTAAGTAGCCATACGGATATGCAGTCTGAACAAGTCTGCTCTTATCTCATGTTCTATAAAGGACATCTCTCAGATGCCTGAGAAAAGTAGAAGGGCTCATATAGAAGGAGATTTGATTTCCTGTGTGTGTTTAGGGGTTGATGACTTCAAAATTATTTTCACAGCAATCGTGTTACTGCTGTTGCTGTTTCTTAATAGGCAAAATGACTTTGGTAGGGTCCAGGAAGCAGAGGTGACTGTGGAGTGCAGCTGCGGAGGGGTAGGAACAGTATAGCCCACTCTCACCTTTGCAGCTCCAGCCTATAGTTTGCTGTTATGTCAGCTATGTGCACAGTACTATAAAGGCCAGGGTGGTCCAGGTGACCCCAGACTGAGGGTCTTCTAACTTAAAGGCTTATGACCACAGTTCCTGACCTCACTTTTGTCTACAATAACCCAAGCAAATGCCTGTTAAGGTTAAAACATTGGACCATTTACATTATTATCTATTAGTGCCATGTGTCCAGAGGTGAAGTGTTCTCTGATTTATAAGCAGCCTCTGAAGGATTACAGAGAGCAACCCCATTTTGATCATCAGATCTAGGGCAAGCAATACCATCTGTAATAATAAAGCTTACCTAAAGAGCTTAGCATGGTTTGTGTGGTAAACCATGGCTGCATGGCTCTGAACATTGTCAGCTATCCTGGCTGCCCTTCATTGCAGCATTTAACTGTGCCTGGCCACTTCCTTTACACTGGGGGACTGCAAGAAATATTAGTCGCTATTCTTCTGTATCTGTTTTTTCCCATTTCATAGCAGCCCTTGCTATGTAGAGCAAACAGCAGGCTCAGGAAAGCTGTGCTAGGCTGGGTGACCACTACTAGACTGTTTAGGAGACAGGTTAATTGGGAAAGAGAAGACTCCTACTTCTACTTCTTCCTTCGTTACTACTATATCTTCTTGGGGGTTTACATCATAACCCACGTGACACATACCACCTTTTTTTCCATGCCAGGTTAAAACCCCACAGCTCTGTGTTTCACTATTACCAAGAAGAATCACAACCAGAGCTACTAAATTAAAACTTTTGGCTCAGCCTTAATTCCTTGCACACACCCATAGCTGTAGGGGCTTTAAATAGAGCTTTGAATCATCGTGAAATTCAGAGAATTAGGCTGGGCTGGAGGGAAGGGCAATAGACTGGGTCTGTGGCATTTTAGGATCAGTTTGCAGTGCAGATGTGCGTGTCCTGAGGGACCTTGGGCGAGGTGTTTAATCCATCCGCTGTGCTAGGTTTTTTATAGCTTGCAAAAGGGTAATAACACCTCCCTGCCTTAGACTGGGGGTGAAGAGAGAATAAAACACATTAATGAAAAGACGACATGCAGATCCTGTGGTGGTTCTGGTACAGCTCCACCTCCACTATGGCAGTCACAGAGCATTTTTATCTGCAATGCTTGAAGATTTTTCAAAAATGGTTGTGAGCATTTTTATACTCTTCTTGTGCATGGTCAGAGGAAGGCAATGTGGCTTGCCCAGAGTTGGGGAGCAGTCAGTGACAAGGTGGCAGTCATGCCCCTGCCAGCAGATCCCACTTAGCAGAGCTCAGCTGGCAGCCCGGGAGATGCAAGTGTAGCCTTGGGGAGAGTGGAGGTGCCTGCTTTCTTCTGCTCTGCAAAGGTTGTGAGCCGGCTATTGCACTAGTCCCACAGTCTCCTTTTCTCAGCATGGGCAATTTGTTCTTTTAATTTTGGAATTCCATGCTTCTGGCTAAGACAGCATGGATTTGGAGGTGTGTGTGGAGGAGGAAGTTTGACCATTGTACTATGCTACTTATATTATCCTGCTTCTTTTGAATTGATGACAGTACTATGGAGAGACTACCAAGCCTGGGATTTTCCTGGCTTTGACGGAGCACAGTATACAGGTCTGGTTCTTTTAACCTCAACAGGAGCTCTGAGCATCCCATTCCTGTTAAAACTAATGTGAAACAAACTTCCAGAGTGAAAGATGAAGACTATCCCATCTGTCTATCTGCTGCTTTAATGGAGAGATAGGAAAGGTTTTATGTTGTAACCTGAGAGAGAAGTCAAACATCTGAGAAGTAATTTCAGGAGAAGGCCCAGTTTCTTGCAGATCAAAGGATGAGTTTAGGGAATCCTCTATTCTCTGGCCAGAAGGGCACTATTATCTTTACAGAGTTAGGCCATTTGCAGACCAAAAGTCCTTCTCTTGATCAAACCCAAGAGTTTGTGCTGACCAGCGGCTTACTTTTTAGAAGAGACTACCAGTCCTGGAGGTTTGAGTGAACAGATGCATCTTATTTTCTTACAACCTGGTATGCTGGGCTCTGAACTGTCTCCTGGGATATCACTAAAAAAGCATTTCCACTGTAATCGTTTTAAAGAGCAAGGGTCAACTGGCAGTGAAGGCTGAGTCCTTTTGTCCAATGCTCTGTCACCCCCAGGTTCCCTTGTGTTTCCCACCTTCAGGATTCCGCCCTAGCAGAACAGCTGCAGAAATTTTCTCATCTTCATCCCTTTGCTGTGTCTTTCACAAGGGAAGACTGATAGGAGAAGGAAGGAAATGTGAGAGTGCGTATGTGTGTTAGTCTTAAAATGTTGAAAGAAGGGACTGTGAGAGCATTTTCAGGGTTATGGAATATGAAGAATGAGGCTTCTTGTAGAAAACAATTGCTTCAGTCCTCTCAGTGAACTGGGTGACTGGTTCCTCTGTTGCTGTAGTTTGCTTTGTTCAGACGTTGCTACATTTATTATGACTTTTTCTTTATTGTTTTTTTTATTTTATTTTTTTCTCTCTCCCTTTGCCTTTGCCTTTGCCTTTGCCTTTGCCTTTCCCTTTGCCTTTGCCTTTGCCTTTGCCTTTTGCCTCTTGCCTTTTGCCTTTTGCCTTTTGCCTTTTCCTGATTCACACTATTTAGAAGCCATTTTTCAAGGAAGAATTACCAGGGTATTAAGATGTCTGCCCATCGCTGAAGTTTGATGACCCATCCGTGAGTGTGGCACCTCAACCCACTGAAGCTCCCTGGCATGATATAGGGTTTTGGCAGATGAGATTTTAGTTTCCCTGGAAAAAACATCTTGTCTTTTTAGTATCTCTGTTCCTTGTCTATTATGTAGAGTTAACATCATGTGCTCCTTCTCAGGACTGTGGTGAGGAAAAACCCATCTGGTTTGTGAATGCTCAGATATTGCTCTAATGGAAGCCATGTAAATAACTAGATAAATGATTTCAGTGACATTGTCTGTCAAGCATAATAGGTAGCAGGGTCAGAATCTCTTCACAGTGAATCATTTCTTTCTGGCTGAGTGGGATTCACACTCACAAACCATTGTGCAGAAGTGTCCTCTAATTTTTGCTGTCTCTGTCTTTTCCCTGCCTACACTTTTAGCTCCCTGACCTCTTGCTGTTAAGCTTCAGGGAGCAGAGACTGCCATGGCCAATGTCTGCACTGTGCTTAGCACAAAGAGTTCAGGCATACGGTAGGCGTTAAGGTGTTGCTGTAATATGAAACTGAAGGATAAATCATTAGAAAATAATCTAGAATTTGTTATAATTTTTGCCTTTCATCAAGTTATGGTGGAATTGGGGGTTTTGGATAAGACAGAATGGTGAAAATAATGGAAATAACCTTTCAGTTTTGGGTTTCTTGAGCAGATTTGTTCATTCTGTGCTTTGCTTTTGGATCAGTATCCTTGTATTTCAAAGAGGGGGTGTGCGGATATGGTCTCACAGCTAGTGTGCTAACTGTCTGCCCTGCCAGGCTTGCTGTGGGACCTGGGGCAAATTGTGTAGGTTGCGTTCACGTCTTCATCTCACTGCAGCTCCTGGATTGACTTAAGCAGTTTAAATAGGTCTTTACTAACACCTATCTGACTGCATTTGTGAGTTGTTCTGCTGACAGAATGGAGGGTGCAATGAACTCCGGCAGGGGTGAATGATGAGGCAGGGTGATGGATGGTGGGGACAGGAATGTCCCCAAGCAGATCACTGTAGTGAGGAATAAGATGTGTGTTCACAGCCTACATTTCTCACTGGTGCAAATCTCCCTCTTGGAAACTGGGACAAGAGCAATTCCTTGTCTCTTCCATGATGATAAAGCATTCAGGATTGTGAAAAGTTCAGGCAGGGCTGCACAATTTCTAAGTTAGATTGAATGTGTTAAAATATTTATTGTTTCTACAAACATCTGATGCTAGCAAATCTGTAGCCTAGGATTTTTACAGAAAGCAAATATGAAGAAAATTATTACGGCTGAAGCAAGTTTTGAAGCAACCTTCAGATGAGTATTAAAGAAAATTTTTACACTGCTTTGTGGTTAAACTTAAATAATATGTTCTTTACATTTTGTTTGCAAATTGATGTCAAAATTTGACATTAAATTCTCTTCCCCATTTGATAGAAGATGTAGTTAGAAATATCCACTGAAGACAATTTTTCTGATGTTTCCACAGGTTACTAAGGATTTTCCCCGGAGCATGACTTCGAATATGACACTTCAGTAATGCAGAGGCTGTAAGTAAATAATATGCTGTTTGCAACCCTTCTGTAACAGCTGTGTTTATGCTCTTTCCAGAGCTTTGCTAGAACTCACCTTTGCTAGACCCTACCTTGCGGCAGGCTCGCAAAGAAGTGCCTGGAAGATGACATGGTTCTAAAGCGGATCGTGCCATTTCAGACACTTTGCTTTATCAGCTTCTTGTTTCATTTAAGAACTCCAGTAACGGTTGCTTAATCTGCAGGAGGAAAGCCCAAGACATCTGTCAGTATTGCAGGAAATGCCACACCAGGCAAAAATAAAAATACCTCATTAGCGTAGAAGAGCAGTGAATAAAATGCAATGATACATTACCAAAAGCTGGCATGCAGTTGGTTCCCAGGCACAGAACAAAGGCCAAGAATCTTATTTTGCTTGTTATACCACTAATTAAAAAGGCCTACTAGAAGCTGAATAAATGAACCCAAGAGGCTGCTGACCTGGTCATGTATTTGTTGGCCTTTGGTAACTTCGTGTGAGAGTTGGGTGTCTGAGGAGTCTTAACACAGAGGCAAGCTTTTGTGCAATTCCTGGTTGTGAATGCTTGAAAAAGATACAGTTTCCTTTTCCTGAACTTTTCCCATCTTTTTCTAAGGTGAATTATTGAGCTGTTAACTTTGGTAGCCCTTTTCTGAATTCAGCGTTGTTTTTCCTAATCAGTTCTCTCAGATCTGCTCAATCTCCATTTAATTCAGTCAGCTACTCAACATCCAAACCTTTTGTAATAAAGAGAGTGCTAATTTTTCTTTTTATTTCAATTGTAGTTGATGGCTTTCGTCAGGTGTTATCATATAACTCAATCATCCACCATTGGAATTTGTAATTTAATCAATAAAGGAGGCCATTTTTCTCAAGGAGATCAAAAGAGAAGCAGCTCAAGGAAAATGCACAGTAAAAGGAAGGTGAAGAAAAACTGGGTGATAGGAACTGTGGTTTGCACTTAATAGCTGCACCCTTCTGGCTATATCTACCTGGCAAGTAGCAAGCAAAAGAGATACCACTATTTCAGAATTAATGAATCTAATGATTGCACCTCTGCACTCATCTTGCAAAATGTAGAGGGAAAATCATGGATGTTACTTTAGTTGCTATGACAAGTACCTTGTATCAACTCCATCACACTGAATGGTGCTAGCAACCCTGTACATGAGCAGCAACGTTCACACTAAGTATGATACCAAGAAAGGCACCAAGAGACGAAACTCTGTGCTATGTGAGATCCTCCAACCTTTCTGTTCACATGCCTTTGTTGCTTTAGGCAAGGCCAGAGGAACAGGTAGCCACGGCATCAGGCTGCTCTTGTTGTGCTCACTGAATGGCTCAAGGCTTTGCAGCACAGGGATCTCCCCAGCCTCAGTAAAAGGTGGCTGTGGCCTGCGTACCTGCTCTGTCCCCTGCCTCTGTTTGCTTCCACTGGTTCTGTTGCCCTAAAGGAGGAGGTGGTACTGTGCTGGCTTGGCACAATGAGGGGATGCCTATTCATGACTAGCAGTGAGAGCTCTCTTGGTTTCATGCCCTGGCCCATCTGAGATGTGCAGTGTCCAGAAGTGCATCTCTGCCAATTCTGCTCCAGAAGTGAATTTTGCCCCAAGGATGAAGGTTTATTTTGCTCTCAGCCTCTGCAAAGCAATATCCCTTTTTCACACTGCCAAGCAGCTTTGAGCAAGGCCTGTGAGATTGAATGCACCTCTGGAGAAGCACTTGTGCTGGGTCACAGCTGGGAATCTTTCCTTGGCTCCTTGACTTCAGAGGGGAATTGCCTGGACAGGTCTTAAATATCAGGCCTCTGGAAGCCACGGTTTTGCTGACAAATTGCCGATAAGTACTATGGTCTCAACTTGGCAAGGTCTGCAGAACTCAAGATGAAAGGTATCAAAATTATTCATTCAGAAAATTTTAATATTTAAAATTGCAGTAAATCATTTGGTCTTTAAGGGAAATCAAAATGCTGATTTGCTTATGTCCCTCCCAAAGCCCTGTTGCTAGTGGTGTAGCCACATTTTCTGCAAATCAGATGTTGAGCCAGCCATTGAAACATGCATCTTGGGGGATTTTTTAGGACATGTTTTGTAATTGAAGCAGGCACATTAGTAAAGAAAGGCTTAAGAATACAACATTTGGGGGAATTTTTAATATGTGGTGTGTGGCATTCGTTTCTAAGATTTTACTACTCCCCTTGAGTGATACTGCAGATTGAGTAAACAGGTATTTAGAGAGTCTTCAGGTGCTTATTTTCAACCTGGGCTGACAAACCTTTCCTATGGTAAGCACACGATTTCATACGACAATATGAGAATCAACTGATGAACTCTATAGTGAATAATCTTTAGAAAACCCACCCCAAGCACTCTACAGCAAAAACTATCACTTAACTGTGATAGAGACTTACCTCAGGGTTTGTTAAGTGTTGACCATGATGAATTAAAGAATGCCTGGACAAGTGTTGCATTAAAATGTCTTGGTCCTAATTTCTCAGCAATTCTGCCTTCCTGCAGTCCTCTTAAATTCAAGTCCTGCTCCTGTTTTGCACAGCTATACCAGAAAGTTTTGGACAAGCAATGTGTGAAGTGTGCCAATCAGACAGCTACAAAATCTACAAAATTGCAACTAGCTGACAAATCACCCCCTCTGCCCTTGGACGTTGTAGAAGCTTTTTCTTGTATGAGCAATATTGTAAATATTGTTCTTCTTTTCTTCATAAACCTATGTTTAAGTCTATTCTCCAACCTTTCAACAGTGCCAAAGGATTAACAAACATGCACCATGTGATTACTTATGATCCCTGGTTCCTTCTGGTGCACACCAAATAATGTCATCAAAGTCAGTGGCGTTCTGCCTGTTGTGTTTGGCCAAATATGAGAGCAGAATTTCTCCCACTGAGTAGCTTAGTGTCCTGTATTTGAAGACTGACTTTTTGGAGCAACCAAACTTTGACTGGCCAAAACAACCAGTGTTTTGCCTAGCCAGGCAGCCTAGGGAACCCAGCTGTAAGAAGTGAAAAGCTTCTGATGAGAATTGAGATTGAAAGCATTTCTCGGGGTTGATTTAGCATGCAAGAGCTCAGTGCTTTGTGGAATTGGAGCATCCTCAGAAATAAGCAATGGTACATGCAGACTGCTCTCTGTCCTTCCCACAGTAATGACTTTCTCTTTTCACCTAGTAAGGAGAAAATAAGTAATTATGCTTTAGTCCCACTTTTCAGTGGTATTTTGCACAAAATCCCTCCCACAGAGAAGAATAACTGGAGGGCTGAGAATTATGCATGTGTATAGTATGTCCAAAAATGTTTACATACATGTCCGTTATTCCCCCGCCCCATCCCTTGCTTTTAAGCCACTAAAACACTTTGAAACACTTGGATTGTTTTTCCTGTCCTCCTCCCAGCACCAAATCACCCATTTTAGTGGTTCCACACAGGTTAGGAATTTGGAAAAAAAAAAGAACATTGCAGCCACTTTTAGCTCATCTCTTAAAGGACATTGAGTTTTGCTTCCACTGTTTTTTAATTCAACAGGCTGCAGAAGGACTGGGTGTCATTTAGCTATGAAAGATTTATGTTTTCCTGATCATTGTGAAGTAGCATCATTAACACAGGCAAATTACCATGCTTCACTGTGCTGTGTCCATGGTACGTTAGAGGCCCTTTCCCATTGGTAAAGCTGGGTCTATTCTTCTGTAAAATCAGGGGCCCATTGGCAGTTCTTTGGCAAGTGAGACAGAGGGACTATTTAATGAGAAGAAGAGTGGTGTAATAAGAGGGAAGAAGTTAAACATGACAAGTGCAGGGAAAGATAGCAGAAGGCTGATTTATAAATCACTGCATAACTGGGCCGAAATATTCATCCATTTTCACAGGGCCAGGGAGGAAGGGGGCTACAGTTTTGGGGTAAATGACTACACGTTTTTTCCAAAGTGCATTTTAGGAGTCAAACAGTCTATTCCATTTCTCTTCCCCATACCAAGTGCTGTGCTTTCAGACTGATGGAAACTGGTTTGTAACGCTTAGTTTTCTTCATTTACTGAAGAATCTGGACTTATCCTTCAATATGTCTGGATTTTACAAATAGGTTTTTAGTTTAATAAGATGAAACCAATTAACTGGAAAAGACATTGCCAATGGATTTTACAAGTACATAAAAATACATTGCTTTTTCTTGAAACATTTCATCACTGTTTTAAATGTTACTTTTTTTTTTTCCATTGCCACCAGTGGCAAAGCACTGTGATGAAATTATCCCCTCATGCCTTTTGCTGAAGACATTGATCTCTGGCCCTGATCGTTTGTGTGTATGTGGGGGGTTGCAGGCATGTGCATCTGCATCTATTTATTTCTGTCTCACTTTGCCCCTGGTGTTGTTCAGTGTGTTTAACTTGTGGCCTGAGGAAAAACCGAGCACACAAGCTATAAAAAGGTGTTCTTAAAAGGTTACTTAAAGTGGCACAGAACCCAAGGGCTAATGAGAATCTCTCAAAACCAGGTGTTAATGCAACTGCTGAAACATTTGGCGCAGCAGAGACATTGGGGAAGGCAGCAGCACCTGGTTGTTACCCCACTGCATCCCTGGGAGAGGAAACATCCCCTGGAAACTCTTCTGAGGTCCCTCATTATGCCAGTTTTGCCTTGCAGGTGAGGGTGGGCACAGGGACACACCGTCCTGCAGTGACACAGAGGTCTGTGCAAATGAAGTCTGGTCTCTGCCTGCTTATCTCTGAACAGTATTTCTCATTTAATCACCTCTAGCAATATTTTACTTTCAGTCTGAGTAACTGAATTGGAGGGAATTTTAATATGAGGCCCCACCAGCCTCCTCTACCCCTAAATTTCTGTCAACTCTGCCTGCAAGAGGGCTGGGTGACACACAGGACATGGGTGCATGCTGAGGAATTACAGGATTTCTCTTTCCATTACCTCAGCCTTCCTCATTCTCTTGTAGCCTTGCCTTCTGCTTAAATTGCAAAGGCTATTAACTTCTATGAGCCTGTGGGGCGGTAACCCAAGCAGGCATCACCTTGGGATGACATGGTTTTCCCTGCTCTGATCAGCTGTGTGTAAACTGAAGCATAAAGAGTCTGCTGTGATCCCTAATAACTTTGCTAGTTTGCTTTAGTTACCAGCTGATGCAGAGATGACTAAAATGTGGTACTTTGGGGTGAAATAGGGTATCTGTCCAAGTGCATGGCATATGACACACAAAATTAGCTGTTGCAAACAGACATCTCTGTTCACATCAGCTTTGCCCAATCCTTCAAAAAAACATCTCTATCGTCTGAAAGAATTACAAACACTAAATTTTGGTAATAGGAAAGGCTTTAATTCTCTTCTTCCGCAAGTGATGGGAGTGCCCTGCAGGGCAGTGCCCTTTTTCATCCCTGCTTCCATTTAGCAGTGGTTCTCACATTTTAAAAGTAAGTCTAGATATTTTTATCAGCAGCCTGACATCATTATTAATGCTATGCATATTTACCATATAACTGGTGATCTAGTTGAAGGAAATGACTACATGGAGAGCTTTAAAGAAGATACCCCTTTCAATGGGGTGTGAATTTCAACACAAACTAAACAGTTGCTTGAAGTCCTCCTGGATTTGCAAAACTCTCTCAATTAGCCACACCAAGTTGTGAAAGATGCTGCCCTTTCAAAAAGCCAGGACAGCCCAACACCTCCAAGTAGCTGTGGTGTGAGCAGCATGTACTGATTTACATCCAAGCTCTTCTACTGCTTATTTAATTCTCATTTTTTTTGGCCTTTGTTGAATTCCTAGGCTGTCCCTCATATTAAAATGACCTGGTTCCTCCAGGGAAACGTCCCCCCATTCAAACAAATGGTACCAATACCAAATAACTGCTTTGTGGTATCCAGTTTTGTCCTGCATTTGTTTTAAAGCTTCCCAGGAACCCTTGGCTACTTTGCGCAAACTGTTAACTTGAGGGTAATAATTTTGTCTGGGTTTTGTCACAGAAATTCAATTAAGGAGGATTATGAACACAGTTGTAGGCCTGTTTCATTTACAGTTGCAAATGAAACCCAGGCCACACACTGATCGTTTATATAGGAAAGGAGATGCTGTGTAGTTTTGAGTGGCTGAATTACCTGCATGTTCCTTTGTGTGGCTTCGCTTATTGCAGAAGGGAGTGGAGGGAGACTTGCAAAATGAATAAAGTAGTGACGGAAAGGCAGGAAAGAAATCACCAAGGGAAAAACTACCCCCAGCTGCTTTTCCCTAGGAGGCACACTTCCCGTCTACACATAATAAACTCCACAGGGAATTTCTTGCTCCTTAGAAAACATATCCCAAAGGGCAAGAGTGAGTAGTCCTTTATTTATTTATTTATGGTTAACAAAGAGCAATATTCTGTTTTCATGGCCTTGGTTTGGCTCCAAGTCCCAGAGCCACTGGGGGCAAGGCATACGGTTTCATTTTTTTTCCAGTTCTTATTTCTGAGCCACGCAAGCCAACTTTTTAATTCCTTTTTTCTCTTTTCAAGTTTTTCTGCAAGCAGCTGAATTCCCCAGGTAGGAAAGGGGAGAGGAGGGGGAAGGAAGGAGAGGACGTTTACCAGATTAATGCAAAATGATAGCTGCTGCAGAGGTTGGCTCCTGGTGGAAGAAGCGCATTTGGAGATGATGAAAGAAGGGATTTTGTTTATTTTGTGGAATGCCTTTTTTAATTATGAAGGGCAAAACAAAGGCAAAACTTGCCTTGGTGTCCTCTGATGAAATGTCTCTGTTTGTAAAGGAGCAATATATCTCAGGTTTGCTTTGCAACAGTAAACCTGGGAATTACTTTGCATCACTCTGGAGACTTGTGAAGGGCTCTGTCCTCTAACCCTTTAGCTGGGAAATGTCACACTGAATACACGGAGGATGTGGCCTCCTATTACTAGTAAGGATTAGCTCTCATCTACTAAATTTTATTCATAAGGAGTTATCACCATTTTGCAAGGGGGGAAGAGAGAGGTGCCCAAAGGTTGATTTATTGTGTGCCCAACACAGCCCCAGTTGATCTGAGAACATGAATGGTCCCAGTCTGTTCTCTGTCATAAGTGTCTTCTGTAGTGAGCACTGGAGTGTCTGCTGAGGGACCTACACCATGCATCACCTTTGATTAAAGCCCTCCTCAAGTATACTCTATTTAACAACTCATTTTCCTCTTGTTTCTTGCTTTCTTCCTGATCCTTCAATTCCAGGAAGGATTTTACTGTCCTTACTGTGGTTTCAACTACGTGCCCAAGAGGCTTACTGGATTCTTCACCAGATAAGGGGAAATAAGCTCTTTTGTTTCTAGCTTTAGATCAGATACTGTTTCCATACATCTCTCTGTATACAGCCTTGACACTGTGGAAGACTGAAAGAGAGGCAGGCAGCTTATTAAGTCTCAAAAACTTCAGCAAATTTAACTCGAAGTGATGCAGTGAAGTGTGAACAATATCTACTTTTGCTCCACATCCTGGGCAATTCATCCTGTGGTGAGGGGCAATTTATATTTCTCAGTTGTTTTGTGGTAGACTTGTCTTGTGTCAGACCAAACTTCTTGTAAGAGCTTGTTGAGGCAAAAGCTGGATAAAAGAAAATGAAAGGCCTTATGTAAAGGCTGATCTATGAGTCTCTTGCTTTTTGGGCACCTGTTCTGAAGAAGTTAGGACAATTGAATTCAGTGTCCTCCGCAGCTTTCAGGCCAGGTGAATATGACTTTGGAGCAGGTATTACGACTAGATGGATTTAGGTTTGAATAACCTCACATTGGGTCATTGGGTTCAGGCTGGCACAAAAACAGTGGGGGAGAAAAGGAAGAGGATCAGGATTTTGCATAACTATCAGATCATTTTGTTACCACTGATTGGGACGATCTATCCTAATCCAGTTTTGTTGCATAGTGGAGGAAGGAGATGAACATCTCCAGAGGGTGACTCATCAGAAAGGTGTTCCCACAGGCGACAGAAGCTGACCTTTGGGAATGCTGATCTCTTGCCACTGACATGCCAAGTGCCTCACTGCCTAGCCTAGCCCAGTTTTCAGGTGAATAAAGTAGGGTGAGATGAATCTCTGCCTATGTTTCGATCACATGTTTTATATTCGGTAAAGCATATAAAAATAGCCCTTTTTTAGCATCTTTCAGTCTGTAGATAGTAGAGTTAGATCCTTAGCCAGCATAAGCTGAACTTCAGCATTGAAGACCTAATTTTGGTGGAGTAACTTCTACTTTGCTCCAGTTTGAGCAGAGCCAACTGTCCAGGGAGTTTTGGGGGGCTGTTCCAATAGTGCATCTAAACTTAGTACATAAAACTCAGCAAAGGGACAGAAGGAGACTGCATGGTATGTAAGGTACACATGATTTCATATGATGCCTTATGTTTTGCATTAAGTGCTTTTAGATTCATGACATCTGGCAGCATTGCCCTCTCAAAGTGTAGCAGAAAAATAATCCTTTCAAATCAGCTCTCATGAAGAGTGAAATGTTTTTCACTAGCCTAGTTTAAAAATCATATCTGAGTCTTTCGCTCCTGTGGCTGCTAACTGATTTAGCACAAACAATGCACACAGGCAGTAGCCATTTCAGCGGTTTCCCTGGAATTTGCTGTATATCTGTACATTTTTAATTCTTTTCTTTCTTTTCTTTTTTTTCTTTTTTTTTTGAACAAGCTTTTTTTTTTTACACAGAAGGAAAAGCGTGTAGTTGAATCATAAAGCTAGATAAAGTATTGTGACCTTGTTTTGGACTGAGGTCCTATTCAGCCAAATAGCAGACTTTATCTGTTTATAATGGAAGAATTGAAAGAGATGTGGGAGAGTAAGACAGAAACACTCGGGAGCCTATATTTCAGTAACAAGACGGAGGCTGACCGTTAATATGGGAATTAATAACCCTCCAAAGCCACCTCTTTTGAGCAGCTGCAGTAGGAACTGGCAGTGCAGAATGCACAGACTAATTCTCTTTCAGAGCAGCTAAAATTAAATGTTTGTTACAGCTTTATGTACGTACTCTCAGCAGGGGCCATTTTCCTTCCCTTCAGGCAAACTCAGAAGAGGAGGAACATTTAACAGTGTCGAACCACCCAGTCTGTGTGCCATATATATGCGCCACTGAGCCATGCCTGGGTTGTCAGTGCTTAGACTCTTCCTGAAAGGTGGAATCTGGGCTGGTTGCTAGCAATCCATGTCGTTTGAGGCACTGGAGCAAAATGCTAATGTTGATTGGAAGGGAAAGGTTTGAAATTGTAAGCAAACAGAGAAGATCCATCATGCGTTTTCACAAATGATAAAGGGCTGACAGTGGCAGTCTGCATATCAGATAACTAGATTTATTGAAATAGCCTGTGCTTTCATTAAATAGTTTGCTTTTTATGCTTTTGTTTTGTTTCATCTTACTGAAAGTGTCTAGTTTTTTTTTCAAAGCTACTCTTACTGCCATGGCAAACTGACTAATTTAGATAATTTCTTCTGTTAATGCTTAAAAGAAGCATGGACTGCAGTGTTCTCTTCTCGTTGATGTAGTGGGACCTCAGTGCAAAGCCAGCCCCTGTCATGAAATCTGAGCTTCCTGGAAAATAAATTATAAAATCGATGTAGTAATTGTAAGTTTGTTCCTTGCAGGATGATAGTGCTAGTGGAAGTGTGGCTACACATTTCATTTAGCATAAGCCTAGTGCCGTCAACTATGCACAGAAAACAGGGTAAGATCGATCATTTTTAATCACGAGAGAGAGATAAAATGCAGAAACAAAAATGTTGCTAGCATGGTGTGACATCCCTGTGCTGAAGGGACCGTTCCTTTTATAGCTCAGCGAGGTACTGCATTTTGTGGTTTTGTTCCCAGGGGAGCAAGCTGCTGCTTTCCTCCTTTTCTGAAAAAGTTTGTAAGATGAGAAGTGGAATATTAATAATTGAAAATGCAAGTTGCAGTAATTCCATTTGCATAAGGATGTTTCTTGACCCATGGAGGATATTCATTGTTTGTTGGAGAAAAGATCAGCAGAAGAACTGTGGGAGCCTGATGGATCTAAAAGGCTACCTGTCAATAAACATGTTTCTCAAATGAATCTTAATGTGGTTCCCAAGACTGGAGTTCTCTATTTATAGCCTGCACTTTTTTTCTGGAGGATCTGAGATACTATCAAGACAATCAATTCCCGACCCTGTCCCCATCCCCCCTGCCCCTCCCGCCCCCAGCACTGGGTGTGGTGGCAGTAAGTAGACATTAGCATGGAGAGAGTTTTTTCACAAAGGACATGGAGACAAATCCTTCCTTTTGCAGAATTTGCTTTGTGAAGTTTAACAGTCCCAGTGACCTTCACTGAAAAAGCACTTCTCCAAAGACATTTTAACAGTGAACTGCATGGAGTTCACCTGTCTGCTGCAGCAGGGGTTAAGGTTCAGTTGACTCTGCTGATATTTTAACCTTTAGTTTCAGAAATTGTGGTGGTTTCTTATTTAGGCTTTTGGGGGTTTTGTTTGTTAAGCCAGATGCTTATGCTGCAGAGGCATCCTTCCGTGCTGTTTTGAATGCTAGCGGTACCGAAACATTACTCATAAAGTGCACACACTGTTACGATTCCTGACTTTAACTCTTAGCATATTTATAGGCCTCATTTCCATTTTTTGTGGTCTCATTAATGGAACAGCAATAATAAATTGAAATGTTAATGGGGGATCATTTCACCAACAGCAGAAGGTGTTAACGAACTTGATAAGATAGTTGAAAGGAAAATAACTTTTTAGTAGTGTAATTTTTTTTAACCATAGCCCCCGATTATCTCCTTCCAAACATGTGTAATTGGGGCAGTTTTGAAATTATGGACATCATTTCATATGGACATTTTTTCAATCAGCTTCCTTGATGCCTTACATGGGAGATGGACCATCTGCAGAAATTCCAGTAGGGGCAGCCATTCTGTAAGTTGGAGCATGAGCAGACTTTGCTGTAGTCATGGCAGTAATGATAGAAACCCAGAAAACACCTTTTGACTATGTGAATTTATGACCTTCATTAAAGTGGTGTGAAAAAGTGGTCCTCCTTGTATGAAGTGGCAGTTAACATCCTGTTGTGAAGTACTTGGAGGCAGTGTTCAGATATGGTCTCGTGCAGGAGTTAAATTCCCTAACAGACAAGGGAATTGTACCTTATAGTCACAAATTTGTGGAAGGACCGTGAGAAGTCCCTTGGTGGCATTGTATCTCACTTTTCCCACTGGTAAAGTGGAGGGCTTTGAGTTAATGGAGTGCAGTAGGATTTTCAGGCTTGGTCAGTTAATATTTGTGGAGATTTAGTATCTTCTGAGGGAGAGGTGGTACACTGTGGGGCAATCCTCAGCTGGAAGTAAACAGTACCAGACACTGTCCAGGACCTTTCCCAATGCAGTATCTTCTTGAAGATCTCAGTGCTGAAGTTAGTTACAGCTGTAAGGACTTTACTTTATGCATGTTTAGAAGTTGAAGGCTAAAATTTGTAATAAATTTGCAGTAATTTTGCATTCTGTCCCCTGGTGCAGAGCACCTGTTTGAGTCTTTTGCTGCTTAGTTCTTGAAAGTTTGTTCCCAATGACTTTTCATCTCTCTGAGCACATGAATTAATGCTTTTTGGGCTTTGGTTACCCACAAATATAGCAGAAGTTTTGAAATGGATTGGCAGCTTTTTGCCACCCTTCTTTCTTTCTTTTTGTTAAACACTAAGTTTAAAAGTACTAGAGTGTGTCAAGAATTGCATGTTTGAACTGGTTGTTTCCTGCAAGAGAACAGAGATTGACATTTAAATGTGCCTTTCAAGCTAATCATCTCATAATCAGGGGTCTAGTGACCTAGAAACTTAATGTAGTCTTGTGAGCACAAGTATGTGCAATTTATTGAGAGAACAGAAAAAATATTATTTTCAGATGAGGGATGTGATTGTTCTAATTCTCTCTTCTTTTGTAGGTATCATTAATTTGAAAATTACTTCCATGCGGTGCCATTGTCTTGCTTCTGTGCAGGTAAACTGTGTGAGCATGAGCCCACTGAGCTAAGCACAGGCTGAGCAAGTACACATATATGGAAGTGGACAGATAAATGCCAATGCAGGGGCATTTGAAACAGGAAGAAAAAAATATCTGTCTAGTCTTACTGGCAAATAATCAGAAAAGTGACTGGAAGTATTGTATTGCTTTTTTTCTTGCTTAGGAATTGATCCAAGACTCACCAAAATGGGTGGGAAACTTTCCACTATGTGCTTGAGCTTTGGGCTGGGACACCTGATTCTCACTTACTCTATCTCACTGCAACAAATTACTGTTTCAGGCAAATAAAGATCTTTTTAGCAGCCAGCACTACCAACACTACCTGGCACTGGCAAAGCAAACTTAGTCTGCTGTGGCTGTAATGGCTGTTCAGCATATAGGGAGGAAACCAGTTGCTTTGAGTAATATGACATGGATATGGATATGGGTGTGAATATAACCCAAGCACTTGGCATGGGGTTATGTGTTCAATAAGGTGCCATTTTTAGATAGACAAGTGACCTTAAAATGCTTACACCAGTTTTCTGAACCTTCATATTTTAAAGTTTTTACTCTTTAGCTTTGGTTCAGTTGTATTTAATTTCCCCCCTGGTTTTTTATATCTTACAAAGTTCAGTGTGTACAGATTTGGTTCGGGGATGGAGGTAGAGCACAGCTGGTAGAGTGGAGGAGCAGGGAGGGAGCAGATCTTTTTAAAGCAGCTAAACTTGTAGCCAAAAAAGATACTGCATTTATAATGTTCCCATTCTTCTCAATACTTAACAAGAAAAATTATTGTGTGTGTGTGACGTGAATATTCAGCACAGAGCTTTGGTAGCTGACCGCTCTCTTTTCACAGCCATCCAACCGCACACACATTCCTAGGGGATTACCTCACTGCCAGCGCTCCTCAAAGTGTGGGATACGCTGAAGCCGACAAACTGCAAAGCTCCTTTCTGCTCATTGCGGTGCTGATTTTAGGCAATGATCTTTAAAACCACAGACCTAACCCTACATCTACCCTCAAAAAGATTTTTCATCTGTTAGCTAAATGGGAGAGATGCTGGGAGTGGAAATAGTGTAAAGTCTGTACATTACATGTAGTAATTCCTCTCCAAGCTTTCCACTCCTCTTTGGCTCTAAACACTCCATAACTTTCCAGCCAGAGAATGTTTGTCCCTTCCTTCTCTCTCTCTTTTTTGTGTTCTTCCCTTGTTTTGCATATTCTGACAACACTGTTTACTGCAGCCTGCAGCTCCCACTGCTTTGTGTGCTCTCTCGCCGTCTCACAATTGCACAAATAAATCACTGAGGAAAATTTGCATTTGATGGGAATTTTGAGGTGATATTAAGTTTTATGGGCGGAATATAATTATGTGAGTTGGCTTAATTAAACTGAATTTTCATTTGTCACAAAGGTCTTTATCTGTACAAGGCTATTTTTGCCTTTCATCGTTTTTTGCTATTAAAAATGCCAGTGGATTTGAAAATTCAAGGATGTCAGGTCTCAGAAAGTATCGTCTCTCTTGTATCAGAACATCTGCTTATGCCAAGCGGAGCAAATCAGCATCATCACAGAGCTGAACAGTTAATTTATGCCAGGAATTTCTGAATGTCAGGCGGTCAGAGTCTGAGGCCCATGTGTGTTGTAGCACCCTCTAGTCGCTCTGTTGGTAACACTCTAGAGGAGAGAAGAAGTCTGGTAAAAGAATTTAGATCAGGCAAAAGTTGATTGAAAGTTTGTCCAGAGTGTCTGTGCCCTGATATACTATGTAGGTTGAATGTGGAACTTGGTCTGTGATATTTCTGCCCCCCCGAGCATCACAAAGGGCTGTGAGCCTCCTGCAGGATCCCCAGATCCAGCTTTCCAGCGTGCAGGTACTTGGGAGGGCTCCATATGAGTTCTGATTTTTTGACTGTTTCTCTGAAACAAGACTGGCAAATTATAGCCTGAGATTGTCACACTGATTAATACTAATAATGCTGGTGCAGCTCCCCAAAGTGCATGAGACACTGATGAAAGTACTAGTTTCAATTTCTTTATTTTTCAGGCCAAAGATTTCCACACTTGCACAACTCTGTTCACTGCCATTTTCCATGCAAAGGGCCTGTGTGCCCCTGAGACTGATACCGCATCTGCTCCTCTGCGAAGACAAAGATAAACTGGTTCATGGTGTGTTGTTATTTCACTTGCTCTTCAGCATAAGAACAAGCAATAAGAATGCATTTAAGATGTTAATGAAATTAATGAAAGCCAGATCTCGGAAACAGCTGAGATTGTTGACTGTCTCAGGCAGATTTGTACTTCATTTTAATTACAGATGAGCCTGAACCAAAACCCTGATTAGAATTGCCTCAGATTTTGGATCCACATCTCTCGGCTTTGCAGTTTGGACCAGTTTCCAGTGTTTAATTCTCTTTCTGTTCTATCTTTCCTTCTGGTTTTACTCCAGGTGTTTTAATGTTTTCATTTTGTCTGTGTGAAAGACTGGCCTCAGTGATGGACATGAGACCTGCTGTCACAAGTCCCACTGGGACTCCAGAGGCACAATTTGGTACCAGGATGTGCTGGTGCACCCACCAGGGGAGGATGTACTAGACTTTGGGTTGATAAACATTTCTGTGCCGTCTATGCAGACAGGGGGCTGCCCCTACCGGCATTCTGGCAGCTCAGTAAAATACAGTCCCTGGGAAGCCCTCCTTCAGTTAAGTGGCAAATGTCTTTCTGGCCTCAAATGGCCATGACTTTTGACCAGTCCCCCAGTTGCAAATCTTGTTGATGGTTTGTTACCATGCCTTCATCTGCAACAACAGAAGACCCCACTGACAGTGTGGTGTTCTCAGTTTGCATGTATATCAATTCCATCGCAGAATTTATACTTTGATTAAAAAGAAAAGCTTCTTGGAGACAGTGTATTAAAAATGAACAAACTTCTTTTTATGTCTCCTGGATATAAGGGGACCTTGAGCCTCTCCCTGGGGAGACAGAATGGTCTGAAGAGCCCAGTTAGAAACCTCAGAGGCAGCAAGCGCATGGGAAAGGCTAGTGTATTATCTTTGTTCTTTTGTTGCTGTACTCAAATCCCAGGAACAGCATTACTTTGGGCCATAGATATTGTGCTGTGCATTTTTAGGGTACGTTGAGAAAAACACCTGATGATGATGGCTTTAAAAACAGTGATAAAAGAATGAGAGGAAAAATAATTTACATTAAATGCTACAGTGCTTCATTTACACAATATAATAAAAAGCAAATTTTGTGATTCAAGTAATGATTGCAGGTTATTAAACTAGGCTTTAAAGACTTTATAAATGAAAGGCTTTTAATAAGTGATGAACATGGATGATAATGCGCTTGAAAATAGAGAGAATCTTTATTAAGCTTGACACATTTGTTCTCCACCCACCCACTTCCCTGCTACTTTACTTGGTCCCTGGATCACTATCACAAAAATGCACCAGTGAGACAAAGCTTTAGCTGGGAAACTACATGGGAAAGCATCCCCTTCCATGGCTGCCGGCGCCTGGAGGACATGACATTTTGGGAAGAGGCTGTAACACCATGGATTCCCACTGATCGGAGCAGGGTCATGGGGCAGCTAAAGCAGGTGGGACTCTGCTCAAGAGCCAAATTCATCACCAGATGGTTTCCATGTGTGTGAGAGAGCTCTTGTATGCCGATTGTTGAAAGATTAAGCAGAGAGCTCACTGAGACATGAAAGTTGCTCTCCCCGGACAGCCACTCAGTTAGAAAATTGGCAGCTGGTGATGCTAGCAGGCATTGGGGCTGATGGGCAGAGCTGAGCTGTGCTTCATTAGGGCCTGATTCAGAGCATATTGACATCAGTGGGTGCCTTCTCACTGGCTTGAAGGATCTGTCTGGGGCAGTGCTGGAGCAAAAAACTTTACCAATTATTTTACTGCCGCTTTATCTTTTTGAGGGAAGGTTCTGACTGTCATCAGACTGGGACTTACTGACCTGGTGGGGAAGTGGCAGAGGGAAAGGCAGAGCCATGCTGCTGAGCCATGCAGCAGACAGTAGAGCCTTCCTTCTCTCAACTGGTAATAAACTGATGCTGGTGTAAGGGAAACTGTTCCCGCAGGTACCGCCTTTTGATTAGATATCTGAGAGTCATAAAAAACTTCCTATAATGAGGGTGAGCATATCAGACAGCCCTGCCCAACTGCAGTTTTGGATAACTTAATTTTACCTGCTCAACTTGCCTCCTCATTTCAGTGGAATATTCTGCTCTATTTTGCCTAAATTATTAAAGACTGATGAGGTTTCCAACCTAGAAGTGGCTGCATTTCAGTGATGGATGAGTTGATTCTTGTGTGGATATAGTAATCAAGGCATTTTTAAGCATCTTCAGCATGAAAGGCACAATATAAATGTGAAATATTATTTTGTGCCATGCAGCTGCTCAAATCTGAAATACACATTATGTCTCAGTAATATAGACAGTGCTTAAGACTGTTAAATTAAACTATTAAAGCCTATAGAAAAAACAGAGATGACAGAGTGCAAATTAAATCTGAATTATCACTAAATTGCTGTGCCAATAGTTTTCAAACACATTCATAGTGACCTGGAAGAGAGCAGGGGGAGTGGAATGACATTCACACCTCCTAATTGGAGTCATTATCTGTACTTTGTTATCATGCTGCCCACAACAAGGGCAGCACTGGGACAGCAGTAATTTGGATAGGGCAGAAGGATGCCTGTGGACCACAAGAGGTACATAGGGATGTAGTGAATGTCCTGCCATCTTTCTGATTTAAAGCCAGGACATGACCAGGCAGTCACTTTGTCAGATAGATAGTTTTTAAAGGTGATAAATGACTGCAAGGCTCTTTTCTGTGCAGGGTGACTGAGGTGGGAAAGTGAGGGCATGGTGCATGGCTGGGTTGTGCTTGTGAGAAATGTCAGTGTCCCAGGGACACACAGGTCCTCCCTCCCCTCTTCTCTCCCCTGCTAACAGCCCAGGCTCAGTGGAGGGCCTTGCTGGACCAGGGGCTTGTAGTAATTCCAGCTATGGCCTTCATGGAATATCAGGTGGAAAAGGAGCTTTTTAGGTCATCTAAACGATCTGCCTGCCAAAACATGAGCACACCTGACAGTATGTTCTCAGGTGCTTTGTCTCGTTCATTTATATCCAGTTCGAAATGATGAAATTTTCAGAGCTTCCTTTGGAAGTTTATCCCTGCCTCATTCTCTAATAAACACTTCACAGTGCATTTCAAAATTAAGATTTTGCCTTTGTTTTCCTCATGTCATTACTCATGATGGTATCTCCATGTACCTCTAAAAAATCCCTTTCCATCCTTAATCTTTACAAGCGCTTGCAGGCATGTGGGTATCTGTTTATTGTGAGTCAACCTCATGCCAATCCATCAGTTTGCCTCTTGGAGCACTTTATGACAGCAGAAAGTGATTAATTTTCAAAGCAGACACAACCTTTAATCTGCAGAAAAGAAAACAAACTTTCCCCTGCTCCTTTGCTGATTGAATCTGGAAATGAATGAATGATACCAGACTCAAATGTGTTTCTAAAATAGTTTTCATTAAATATAATCGGTCAGTGCTGATCATCAAAAGTGCCTTGAAGATTGGCCTATATATGTATATGGTACTAAAGTCAGAATGAGCTCAGTGATCGATATTCATCCAACATCTTAATCTGCTCAACAGTATTAAATGGATTTTCCCAACGTCCCTGCAAAGCAGGAAAATAATGTAACTCTTGAGCAGGAATATTAAAGCAGAGAGGATAAATGTGATGTCCAAAGCAATGCTGAACAGCTCCTGACTTGTATCTTTGTACCTGTCATCCTGCTGTCTGTCATCATCAACCAATGCAGTTATAGCTGGGGAAAACTCCCAAGGATGGCCAAGAAAAGCCAGGGTTTGGCAAAACAGGAGGAAACATCTCAATGTGGCTTCCCCTGTATGTGCTTTTGTAGTCTCAGATCTGCCAACTGCTAGCTGCCAGTGACTGAATAAGGACTAAACCTGAGTGCACACACAGCCTTAGTTCTGAGTATAGTTTATTTGTTTCCTGCGTGGTTTAGTAGTTGTTGGAGTCCTGTACAAATGATGGGAACACAGGTCCCTGTCCTTAAGTCCATCCCTTGCTATACCTACTAAAATACATTTCCTGCTTTCAGCATGGGGCTGAACCTTGGTCCATGAGAAGCTGAACTCAAATATGCAAGTCATTTTACATACTGCTGCACTATAAAAATTATACTAATTTTATATACATACACAGTTAGCTCAGTAATGGCTAGAGATCTTTGTTCCTCCCTAGACTTACTGTAGGAAATCTTTTCAATTTCCCTGCTACAAAACGAGAAGGTAACTAACAATGTATTTAATTTAGTTATATAAGGCCAAGCCTGCTACGGGACATTTGTCTGTGGCTATGACTTCTGGAGAGATTTGAATGAATGACCAAGAAGAATCTGAATCATCCAGTCATGCAAATTAAACTATTTCAATAATATGGGGACTACTTTTCTTGATCCATAGTAATTGATGAGGCTCATTAAATGTTAATATCACTCCTTTTTTTTAATCTTACAAGTAATTCACTACAGTGTTTCAATGTGAAGGTATAATTAAGATTCAGATGGCAATTTCATTCTAGACTGCTGTCCTCAGTTGCTTAAATAAAAATTAGTGCTTAGGATGCTATTTTCTTTAGAGGCAGAAAAAAACATTCTTTTTGATATTTCGGGTATCAATCCATTCAGCCATTGCTGAGTATTCTAATTGTGAAAAAATGCAAAGTACTACCTCTTCCAGGCAAGCATTGCTTCTCTGCCCCCTCCGTGGTTCAGTGCCCCTGCTGAAGGCCTTGTGTTCTGTGCAGCATCTGCGGCTCAGTTCCTAAGTGCACAAAGCCTCTAACTTTCATGTCAGCTGTGACCAGTGACCAGTTCCTCTACCTATATGTTTACATTAATTATTAGTGTGCATGGTGCTGGTGAGTACAGCAGCCAGCCACGCCAAGTTCTGCACAACCAAGCTGTTGGTCCACTCATCTTTGCATGAACCTTCATGAAATTTCATTGACATTTTATTATACACAATAAGGATTTATGTGGGGCTTAAAGTGGGGAAAAAGCCTTGGCACTGAGGGCAGGAAAGGCATGTGTGTGTCTGTGTGCTTGCATGTATCATTGCTTTGCGTTAATCCTTTACCACCAGGCTCTGGCTGTATGTGGGATTTGATGACTGCCTACCAGTTGACTACACGCATGAGCTTATGCAAGGGGTGCAGCTCACTGTTGACAGAAACACTTTGGAACGTAGCATATGAAAAGAGCAAAACAAAATGTTTCTGTAATATCATGCAAGGAAAGACAAATGTGGGTGTACATGAAAACATCCAGGCGAGCCTGCTGACACGGACAGGGAAGGGGGGAGATGGGAGTTTCTGTGCTTTTGTAAAGCAAGTAAAATAGTCACCACCTGGTAATGGGAATTTCTGAAGTAGATGGCAAAATCTCCTCATCCTTTTTATAGCAACCATTTTTTGGAAGCAATCATTCTGTTGCTGTTTCATTTAGGCTGACATCAGGTGCTGGCTGCTTGAAGAGTGGGGCTGCGTGTCCAGAGCACAAACCTTGTGCTGGTGTGAATGGTGGCTGCCTGGCAGTAGTGTTGCTTAGCACAGCAGGCAGATCAGATTGTTTCCCTGCCTGAAGGGACATGTGCACTTTACAGTGCTCTCAGTGCGAAGGCCCATTGGGGTTTCATAGGCTGTAACATACAGAAATTGTCCCACCGAAGCAATACAGCTGCCCTGGGGATAGAAGAGCAAAAGGGGGGAGGTTGCTCATGGCAGGGGCTGAAGCCACCATACAATCATAGAATCATTAAGTTGGAAAAGAACTTTGAGGTCATCAAGTCCAACTGTTAACCCAGGATTACCAAGTCCACCACTAAACTGTGCCTCTAAGCACTGCATCTACGTGTTTTTTAAACATCTCCAGGGATGGTGATTCCACCACCTCGCTGGGCAGCCTGTCCAATGCTTGACCATACTTTCAGTGAAGAAATTTTTCCTAATCTCCAATCTAAACCTTCCCTGGTACAACTTCAGGCTGTTTCCTCTTGTCCCATCGCTTATTATCCGGGAGACTGACACTCACCTTGCTACAACCTCCTTTCAGGTAGTTGTAGAGAGCAATAAGGTCCCCCCTGAGTCTCCACTTCTCCACGCTAAACAACCCCAGTTCCCTCAGCCGCCTCTTATAAGACTTGTGCTCCAGACCCTTCACCATCTTTGTTGCCCGTCTCTGGACATGCTCCAGCACCTCCATGTCCCTCTTGTAGTGAGGGGCCCAAAACTGAACACAGGATCTGAGGTGGGGCCTCACCAGTGCCGAGCACAGGGGGCCAATCACTGTTTCAGATACAAGCCAGGATGCTGTTGGCCTTCTTGGCCACCTGGGCACACTGCTGGCTCATGTTCAGCCGG
>JAVJGI010000064.1:30915707-30966070 GCA_035590275.1 Ibycter americanus | reverse complement strand
GGAACTTCCCGCCCCCCTCCTCCCCCCCCCCCCCGGATGAATGGACCTAGGCTGGTGAATATCTATATTGCTGCGTTTTCCCTTGGTATTTTAACAGCCTTTCACTTTCAAGACTTCCTATTGTTGAAATTTGTAAGAGATTTCAAGAACTTCACAGCAGAAAGGCTTTTTCATATAAGTTGCCTTTTCTCTGGTTGTTCCTTCCCCAGCCTGGAGTATCTTACGTATTCATTGTCACACCGGATACTCCAGCAGCAGCTTTACAGTTGCGAGCCCTGGTACTTTGCTAGGTCCAAAAAATGGGCAGACACCGAACAATACCTACTTTTTAACTTATTTGAGGAGAATGCTGTGAATCTGCATAATGGTCTCACACAGAAAGTGCTTTATCTTCATGAGTTAGTGAGTCAGTTTAGGGGTATTCTATTGGCAAAAGCTTTCAGAGAAATTATGCATGGTAAATTAATGAAGGCCGTCTGAGGTATTATTGTGTGTGAATGCACATGCCATTAGAATCAATGGCTGGCTGAAAAAAGTTAACGGTCATTAAGGGACTGTTAAAAAGGCCAGTGGACACAGATTTACTCCCTTGCAGGGCTCTGGTTGGGTTAGGTGAAGACAGAGATTGCTATTTGCCTCCAGGCCACAGGACAGCCTATGCTTTGTGCTTTTCTGTCCCCATTTCTCTTGGCTCCTATCAGTGGCAGATTTACAAGAGCCTGCAAGAGACAGTCTTCTGAGCAGGTAAAGACCTTTGCGTCACTTTTCCTTATTTTATAAGTGGTTGGTAACAGAAAGTCCAAGTGGGTGAGCTGGAAAGGGCTTAAAACCTCTGACCATCTCCGTGGGGGTGTGACATGGAGCTCTTTAATGGAGAAATTGCAAAAGAGAGGGCACTGTTTGGTTTTGGGTGATGCCACCCTATGTGATGGTGAATCTTTAAAATATTGCTCATCTGAATAGTGAGGCATTACATCCAATTTATATTCAGGTACCAAGAAAATAAATCGAACACTGTGACAGATCTAACCGTTAGCCAATGGTATGGGAAATGGAGCGCTAAACACCAGCTGAAGATTAGACAACTGTGTACCACTACTGGCAATTCAGCTGTGAATTTGTCATACACAAAATACAAGTAATGCAAGTTATTTCCTGGGCACCTATATTCCCCTGGGCTGTGTCCTTTCCCTTGAGCACTGTAGACTTTTTTTCCATATTGTATTTTGAATGCAATGATTCTGACTGAAATAAAATGCATTGAGAAAATTAATGATTTGATATCTTCTTGCTGCTGCCAAAAGAAATATAAAAGAGTCTTTGATCTGAGAGTTTTAAAAAAGTGAGCTGGGCCAGTTACTGATACTTACTCATTGACCTAAGTAAGTGATAAAGAGACTGTGTCGAAGTTTAATTAGTCTTGATCAAGATAAGTTTTTAAGATTTAGAACTAGTAGCCTTTTGAAGAAGTAAGTCTTCTAGTTGTCATTTATGCCACAACATGTCCTTTTATCATACTTTGTGTCTCCAGCAGGAACAGTTATTATTTTAGAGGAAAAGAGAAATGGCTCATTTGATGGAGATTAGCACAGACAAGCTTACTAATATTTGAAGGCAATTTCTCTGTCTTACCTTTTTCTCTATTTCGTATCCCACAGAGATTACCTCAGACTGCTGTTGTTAGTCACTGTTATTTATATAAAGATATGTAATGTGTTTGTGCTTGAGGGGTCGTCTGTAACAGGGTATGCAATTTCAGATTGTAGAGACTGGCAGGAATTACTGTGAAGAATTGCTTTCCAGTGACAGCTTTATCCTGCCTGTAATATGTCATTGCGTGTGACTTTCAATTAATCATGCAATAACAAAACATTGCATCTGGCAACAATGGTATGTCCATTACTATTGAGAAGTAAGTCTCAGCTTTATGAACACAAATGCTGTCATGGTCCCCTGTCCACTCGTGCACTTTAATCAGCAAGTCTCAACCCAGAAGGAACATTTCTCTCTTCTCTCCTGCATCATCCTCTATTGCGATCTATTAAGCTGCAATCCATAATGTCTTGTGTCTCTGTAATGGTCTGATGGCATGTGGTTTTAAATGATTGCATGAATTTGACTTTGTCTCACTCTGCCTTGACCTTGGTGTCTGCAGTGGCTTCACTTTCCTCTGTTTTCAGATTGGGAGTGGGGAGTTGGGAGAGAAAATGGAAGAGTGACAGAATGAACTTTGGAGATATTTCAAAAGGAGGTTTAATGTTGTTTATTGAGGAAATGGGGGAGACGAGGTAAGAGAGGAACCATTACCGGAAGACAAAATGCAACGATTTTCAAATTTGCAGGAGAAAAGGCATCATGCTGTTGAGCATAACTGGCTCCATAGGCTGAAGCCAGCCACGTGCAGGACCTTAGTGGTAAGCACAGTGCAAACCTTGCAGTAATTCTTCCTCTTGCTCACTCTCCCATTTATAATAAAATTGCTAAGTAATCTATCAATTTAAGTAAACCCCCCAAATCTCACTGTGTTTTACAGCTGTATCTATATCCTGAATGGAAACATAAAGAGGTGCTTGGGTGCTCTGTGCTTGGGCTACACAGACAGACAGACACCCTGGTCCCAGCTATCAAGTATGCATCCCTGTTATTATATCCAGCCAAATACAGGTGTAGATTCTCACTCCACTGAAAACCTTGGATTTTTTTCAGGTGACTTCTTTTGGGTTAGTATGGAGGTTTTACATCTTGTGCAACATAAATAGGAAGGCTGGTAGTAATTAGTGCCAATGCTTTTCTTTTTCTTTTTCCATTAAAAAGGAGATTAACTTAATTTTTAAAAAGTGCTTGGCTGAACAGTGTCAGAAGAATCTCCTGAGCATCCTGAGAGCCTGGTTTACAGCAGAGCATTGGCATGTTACATGAAACAGAGGAAACTGATTTTTATATCTCTTCCCATGGATTAGTACTGCTTGTGAATTTGTGACAAGTTTGACTGGTTGCCTTGAAAAGTGCACGCTGTAAGAGGGATTTGTGTTAGTCGTGGATTTTGACAATGGTGTGTTGGGTGCGTTGGAGTACCTTCACTTTTTGCAAATAAAAAGCAAAAGTCTTTGGGATTCTGAGGAATAACAACAAGGTTTGTAGCTCCTTGGGGAAATCTGCATGCTGTGGCTTGCTGAATCTCCCCATTGTCTCTGAATTATCAGCCAGACAATAAAAAAAATAGTGAATCAAGGGTTTATTTCAAACATGGTTGTTCTGGGGTAAATGCAGTTTTATACCGGTGCCATACAAGGTTCTTACTCCATCTGGGCAATGTGACTTCTGCCATTTGGCAAGGGTGTTGATTTTGGTTCTTTAATTAATTCTAACCCCATCTATCCTGCGGTACAAGCAGTGGGTCCGACAAGGTGCTGAACTCACTAAACTATATAAAATAAAAGCACCTGCCCTTGCTTGGACTTGAGAGCAATCAGTGCCACCGAAAGTGATCTCCTTGGTCATCCCTGGCAAATTCAAACAGCACAGCTCCATCAAGCTGTTTACAGCCAGGTGGAGGGCTGTCTATTTGCATCAGGCTTTTCCATAGGGTGAAGGCTGTTGGTGTGTGTGTTAGGATCCAAGTACACACAGGGGAGGCCTCCAAGAAGGAGGCTTTGTAATCAATTTCTCATTCCCAAATTATTTTCCCGGGATCCCTACAGTATGGTGTTTGAGTACAGAATAATTTCCTAGCTATTAAGTGCCTGAAAATCAGCAGTAATTAACTTAGTGCAAATTCTTCTCTTCCTCTCCCTCCTCTTTGCTCAAAAAAACAAACAAACCCCCTTTCTCAGCAGAGAAAATGCAGATGGAAGCAGCCTCTTCTGCCTCAGTGCAGCCGTGTACAGACTACATCTTCCCCCCACCCCCACCCCCCGTTAGTCCTGTGAATAACATAATTGCTTTGTTATCCCTCAGGGGATTTGTAATATTAACATTGGTTAATGACATTAATTCAAGTTTTTACCATTAATAAAATGGCATTGCTTAAAATTAAGCATTACATTTCAATTAGTAGTCCATCGAAGACTTTAATAGTCTGGAGCATTAAAGTGATATTTTTTTCTAATTTCTTATTAATTTTTTATTGTATCATGCTAATTTCCAAAGAGTGATTGAAAGCCCAGCTGATCCAACAAACGACCCTATCTGCCATGTTTCTTGAGGGAACTTCTTTCTTTTATGACATTATGCAAAAAGGTCACATTTCCACAAAGCAGGAATCTGTTTCAGTCACCCTCTGAATTCATTATCATCCTTTTTACTTTTTAACATGAGGCACATGATATACAGGCACCCCAGGTGGACATGTTTAAATTAATCTAGTAATAATTGATTCAGAAGAGATTTGGAGGACAGAATTTGCATAAAAGCCATAATGAGAGCAAATCCTCCAAGGCCAGACTGAACAGCTAAGTCCCTGAATAACTTACATCTCCTAAACTAATTTGGTTATATATGCGGGATGAAGGTGTGGGGGCTGGACCACCATGTGATTTGAATTCATTACAAATAATTCATGTTCTCCAGAAAGCCTGGTCTCAGAGTGTATTAAAATTATATCAGCCCCCAAACGCTTTCTCAGACCCTGCCTCCTGGAAGATGATGATGAGGTTTCTGTCTGTGGGATTGTTTGAGTTTTTTTAAGAATTTCTAAGGAGGAGAGCTGGCACCCCAGGGCTGGGGCGTCTGATAGCAGGCTGCTTCTCCTGCCTGATGGGAGAATATTCAGATGTCCAGTTTTGGCTGGACATCTGGATTTGTCAAAAATGTGAGCATGGAGGATGATCCCAGCTGTCAGTCTCAGATATTCCTCCTTGACATTCCAGCATGGAGCTGCTTATTTAAGTCGTAGATTACAGCATTTGCATTAAAAGCTGGATCACCATGGTGTCTTTGGGAATTTAGGGAGAGGGACACCTTACAGGATGGGGACTGTACAGGTAAAAATCTGTGGACCGTGAAAATTATGACCACAGTTCATTAAAAGAATGCAGCCAAGGGCTTTTTGAAGGTCACCTGTCCTGCTTTACTTTCCCTTTGCCTAAATACTGGTTTTGAGAAAAGCTCTAAAAGGGTGTTGCTGCTACCCAGCATAGTAATACCTGTGTTCTTAGGCTGGTGAGCTTCAGTTAGCAGGTAACACAATACCATGCTCCTGGTATCAGAGAATTTGCGTAGGATGTTTGGAGGAAGAGGAAAATTCAGCTAAGCCTTTTCAGAAGCTGTTGATCACCAGATATTTTTTTTTTTTTTGGAAAACTGATGTCACTGTTGTTTTCAGCAGATGAGGAATCACTCCCATTTTGTTTACACACAGCAGTCAGTAATAACCTGTCATTTGTGAGCTGTATATTTTCTGCACTGCTTCCCTTCAGTGCTACCCTGCAGCTGGGTAGCTCTGAGAAGAGCGGCTCTCCTCTATAGTATGGCAAGTATAATGTGAGAGTTGGGGCAGACCAAAGCAGCCCTGCTGCTCCAACAAGGGGAGGAGTTAACAGAACCCAACAGGTAACTGCTGTTGCAAGAAATATGAGAAAACCTGAGCACGGCAGGAGAAAAAAGAGTCCGGCTGACAATTATTACTTTGTCTGTTCAGATCTGACGCATATATAGGCCATTTGAATGCCTTCTAGCCAAAGGCTTCCATATGATAAATGATGCTGTGCAGTGCCAAGAAGACACTGCAGTGAAACATATTCTTTTTTCCAAGCAGGCTGAAACTTGGAGTTACGCTACAGGGATGCTTTGTGTTTATTCTCCTAGAGTTAATTAAACCGTGAGTATGTGTTATGTGGCACCAGGTAATCACAAATCTTTGACACAAACAAACAGACTGTGGTTTCTCTCTCCTGCATGGTCCAGCATTAGAAAAAAAAGTTCTCATCCTGCTGTTGCAACGTAGCAGGAAAGACCTGGTGGGAAGGATGAGATTGATTTGTGGCATGCAGTATCCGCCTTTGACCCCAGCATGGGGCTGCGTGAGGGATGCAAGAGGATTCATGGGATGGAAAAGAAGGGGAGCAGGTGGCAGGAGCTGTAGCCCTGGAGCTAGCACTGGAGTCTTTAAACTGGAAAAACAAAGCTCTAGGGAAAGTCAAGCCCATATGTTATGGCTGACTCTCAGGCAGGAGGTTCATTGGTGTGATGATTTCATGGCTCAGTTTTTGGCTGCTGGAGACTTGAATTGTGAGATTGCTTCAGGTCAAGAGAATGAAGTGTGGGGTTTTTTTAAATTTCATCTTTTTACTGTTTTCCCAACTGTGTAGTCACAGGGTCACCGTAGTGGCTGCTACATAATTTATCAGGATTGCCTATCTGCTTGAACGTAATCTGGGGGACTGCAGCTGTCCCCAGCTTGGACTCACAGTGTTGAAGAGAGAAACCTTGCAAGTTACCAACCTATATTAGGCCTGATAAAATTTGGAACCATTGTCACTAACTTCCTTACTAAAAATCCATTGGGATGTCTCCAGTGGACCCTCTAATTAGAACTAATTAAAAAACTAGTGTCAGTAAAGCAACAGTTAGTACTCTAACAAGTCAAAAATTCAAGAATGCTTATGGTTTTCATGTTAAACTGTGAGACAAAAGAAAGCCCCGTACCAAAAGCATGTGGATGAGCCAGGAGTTTAATTTTCTTTCTGTCTCTTTCAAAAACTGGCTGAAGTTACTAGTGACTGAGTCACAGAGTTGTGTCATGCCTCAGTTTCCCCAGATGTAATGTCACAGCTACAGTGGGGAGGGTGTGTGAGCAGGAACAACACACGTCTGGAAATCACTGCAGAGGAGTGTCTCCAGACTGTCAGGCACCAGAGTGTGTTGGAATGACATTGGCTGTGCACTGTGGTGTTAGGGGCTGTGGCTCTGCTAATTTGCACGTTTACAAACCATTTCCACATTGTGTAGGGGAGCAACTTGAAGCAAAGCTGCTGCATTAGTGTTTCTGCAACAGCTATAGGCTTAAGGCATGAGTCTATGGGTTGAGTACCAAACCTCAAGCCAGAAAGAGCCCTTGCAGCTAGCTGACTGTTTACAGTAAGTCAGATGCTGAATCTACTGTACTTGCACTATGTAGCTGATCTGCATGTAAACAGCACATCTGGCACCTTGGATTTACAGCACTGGTGCAGAGAACTCTACACCACGTGTACAGTGGGAAAGGCGACTGCACTGCAAGGGATGCCAAGCCCTTGGCTCACTCCCCTGCTGCAGGCAGGGCCTCTGGAATTGTTATTCTTGCTGTCTTGCTGCTGTCCTGTGAGCCCTGGGATGGCTCCTCTCTTGGGCAGTGTTACACTCATTGATCCTCTCCTTTTGATGGAACATCCAGAGACTTTGACTGGGAGCCAGGAGCTCCTGATTTCTAATCAAGGGCGCAGTAAAAGTAGTGTCTGAATTGCAGTTGTGCTAAGTACCATAGCATCCATTGCATTATGCTGTTGTGTTAGCCTCTGCCTTCATCTCTGTGTTTTGCACATGGAGCTCATGAAAAATAATTCCACGGTCAGTCCAGGTCCCAGAATTACCAAAAATATCTCCACTTTGACACCTCTGTTGACAGTCTTGTAGAGAGGCCATTCTGTGAGCAGCAAATAGAAGGTCTTTCCATCCCCACTGTAGAGGTAGTCTTCTGGAGAACTGGAGGCATACCACCAGGGAAATAAATGAGTGTAAGCCTTCATTGCCAAATACGATCTTTGGATAAACAGAAGACTTCAGACTCCAAGGCACCTTTTCACAAGTGCTAAATTCATACCCCAAATAAATGCTAACAAAACCTCCCATGTCTTTATATTATGTGTAGCCAGTAAAAAAGATCTAGAGCCCCTGGGGAGTGCCTCTTGAAGCACTTGGGGATGCGCTCAATGTGTGGTCAGGTTAGTGCTGCTCAAAAGCAGGCCTGAGTTTCAGCAGAGCAGGTATTTATTTATGCCCACTGGGTTTGGCAGGAACCCAGCGGTACAGTATATTTTCCTCTGTTACATAAGCTTTTATTGTTGAATCAGCTTTATTTAATGGGAGCTTTCTATAATAGGTTCCTGTTTGGAGGGCTTCCTCTAAAGGTGAGGAAACAGTTCAGTTTTCAGGACCATGCAGCCACTGACTGCACTGCTGAGGCCAAGTAACCAAGTGGTGGCTGATGGCTCACTGAGGACTTAAACCAGTCTATAAAGAAGTGGACTGACACCAACCAATTCATTTTGTACTAAGCTGTTATTAAGAGTTTTGTCTCTGTTACCTATCTGAATAAGAACATCCCATTGCATTTTGTGAGCTTGGTTTGGGACCTTGACTAGTCCTGGGAGGCTTTGAACAGAGACCAGAAAGTGCCCTAGAAATAAAATGCCCCGAAGTATACTGTCAATCTTCTATGCAATGTAGTTCTAAGAAGATCAATCTATAGACTATTACTATTCAGCTCCACTACAGGCTTCATGAGCCGTGAACCGAACAGTATATTAAGTTAAACTGATTTCTCCTTTGCAAAGAGTTACCTGAATTATTTATATAGATCTAGATAACAGAAAGGTTGCAATAAAGTGACCTGTGTTGCGAGAACTTGATTGTTTTATTCCTAATGTAAAGCCTACTGTGGTACTGCAACTGGTGCCTTGCAGATTGTGCGAGGCAGGAGCTGTGAGAGCGGTCAGTATGGAGCTCAAGCGTCTGCTTTGCTGCAGGAGGGCATATTGCCTGCACACTCTTACGATCCACCCTACTGCTGAATTGTAGGGGTTTTTTGGAAAGATAACCCTTGGATTATATGCAAGAAAATGCAGTTCTGTGTTCCTGTGCTGTTGTGAGAGTGAGTTCAGTATGAGGCTCGTAGATGATGTTGTAGTGGAGGCTATGGGAAGCCTTGAACAAGGTGGGCATAGGAGAGCATGGTGAAACCCAGCCAGAACAAGAGCTGCAGCTGTCATGAAATTACAAGTGAGCTTGCCGATTCTTTGGAAGACTGTACGGTGATTTAATGAAAGCAAAACAAGATCTCTTCATAGAGTCTCATCTGAACAGTGGTTTGAGCATTCCCATATGTTTGCATCACAAGTGTATAAATGAGAAAAGCTCAGTACATGGGAGCCCAGTCTGAGGATGCACATAAGATCTGATGTCTGGACATGCAAGTGCAGCGTGCCGTGTTTTGGCTGTGAGACAGATCCATCTCCCCAGCACAGGCACAGCTGAGGGCTGAGCGTACGGATGTGGCCAGGGGCGGAGGGAAAAGCTGTACCTTTTCTTCAATAGTGTGGAGTGGCCCTTGGAGCCAGTCCGGTGGGACAAATTCCAGATGGTGAAGGGTGGGAGGGGAGTGCAAGGAGTGGCGGATGAATAAATGACCATGGTTTTGTTGGCGTTGGAGTTCTCTGTTTTCTAGGGCAGAGCTGCCTGTGCCAGCCTGTCATAGCCACATTGCTGAGCTGTCTTGCTTATAATGTTTATATTTATTTCCCTTATTCTTCCAGTACTTTTTTGAATACTTTAATGTCCATCTCTTTCCATTGCTCTTCTTCTCTCTGATATCCCATTCTAATCATAACTGTGCCAATCACAAAAGATCCTGAGCAGAAGAATTAATACTTTTACAGGAGGTTCCTTTTTTAGTCTTTTTTTAAAGGCATCTCTTTTCTTTAAAATGAAAGATGAAGCATTTTCTTTTATCCTTAAACTTTACTGTCACATTTTATTAAGTCAAAATGATAGTTACAGTCAGAGGAAAGCAGGATATGAATTCCTGGTACAGCAATTTTTAAAGTGTGCTTTGTTTTAAAGCCCTGAAGATTGATTGAAGGTATTTTTCTTTTAGAAGTGGAGCTTTAGTCAAAGGGGGCTTGATCTGAGTTACCCTCTGTAAATCAGGATTAGTTCCTGTGAAATCAATGGAGTTACAGTGATACAATACAGGGTGAGCTGGAAAAGACTGATGCCCCAAGAATGAATAAGGGAGGGACTGTGGGTGATCCCCTGAATGCTTGTGCTTGTGTGAGGGGGTGAAGCCACGAGGCAAAGCAGAATTATTATGTGCTGTCCTTATCAGGCTGCCATGAAATGGCCTGGGTGAGAAACGGGCATGTGGCAGTGGGTTTGTGCTCACATGGGTGCTGTGGCTGCAGATCTCAGCTTTGGGGATACACTGAGTGTGCAAACCTCCTGCCTTACCCAGAAGGAGCAGCTCTTTACCCATCCCCTGCTGCTGCTGCTACCGTCAGGGAGGCCCATGAGCTAAGAAAGCCTGATTTAAGAGACAAGAGGGTGGTGGCAGAAGTGGTGCTCTACAAAATACCTGTCTCTGGAGCATATTTCACTGGATCCAATGGAGCCTGAGTTTGTAGACCTTTTTTTGGCAGAGGGCCAGAGGGATTCACTGTGCAGAGTAAGAGAGGGGAGAGAGAAGCCCCATTACTGGGCCTTGGGACTGTGCGGAGGAACAAAGGACAGGCTTTTTGGGGGAGAGGACAGATAAAGTTGGACAGATAATTTTGTTGGACATTTTTATCCCTTTTTATTTTTTAACATACCTGCACTGGGGGCTGTTGTGGTGTGTGTGTGTAGAATAGCTAAGGTGGTAAAGATCCATCAAGATGAGCAAATAAATAATTGAAATTGTGCCCTGTCTGAGATTTGAGTTTAACCAGGGATTTGAGCTCTTGTCTCTCATCTGCACTGAAACCTTAACATCTGATTTCTTGAGCTCTAAGCCATTTTGAGCAGAGAGTCTAATAAGAACAGCTCTTTTTATAGCGTTTAACTGTATCAAAACGGCTTAATGCTAGGGCAAGTTCCAGCAGTGCAAAACACTGCCAGCCTGGGCTGTGCTTAGGACGTGCAGTATTTTAACAGTGTGCATGAGGGCTGGTCTTAAGCTCTGGTCATACTCCAGCCATCACAGTGAAAATCTGAAGCTTGGGCAAAATTGGAGGCTTGAGTTTGACCATCTCCAGTAGAATTAAAACATCTACACTTCATAACTACCTTCTGGACTCGCCCAGGCAGTTACTAGTTTGCTCTTGACATACAGTTGACCTGCTCTTGCACATGGCACTCTTTTATATTCAGAGTGTTTTTTTCAGAAATAAAGTTGCAGCAGCTGGGAATAGCCATTACTGAGTTAGTCTCTCTTAAAATATTGAGGAAAAAAAATGAGCAAGGCAGCCTGGGAAGGGGCAGGTTGAAGGAGTAACCTTGTGCAATGCTATCCACTGTCTGAATACTGTTCAGCTGGTGCTCTAGGGCTCTGGCTTCTTTTGCCCTTGGCCAAGCTAGCATTTATCTGTTGACACTGACTTCAGTAGACACCAGTTTGGGGCTGCATATGATGCTGATTTTGTTCAACTTCCCAGCAGATGAGAGCTCCATACATTTGATGGATTCAATTGGATGTAGGAGATGATAGGGGACATAGGGAAGGATACAAGTTTTTTATGTTTCTTTTTCATCTTTGGTTATGCATTACTTTCCACTTCACATCAAGTTTGAAACCATTATTTTCATGCACACTTTGGATTTCCCTATAACAATAAGGAAAAAAGATGAAACTTTACCCCAAATACTGGTTACAGCTTTCTAAGGAACACTGAAGTCTCTTGGACTGTGGTAAAATCTCCCAGGGAAAGTGGCAGAAATCCAGCTACTTGGCACACTTTACAACTAGTCCAGACAAAACACTAGTAAATGTACTCTGCTTTGGCACAGAATAGGCTGTGGGATATTATGAAGCTTTCCTGTATGCAACTTCTTACCATTTCATGACCCTGATGAGTGTGAAACTTGAATTTGTTCGTCTGCTGATTGTAGACCACATACGGTGTTAGAAAAGCATGGGACTCTACTGTGTGTCTTTGAAGATTTTTTTTCACCTAGTTTGAGATCATTGTTTTGATGATTAGTACATGAAAATAGCCATATTGGCTGAGACTAAGTGTCTGTCTAGTTTATTACCTTATTTCTAGAATTAGCCCGTAATGGCTGCACTGGAAGGAGTAGAGCATGCATAAAGTGAGATTTCCATGACTGTCTCTTCCAGTTTCCACCAAGGATATCTGACAGTGAAGAAGTCCCTTTGCCTCTTGTGCATTTCCCACAACAACCTTATCCTATCTAAGGAAAGCTTGGCTTTGTCTCCTCTGGAACTTTAAGTGGATCCAAGAGCTATACAAAATATATCTCCTTGGGCTTCCCATCTCTGCTGTGTTTCACTTCTGGATCTGTACTGAATACAATGATCATTTAAACCAATGGCTGAAAATATAATCTGATGCTTCATCATCAATAATTTTCATTACAGCGTTACTTGCATAACATCTCCATCATCTGAGATGCCACAGTACTGCTTGTGCTTAATGACTAAATGCTGTGCTGGCCTTAGCTTTGAATGATTTTACATCTCTTACTTCTGCCTGTCCCATTTTTTAATTTAACATGGTATTTTCTGTGTTTAAAAAAACCCTTCTGTAGTGAAGCACTGTAGAACCTCCTTTGGAGAACTGGAAGGGTATTTAATACATCCCTGCATAAAATCTGCATGTATATGGGGCTTGAAAAAATGTGAAATACTGTAAGCTCTCACGCTAGCTGGGAAACCAAGTTCATAGAGCTACCCCAGATCCTGTATGCCAGCATTATTTTCAGCCAGTGGTATGCTGAGGTGACACGTAATGGATGCGCTGGCAACTCATCTTTATGCCAGTGTTTAAAATCACAGAGAAATACAGATAGGAATAAAACGTAGGATCCATCTTTCAAATCAGCTGTCTCCCATTGCTGCTGTAAGCGTTCCTTATTGCTCCTGTGGTGCCCAAAGACCTTTACAAACCTCTTCCAGCTCCTTGATGTCACAATATTGTCTGCTATATTGGAGTTCGCTCCATGCCACGAGCCTGTCATCTGTGTATCAGTGCCTCATGTTACCAGCCACCAGCCTGGCCACTTCAGCTCACTGAAGGTGTTTTGGAGACTCTGAACAAAAATAGAGAGGCATTGGCATTGCAGATGTTGACTGTTACATTACCTTTATGAATCACTACACCTGCAGGAATTGAAAGTCTCATTATGTGTGAATTTAATCAGAATCAGCTTTATCATTAGATAAGGTTTAAGGGTAGGAGACTCCATTTGTTTGAAAACACGTGTTTGCAATAACTGAACAAAGTTACATAGGAGAGTACAATATGCACATCAGTAAGATTAAATCTGGCAATGCAGATTTTCTTAAGCTGCAGCAGCACCTTGGGGAGCTTGTGGCATGGGCTAACTAATCCTCCATCCCCTGCCTCAGGCCTGGTAGGCCCAGGGGAGTTTTTAGAGCTCTATCTTTTCTGCTGCTGTTGGTAAAAATGCTCACGTAGAAAAGGCATGACTTTCCCCTCTCCTAGCCTGAGAGTGAGTGCTGCTCCTCTTTAGCTGTGTCTCAGCTCTTGTGACTAGGAGCTATAGCATCCCATGATAATGCAGGCAGTTGACTCATTTTTCACCATTTTCCCCATTAAGCTCTTTTAATTTTTATGTTACTTTAGTTAGTGCTTTTCTAGCAACACCTTTATATTGGCTTTTCTTGTTTTAAGACATATAAAACAGCAGTGGTAAAATGTATAAATCTCCTATTAGAACAGTATTAATTGCATATATGTTTTTGTGATAGCTGATGTTGGCCTTTCCTTTGTGATCTGTTGAATGTAGCATGACATTTAAACACGGACTTGTTGTGAAACTGAGGAGTGAGATGTCCACACTGGGGGACACATTTACATCTGGAGTACTTGAGATTTCATGTTGTTAGTGCTGACTGTTGCACACTAGCAGCTGTATAAGGACATATACCCCAAAGGTACACAGAGATATATATTTAGGAAGCGTGCACTTCCCTCCTCTTTCAAGTTGGAAGCCCAAATACAGTTGTAAATTGGGCCTTTTTTTTTTTCTTTTTAGATACTGTTTGTGGAATATTATCTTGTGTACTTAGCATAAGTGAGGCTGAGATGAAAGGGGAACCTCCACGCTTCTCTGTCCATGTTACAGGCTCTGGATAAGCATTCGTCTTTCTGAAAGTGGAATTATTTGTATTTCAGGTATTCTCCCTGGGCCTATCTTGGAAGCTAGATCTCCAGACGCCCTTCAGTCATGGTTGTTTCAAGATTAAAGGCCATTTCCCTGTCATTGCCAAGCCTTTTTCTTCTTGCTTTTCATCTCTCATCATCGCAGAATGTACCTGAATACTCTGAAGCCGAACACCAGCAATGTGTCAGGAAAGAACACCCCACAATTGCTTTTGAAGGTAAGAGCTTCTATTCCTGTCTCATGGACCAGCAGGATGACCCATTTTGAAGTCCTTCCTGGTGTTGTTATGGATGATGGTTTCATCTGTGCTGTTTTCCTTACACCTGTGATCCCCACACCAGTCCAAGTAGCCCAATGAATCATATTCCTTTTGAGGGAATTCCCTCAGTGTTTGAACTCTGAGGTGTCCTAGCAGTTACTTAATTCAGACAGTTTTGGGACTACTGGTCTAAGAATCTCCATTTTCAGTTCTGCTACAAGCTCCTTGTAATCTTGTGCCACACTGAAAATGTATTTCAGTTTCCTTTTCTCTAACTGAATTCAGTAATGCTAATATACCTCACCTGGCTGACTGGATCCAGACACTTACTAAGTGAAAAGTGATAGAGAATTTGGACATACTTGAATGCAAGAGAAGTAAATTGTTTTAAAACTGCAAGGAGTGGCTGCCTTTTCATTTGTTGCTTTTTGTTTTGTTTTGGTTTTGTTTTGTTATGTATTTATCACCTTTGCTAGTATTTTTTCTGTCTTTCGTCTGGGCATTTAACTTGACAAGGTCTTAAGAATATGAAAAGGGGCCTTTGTGTTGCAATGAGCAATCCTTTGATTGTTCTTTTGCAGCATGGAATGTCTCTTGTCCTTATCCCAACTGGATTTTCCATGAGTGTATGTGTACTACTCAGTTGCTGTCTGTCCAGTCTGTCCACTTAACCACATGACAGATCATTATATTGGTACCACCATTATGTCTGAATTCACCCCAGACTAATGTATTAAGCTCAGTGTGCCAGCATCATCAGCTGCTGAATCTCCTTGCTAAAAATGGTTTCCTCCTAAATGTTGAAATATCGATTTTGGTTCCCATTTAAGGCTTTGCAATGCATCTCCAGTTACATTCGTCACTAAAGGCAATTAAGTACCTTGCAATGTGTCTCTAGTTAGGTTCTTTGCTAAAGGCAATTTAGTTGTGGTTTTCTGACCTTTGAGATAGGGTTTCCAGGAAGAAAGTAGTCAAAAGCTTCCTTGCTGACCTTTCAGGGTTCTTCTAGAGAGCTTTACTCTTCTTCACAGAGAAGGAAACTCTTGTATCTTAATTTGGAAAGTGTAAGAGATTTCTTGTCTGTTTTTCATTATCTGTATTTTAAAGGTTTAAGTGGATTAAAGTAAATTAGCAAAATCTTTAAGCCTACATGATATGGCACTGGCTCTAACCTTGCTCCAGTGGAATGGGTAAATAACCTTTGATTTTAATTGCTAAATAAGTCTAACCATCTGTTTAACTGGGGAGGGATGAAAGGAGAAACCCTTGCGGTTAAAAATGTGGTGGAACTCAGCTGGATATTTAAATAGATAATATAATAATGAGGATGTTACAGGTACAGAAAAGAGAAAAAGTGTGCACTCTTTCTGTTAACCAGGAGCACCAAACTTTGAGTTTACAAAAGATGTGTTTGCAGGATCCAGCACTGAGATAAAACATTCTGCAGAGAATATTAGAGCCCTGATTTCTGATGTTGAGGAATTGATGGGTATTTTTTGGCACTCAGTATGAGTGCTTCTCTGCAGAAGTGATGGCTATGTAAACACACTCATAATCTGCCAGTTTGCTTTGTTTTAATCAGGCATGAATTTTTCACAGAAAAAAGTAATCTCTCCTCCCCTTTCACTGTTCTTGTTCCTTCCCTCTCTTTAATGGTGGAGAGCAAAAACTGGTGAGTTCATTAGAACTTGACAATTATACAAAAGAAATAAAGATTGAAATTGCAGACACATCATGTCTTAAACCCAAGTTAGATTCAAATTTATTGTTTTTTCTTAGCACCTGTTTCCTCTTGATTGTTCATGATACAGTTTAATCCTGTATTTTCTTCTGCAAAGCTCAGCTGGAAAATACACAGGAATAAAATTAAAGGCACCTAAAAACTCATGGGTTTTCTGTGGGTCTCCAAATGCACCATCCCACGGATCACAACCTGCTCTACAGTGGGAATGCCAAGCCAATGACTGAAAGATTGATCCCAGCAGCAGCTCTGCTGATGCTTCTGCTGCCAGGGGAGAGGATTATGTTACACCAGCAATTTTCAGTGGATGGGTGGTAATAATAAGTAAGGCCCCAGACCATTCAGTCATACAGGATGCATTAATTTACTGCCAGAATGAATAGGTTAACAAAACAGTTTATGTTACAAAGGGGTTGAATAGCTTCTTTTTCACAACCTTGCTAGCCAGGCTTCCCATTGCAAGACAAATGAGATGCCATAACTTGTTTTGTGTTCTCCAGTCTTCAGTTCCCACCTTGCTTGGGCTCAGCCTCTCTTTTTATTGTACTTTTCCTCCAGATTACAATATTCTTAACATCCAGTTGGCTGGATAATATCCTTGTCATGGAAGAATCCAAGTAAAACTCCTTTCTGTCTACTTTTTAACTTACTTCCTGAGAAATTATTTATTTTCTGTGTCTTATCTCTTGCTTATTGTATCTCATTCACACTAGTCGACCATCTGTTCGAACTGATATCTCGTTGTATTGCTATGGGAGGGGTAAGGAAGAGAGAATACAGCACGACCTGCTCATTTAAGCAGAAAGGAGTCTATGTATGCAAAATGCTTTTACTTTAACTGTGTCTGGACCTGAAGAAATGCCTGTTTCTTTACAGAGTACATTCCCCAAACCACCTGCCATTAAATGTGACCTAGAGAAATGGTCTAAACAAGTTGAGGAACATAAATTCTGGTCCTAAATATGCTTATTTTACACACTAAAGTTTGAACTGCCAGGAGGGATGTGTGCTGAAAAGGGCTGTGAGCTGAACAATTTGTCCTAGAAGACTACATAGAGATCGTGAGGGACAGGTTAGGAATTTGTGCTGTGAGCACTGTTCTGTGTGTTTGCACAATGGTGCCCCAGTTTCCCTGGGGCCTATAAATGATGCTCATTGTACAGTTCACCAACAATAATAACGTACCCAGTTTGGGCTTTTCATAATTAGATTGTTGTACTCTGTGCTTATAGGAAATCCAGTTAAAGTTTGATTTCCCTTGTTAGATCAATAAGAAAATGATCTTTTACTTCCCAGGAGGCTGTTTCTGGTGTCTTATTACCTGTTTGGCTGTGAGTGGGTAGCTACATTAAGGATCTTGCATGCTTCTTTGTTTTTCAAAGAGTTGAGAAATTAGTGAAACAAGTCAAGTATATCCTTAGTGCATCCTTTTTTCTTTATACATGCATGTACACATACATCCAAGTCCCATTTCATTAACCAGTATGTCATCCTGGCACAGCTCCACTGTGGACCACTCTAGTAAGCCAAACAGCAGAGAAATTGTTTCTAATTACTGTCGGTCATGCACATTTTTCTTGTCTTTTTCATATGTATCTTACAACCAATAGATTGGTCCCTGCATTTGCAACTGGACTATGCCCTTGCCATACTGTCCTGGTTCTTAGCAGTATACTTCATTGTTATACAGCTGTTTCTTGGACGTGAAGCACCTTTTCTATTCATTAAAGACATTTGGATCTCCTTTGTAACATGTCCCTTGGGAAAGCCAGAACCATCTTCAGCCACGGCAATACTATGTAAGATTTGTTATTTTGAGAACCAGAGCCATGATTGACATGCATATATGTTTGTGATGGGTGCAGTGTGCTTGGTTTCAGCTTGTTTACCAAGGAAGTGCTTAAAAGTTTGCAAAATCATCTGTGTTATATGAATCACTTGGATGTTCACAACTGAATGGGAAATGAGTTGTAGACAGGTTCCCACTTGCAGTTTCTACCATTATTTATTTCTCATTAGTTTTATCCATTAAATTGCTATGCTCAGAAAAAAGTATGATAGACTTCCCAGGTTTTTCTGTGTTCTGTCTCCCAAGGCTTTCTCCCCTGAGTCACGGCAGTTAGAGTAAGCTGGAAGAGCATCATTTGTCCCTGCTTTAATACATATCTTCATCCATGAAAACACCTCAGCTGATCCCATGCTGAAGTACAGGAGAGAGGTAGACTTGGTTAAATAGCTTATATCTCAGATTGTCTCAGGACTGCAAATCTCAGCTTTGCAGACTGTATCATCATGGCTGGTGTGAGTTCTCAGTGTGTGGCACTTGACCCGTTGTCTAATCCTCAATCTCTCCTAGATGCAGACAAGCTGCTTTGTCTGTTGCTTCAGGTTTTCAAAATGAATTAGTTTGGGAGTGTTTAAATCTGGGTTTTTACTTCAGACTGTCTGTAATTATTACCTCCTACCAGATGAATGTGATTCAGGTTGCATGAATGTAGCTTGCTATATGTTTTCTCAATATTTTCTTTCTTTAAACAACATTTTATTGAAATGTGGCCAGCTTCAAACACTGAAATCTGTGGGGAGCGGTTAAGTGTTCACTTGTATTGAAAGCAAAAGCTGTTTTAACTTTGTGGGCTGAAGGATAATAGCATATGATTTATTTCTTTTGAAAGTTCTTGACATTTTACCAAACACCCCCACTATTGTTGAATTGGTCACTAATACATTATTCCCTTTACTGTACATTGGTGGAAAAAAAAGCACATTAGCATCCATCAATTCCAAAGGCCAGCTAGGAAAGCCCCTTAGGAAATTCTGATAAAGATTTACACTTCTCTTGAGCAAGTGAGATTTTGACAATCATACAAGAGGCATATCTGGCTAAACATCAAAGGGAAGGCAAAACACGTTATGGGAGAATTGTCTTCTAGCTCATTGCCTTACTGCCCTTGAATCTCCATACAGGGAGTCCAAACGTTAACTGATGATGGAGTGTTGACTGGCAACTGGTGGCATCCTGTGGGTGCTACAGAATATTTGACCTTCAGTGCATTTCAGTATAGATTTTGTTTCCATTAAGTAGGCCTTGTGGCAATTTTCTTTTTAGTCTTGAAAAATGGAACTGTGGCAAATGAAGCTGGTATTTTCTTCTTTAGAGTTGATTTAGAATTTGAAAATTATGACTGATAAAGCCATAAATATACAGTGGTTAGGGAAGTAATTTGCTCTCAGGCACAACTTCTGAAAATTACACCCAACAGCTCTCAATATATTTTTCATTCCATTTCATTCCATTTTATTCCAATAATAATTATAACAATAATGATGCTAGTTCTTTGACACTTCTTCATTAATGGTATCCAAGGCACTTCACCAATAATTGCAATGAGATTTGACTGAAAAAATTATTCAGTGTGCTGTACCTTGGGGCCTTAAGATGAAAAGGAAGAGTTGCCCGTCATTCACACAATGCTTTAGACAGAGCAAATCGTGACAAGCAGGAGAGAAAAGGAAGGCTTTACAGTGAAGCTTCAGGAAGCAAGGTGATTGAGTAACGCTTACATATTAGAATGCAAGGAAGGTAAAACTTTAAAGAGGTATAACACCTCAAGTGAAGGAGCAACCCCTGACCATGAGTGGTGGTGGTGATGAGAGGGAGTGCATCCTCAGCGGTGTGACTGAGTGAGGTAGACTCACAGTGTGGAGGAACAGGTACTCAGAAGGCCGCCAGTGTAGCATGCTGTATACTTTTCAGAGGTACCAGTGGTGTAACTGGGGGTAATAGCAGTAGCTAACAGCAGCACGTGCATGGTCCTTTCTTTGGCACAGTGGCTAAGTCTGGGGTACAGAGGTGCCTCTTTTCAGATCTCAGACACAGCTCAGAGAAAGGAAGCAGGGTGAAAAGCAAAGCAAAGAGCTTTTTTCTTTTAGTGTGGTTCACTGCAAACAATGACAGGCCTTACGAAGACCTCATCCTCAGTTTTAAAGTTTACTTAGCATAGTTCCCTAACTGAGTAAGTTTGTGAGCCAGTGGTATGGCAGACCTCATTTATTTAGCACATCTGCTTTTGATGAGTGTTAATATATCATATTCTCCTAAAACCTTCCATTCAAGGATGTCATTATACTTTGATAAAGTTCACTTTTGTACTAGCAATCTCATAAGAAATATTCTTGTTTAATCATGCGGGGATCACCCTGGAAAGCCATGAACAGCCTCAGCTCGGTCAAGCACTTAATATGTACTTACCTTGAAGTTAGCGGGATTGTGTACTTGAAACCAAGTGTATGCTTATGTGCTGAGCTAGGTCATAGTAAAAGTGTACAGCACTGAATCATCAAGTCTGTAAATGGAAACCCTAGCATATCATTTTGTTTCTAGAGAGTTTTGCTACCATAGGTCCAACTGGCCAAGTTGTTCCTCAAACATGGCTGAATCAAGCGGTTGAGAAATCCAGCATGTTCCTTGGCTTAGTGTAGGATTACCTGGATGAAAATCTGTGATCTGCAATACACAGTAGACTAGGTTAGAGGATAATTTCTAGCTTTGGGAGGTGCAGATAAAATCCTGAAGAAACTCTTGTGCTTTGGCTTAAAAAGCTCTGACTTCATCCATCCTTTCCTTTTTATAACATTGGGTGATCCTTAGAATGTATTTTAATGGAAGTGCTTGAGCTGCAAAATGCAGATTTGTATTTATACGTGGGGATTGCTCTGTTTTACAGCACATTAATAAAAGAGGTGGAGGTCACTGGTGAAATGTGTTCTCTGATAATCCTTTACTATTATTAGCCAGCTTCCAATTTAAAAACACTGATCCTTATGAGAACAGGTTCATTTCAAAAGTCTTTCAGGATTTTACAGCTTCTGCTCTGATTCATTGGTGTAACTGAGTTGTGGTGGAACCTTTGTCCACAGAAGACAGGAGTCCTCATAAGCCTGGCTAGCTAAAAAGTACGAACTCTGCATTTGTCTTGGCATCTCCAGTTCAGTCTCTAGTGAGCCAGCAAAGAGGGTCAGCTTCTGGTTCAGATGTTCATCAAAATTGGACACATCTGCTTCTGTGGCAGGTCTGGCTACTTGCAGGTGAAATTCAAGGAGGGTTTAGTCATGCTTTTTATGCCCTCGCCTATGTTCTCACTAGTAAAAACCGTTGTCCTGAATCTTGCACTGTCTCTGCTGGCACAAGTGGCTGATGTAGACACGTAACTGTAAGAATAGTGAAAAAATTTTGCCTCCAGATGTGGAGGAGGCAGATTGAATGATGGTTGAATGATGACAAAGGAGTATTTTTTCCATCAGACTGCCGTGGCTGTAGGAGCCAAGATGCAGCTTGTTTTCCTGTCTGAAAAGAGGGATTATACTGATCAGAATGTCATAGGAAGCTGCAAGTGATGCGTGAGCACTCACTTTATCTTTCTCACGGAGGGAGATTGCGTGACAGCTGCAGGGCTTGTCTCAGTAAACAATGGATCACAATACTTAAACACTCTGCATCATCCTTAAGAAAACAAGAAATCTCTGGGTTTTCTAACAGTGGGGCTGTGTGTGGCACCAATTAGCCAAGTTTCACAAGGTGGTGGTGGGGCACAGGGCTATGGCTGCATGACACTGTGCAGTGCTGTGGGGGATAGCAGGCAGGGTTTTCAAGGAGAGTTGTTGGGGAGGGGAGGCAGCATTATCATAGTGTTTGGTCCAGTTGGTAGCCTGTTGAGGAAAGCCAAATCCATTCTTTCCATGAAGACCTGTGCTGTGTAAACACACAGCTTTGGTCCTGTCAATCTCAGGCATGGCAAACGGACATGCTTGTGACTTATGGACATACTTCTGTATCTGACACTCTTGCAGCACTGCAACATCTCCTCTTGCTCTTGGTCAGCCATTGCCAGTGGGGATCTGCAATGTTGTATGTTGAGTCACCATTGCTGGAGGTATTTGAAAGAAATGTAGATGTGGCACTTAGAGACATGGTTTAGTGGTGGACTTGGCAGTGTTAGGTTTATGGTTGGACTCAATGATCTTAAAGGTCTTTTCCAACCTAAAAGACTGTGTGATTCTGTGTTAGCTGGGATCTGAGGTCTTGTGTGGGTCTGAGCAATTGGAGCTATGCTGAAGAGGGAAGAGCGTCCCTCATGTGAAATGACTTCTTTCCCAATCCCCCTGCCTGAGGCCTTCTGGCTCTCCCCTGGGGCAGGTCTTGATTGAGCTCTGCCTGCCCTTCACCGTGTGCAAATATGAACCCAAGTAAAACAGAAGACGGGCCAAGACTGACCTCGTTGTTGGAGCAGAAATGCTGATGAATTGTAGAAGTGTTCCAAACTGGGCATGTAAATTACAGTCCTTGGATCTCCTTCCGGGGCCGGCGGGGGTGGGGCGGCAGCAGGACAGCTTAACAGCACACTGTCCCATACTGGAAGTGAGCACTAGTTCATGCTTATTATCTGGTGTTTTCTTTATCTGCTTTTGAATCCCTGGGTTCTTCCCTATAGATTAGTGTGTTTTGTGCTGCTCCATATTAATAACAAAAAAGTAAATAAACAAGCAGTCGTAACTGTACTTTTGCAAAAAATTGGTTTGGACTAAGTTCTTTTTTCTGGATATTGAAACAATTTAGCAACAGTTGTTTTGAAGAAATTATTAAAATTTAGGAAAGAAAGAGTTAAGATGCTTGGTATGAATTAGTAACAGTTAGTGACTCCTGTACATTGCATGCTTTACAGATAATTAGGCCTTGATGCACCCATTAGTATCCCTAAACCCATTTAACAATTGAAAGCACTGAGACACTAAATGGTTTCATGATTTGCCCAAGTCAGAGGACTCTGGTGTCAGTGCTATTGGGCACTTGGACCATGCCTGTATCTCCAGACATCATTTCTCTCTTGGGATGGAAGAAGGTCAGCAAGGTTGGTTCAAGGAGGAGCTGTGGACAGTGAGGGAAGAGGCACAAAATCATCTAGATTTGACATAACTTTAAATGATAACGTGTCTAGGTTACTATGATTATTGTGTTTGCTATGGCTCTGGGAATGTACAACCTGATTCTTTGGAGTTGTTTTTTTTTTACTTAGGGAGGTAAAGAGCCTTTTCTTCTGTCTCCTATTTCTTGGTAGCTGAGAGATGTGACTGTTCCCTCTTTCATGATACCAAGAGAGAAAAAGTCGTACTCTTTCTTCTTCCACTCATCTCCTATCCATATATTCTTGGGCAGTTGGAGAGGGACATTAGCAACTGCTTTGTTTCTTGGATTTCATTGAAAAGGAATGGCTCACGGCAAGCAGCTATCACAGTGACTCTCAGGCCACTCATAGGTTAGCTCATTGTTTCTTTCACCTAAGGAGGAGTTTTGTAGTTGGCCAAGACAGGAAGAATTGATTGAGTGGGCAGGAAATGAGGTAGAAACATGGCTGGAAGTTGAAGACTCCTAGAAAAGAAAGCAGGGGTGGGAGGGAAGGTGAATGTGGGGTCAGAGGGGTAAACTAAATGAAACCATGAAAATGAGACAGCTGGAAGAACATCTGAGTTGGATTTGGATATTGAGGAAAGAGAGAAGGAAACCGCTGGTTTGGCCCGTTTTGGGGCGTGTACTCTGCCAACAGCCTTCTGAGTTCTCATAACTGTGCATGGAGATCAGAGGTTTAAGAAGGCAATGAAGCTAGAAATTGCAGCAGTTGGGGTGAAGGCGTATTTAATATACAATTAAAGATTTCAACAGATCAGGTTAAAGAAAAAAGAGAATACCAGTAATGAGGTGGAGGTGGTGATGGGAAGACAAGACCGCAGGGTGATATGTATGTGTAGGAGGACTTCTGGGGTAAAGCCAGCTTGAGTTTTTTGGCCTCATGAGTAAAGTTGAGCTCTCAGTGCTGACACATTTGTTTGCTCAGCTCTGCCCGCACAGCAAAAGATTTCTCCTTTCCCTGATAAATTTGCTGAATTGTGGAGTAGTTTTGTGTTGTGGAGGCTACTTTTACATCCCAGCATGGCGTACGAGTGAAAGTTATTTTCCAAAGACTATTGCACTAACCTGTGGTGTGCCCTACAACAGAGAGAGAAAATTTAAAATGAAGCTGATATTAAAATATGATTCATGGTCAGTCTAATAAAGATAATGCTGTAATTTGACTTTAACTTCTGTGTATTCTTGGAAGTATCCACACTCGCTGCATTTGAGAAGACAGGTGGTAGCATGGGTAGTCATTAGCATTCTGATCTTTGGTTGCAGCCTTGTTTGCTTTGTCTCTGATGGGTTCTGGTCAGTGACCCACACAATGGAAACTGTGGCCTTAGTCTTAGCAGGCAACTGTCTACTTTGTGAAAAATGCTCTGAATACTGAGGATAATTGAAGCAAAGGATGGTCTGAGATGGTAGGTCTGATTCTGAAAAGGGGACATTTCATCAGTCTATACCAAGAAAACAGCCTAAGACCTTATCTTATGTTACAAAGTGATTTGCATATGTTGGTTATGGTTGGGATCCAACACTGAGAGTCCTCCAGACTAGTGGGTGGTCTGAAAAATGTCTAAGTGATCAAGTACTTGCAAACTAGAGTATCTGCCCATCACTATACATGATTTGCCCTGTGCGAGGCCTGAATCAAACCAAAAGAGGAGATTGTACAGTTACAGAAGTCATGGCTGTCATCTGTGCCTCCCCAGGAATGCTGAAATACTCACACACAGTAATTAAACATGCCATGAACTAGTAAGCTGAGTTAAGAGAACTGATAAGAGATCATACTGAGGCAGTAACGGAAGCACTCAATGTGTGGTCAAGTTAACACTGGACAAAAGAAGGTCTGAATATCTGCAGAACAGGTATTAATTTATTCCCATTGAGTTTGGCAGCGCCTGAGTGCTATATTGTTGATTCATAGGATCATTTAGGTTGGAAAAGACCTTTGAGATCATGAAGTCCACCTGTTAATCCAGGACTGCCAAGTTCATCACTAAACCATGTCACTAAGCACCGCATCTATGCGTTTTTTAAACACCTCCAGGGATGGTGATACCACCACCACCATAGGTATGTTCTACTTCATTGCACAAACTTTTACTGTTGAATCAGCTTATTTTACAGGGGCTTTATGTAATATATGTGGATCAGGTTGTCTTTTCTGGAATGGGTTCCCTCTGAATTTTCCTTCTTGTTCAGCTTCCCTGTCTTCCTCCCTTAAGGTCTTTTTATGATATTTTTGAAGCTTTTTTGTGCAATCCTGTGATGGGAGGATGGTTAGATAGGAGCATGGTTAGTTTGTATATGTGGATATGCCCTTATTTTGCACAAAGAATCCTTGGTCCTGTATAGTTTAGTTTCTTTTGCTCCAGACTAGGAAATCCATGCTGAGAATTATTCTGGAAGAGATGTTCTTGAATAACACAGTGGTGAGCCATGCTCCGTGCACCTAGCAATAGCTTTGCAATTTCAAGGCACAGGCATTTAACCTATTTGCTCTTGTGTGATGTTTGCTGGATGCACAAAGCTGTTACAGCCTGCTGGAGATGGGAGCTACAAGTGAGCTTAAGTGAGATGAAGCAGTAAATGCTGTCCTTCTGACAGGGAAGTCTCAGCTCAGTGTTTACATACTTCTTTCCTCCAAAACACACAGTCTAAGGGTGAGGTGGGGAGCAGCTGGTTTTGAGGAGATGAAGGGTCAAGTATTACTGGGTTTACCACATCTTTAGAAGCTGATCCAAACCCCATCAAGCTCTGTGGAAAACTGCCAATGATTGGAAGAGCCTCTGGATCAGGCCCTTAACCCCTGTTCCTGCAATTTGGCATGCTGTCCTTTGTGCAGCTGACTAATCCTCATCCCAGTCCTGTACTCTCAGGAAGCTGGTGAAGAGCAGTATGCTAGCAGGCTGCAGGGACCACCCTCCGAAATGGCAGAGGGCCTCTTTTCACCTTGTCTTATGCATGCCTAAAAGCCTGAGCACAGCTGTGTCTGCAGACTTACATTTCCTGCGAAGCTTTGTCTTCTTTGCAGCTGGATACCTGAACCACCTTGAGCTGTGGAGGGACTTGCAGAGCTTTAGAGGCTTTGAATCAGATGTCTGGCAATGGATGGTGGTGGAAACTATTAAACTTTTGTTCGTTGATCCTCATGTGGAGGAAGTGAGAGCATGAATCTTTAACCCCCTGGAAATGATTAGAGATGAGAAGCACAAAGGAGGCCTTGATGAACATTTTGCCCCTTAAGCCATGTGGTTCCTAGCTTTCCGGCTCCTGCTGCCGACATGCAAAACCAGGGCCTTGGTTTTTAATTTTTCATACTGTTTTTAAACAGATACTTTTGCAAATGTAAACATGCCCCAGCACTGAGGGTTTCCAGTCAAATTGAAGAGTCAGCACTGGAAAAATCAGCCTTCTGAGAAAGGTCAAATATAAGCAAACTCTGGAGTTCATTGGGTCCATATGTGTAAACTTCAGCTAATATGGGATAGACCCAGGGCAGTGCTTACCTTGCAGAACTGAACTAGCTTCAGAATGAAAGGCTGGAACTGTCTTTAGGGATGCCTGTGGCCTGAGCAGTAGGTTTGAATGTGTTGAATGAAAAAAGACCCAAGTCCTGACTCTTCGTTGCATTTCCATTCCACTTTATCCCTTCCCTCTTAACAGGAAAAAAGAAGGTTGGAAAGGAAAATGTGCTGTTTGGCATTAATTCTGACAACTCACATTTAGACATTCTTATCTGGGACCATGCTGGGTTTAATAATGTCCAACTACATGCCTATAAAAGCTTAATTTTGCTATGACGATGCATGCTTTGCAGCCTTTGATTTAATAACGGGGAAGGGTTTCTTTTTAAGTTGTACCACCTGCAGTAGTGATAGAAATCAAGACACTGCCTGTTATTTCTTGGGCTTGATTGACATTTCAGCCAACATGGGAAGATTCAAGCCACCTACTGCCTTTAATTTTTTTTAAATTATTTTAACCTGTAATTTGTCAGAGCTTGCCATTAAAAAGAAGAATTGATGAGTGTACCTGTCTGAAGTGAGAAGCTTTTGCTTAGAGTAGTAGATGAAGAAATATTCTTCCTACCACTGCACTGTAATAGTGGGTTAGTTAGTAGGAAAGAGTTGGTAGGAGAGGAGGTAAAATGACAAGAGAAATTATGGCCTAAAAGCAGGATCCTTAAAAGGTATCATCATTATATAGCAATCCCCTAATCCCACCCCCGTCAGCCAACAGAAATGCCAGAAGATCTGCAGCACATGTCAGCTGGCTAACCTGCCTGAAAGGTGTTATTGTTGCTGGTTCCACTGCTTGGCTCAGAAATGTCTCTGCAGCTAAAGAACTACAGGAAAAGAAGATAGAGCCCCATTAGTTCGGAGAATGCCAGAGGTGAAACTGCAGTGCCTCCCTTGTGCTAGTACATCATTAAGGGTCCCAGAGGAGTGTAGGAGGTAGAGATGCTTGAAGGTTAGATAGGCTGAGTTATTCCTTAAGTCATGCCTTTTCATTGAAGAGCAGAGGAGGTACGTGTGTTGTGTGTGGTTACGCAGTGTGACAGGAATGCTGAGAAGGGCTGGAAGACTTCAGCTCCTGGCAACAGGGTTTTTAGATTGCAAGGATGGAGGTCTCATTGTTGGAGAGGCCCTGGCAGTGGTCCAGTTAAGTGGAGCATGGGACCAGGCCTGATAGTGTCCGGCTCCATGGTGAGGGAGCTTAGGAGCTGTTATGAAACATGGTGGTGTTCAGGGCAGAGGCAGAAGCTTCACGACAAGTTTCTGCTTTAGAAAGAGAGGCAGAACAAGTGGAGTGTAGGGACTTTTATATGTGTTTTCTTAAGGTTTTGATAACTGAAGGGCTTGATTAGGTTTCATCTGCCCCTGGAGGGAGAAGGGACTTGAAATTGCTCAACAAATATCCCTGCATCAAATGTTTTTAACTGTTGCACATCTGTAATCCTGCAAAGCATGCCAAGATGCCAAGGGCCTTAATGAGATTCTTCATCAGCATTATCATCTCACCCTTGTGGAAAGGGGAATTAATGCCTACAACAAAACATTCAAACCTGACTGCCTTCAGTGAAACTTCTCAATTAATCATTGAGGATATAAAATGACAATGGAGTATGTTTTTTCAGGACTCTTTTGAACTGGTCTGAACTGCGTCATTATTATTACGAGTCATCAGGTCATTGTTCTGTGTATTGGTATCCTGTTGGCATGAGGCCAGAAGATGTTACCTTTCGTGTTGAATCTTCTGGATCTACAACATCCAGTCCTTGAATGAGGCAGGGTTACTTGTCAACAGGTCATAGAGGGATCACAGATATACTGATTTGATCTCATTTGTGCCTTGCTCCCTCAGATATTTGGTATTCTCCATGTATTTAACAGCCGGAGTAGTTAACAGTTGGAATAAATTCTCAAGAGAAGTCCTCACAGTAAAGCTGGATGACTTTCTGAAACATATGTATGAATCTATCCATCCTCATGGTAAAGCTGGATGACTTTCTGAAGATATGTTTGAATCTATCCGCAGTTACTTCATGCAGGAAAGGTGTAAGATGAGAGGCTGAAATTCTGTGATCTGTGGTACACACCAGGTCGAAGTTGGTAACTATATTGAAAGCTGGGATTCTGTGAATGCCCTAGCATCATACCTGAGAGTACCCTAAAAATAATAATTGAGCTGCTTCTTTAAACAGATGTATTTTTTGTTGCATCAGGACTATCTGCCCTAGGTCTCTCAATTGATGTTCTGTTAATAGATCTAGTTTCTGGAAGAGCTTTGTCTCCACAAGCTTAGAGTAGCCAAATCTATTGCTTTGCATTTAACCTGTGTGATTGCCATTTGGACAATTGCCTAGATTGCACAAGCTTGACACTGGCTCTGTCAACGAGCTTGGATTTGCCAATCTCTCAGCCACAGAGATGATGACACACACATCCCACCCCCCATCCCCCCATCTAAATTAAGGAAAGATTTAACTGATAGGTATCTCAGATGTTAGGTAGAGTGAAACCTAGGAGAGAACATAAAACCTGAAAGAAAAGGTAAAACCTGTCATTGGAGCAGCCAGGTCTTGAGTGCAGGTCACTTCTATGCTAGGTTGGTTTCCAATCAGTTGACCCCACCATCTCTTTCTGGAGGGCAGCGGTTTCCCTTTGCTTAGCACAGAAAGCAAGGCTACGGAGGTCTTACGGCAGGCAGCCTAGTGCCTTTACACCAGTTAACCCGGGCACTGAAGAAAGTTCCCCAGTTTTAACAGAAGTAAAATCAAGCTGCTGTTGTCTCCAAAACCAATGCTGACGCTCCATCTTGGATGTGAGAGTAACTGCCAAGACAGTCCTGCATTTAGGTGTGGTTTTTTGCACATTCTGCAGAGAATCAGAATAAACAGAAACCCTTTAAACAGATTATTAATTAGCCTTCCCCTGACAGATGCCTTGGTAGGAAATCCATTAGTGGATATTCAGGTGTACTCACTGCTTCTAGAGCAGCTTTATTGTTTTCTTCTTTCTCATTTTCATTGCAGATCTGAAGCCCTGGGTGTCGAATTTCACCTATCCAGGTGTGCATGACTTTTCTCAGCTTGCACTGGATGCCAACAGGAACCAGCTCATTGTGGGAGCAAGGTAAAGATAATCTTTTAATTAGTCCAGGGTTGCTGCTCAAGCTCTTTCCCTCCAGGTTCTGGCTTCAGAAGAGAGTGTGTTTCCAGTGTATGTGGCCAGTCTCCCTCTCAAAAAGAATGCTATGATTTATGTAGAGGGATTTAGACTCCCTAGTGTAATTGCAAAGTGAAAATTATTAGAATTTAAAAAAAAAAAGGAAAAAAGATACAATCAAAATGACTGGTTAATGAAGCAGAATACCGGCATCTCCCTTGGTATTGTGAATGTTAGAAGAGTTATAGTAAATCATTCTGTACCATCCCTCTGCCAGTACAGAATCTGACCTGATGCTTTATTTGCTGTGGCTAGACTTCCCCTCTGTACCAGGTTCATCTACGCACCTTTGTGTAAGTCATAGTGGCAATGTAAATGATCGTTTTCTTCTCTCTTAGAATTCACTCCACAACCTGTTTGCTTCATCTTGTTGTTATAGCCCGATCCTCACCTAATGCATTATAGTGCAACTCTGCTGTTCTGGTCCATTGTATATAATTAGCATATATTTTCTTTTATTTGTAAGCATTATTTTTATTTAGGATGCCCTAAGAGGAGGGTGGAAACACACAAGATAAGCATAGGCAGGCTCTAACAAATTTAGAGCTGCATTTGTAACAGGGAGAGAACTGTGGTTCAGTGAAATAATATACGTCAGGAGTGGTTGAATCATGAGCCCCAACAGCAACTATTTTTTATTGCATAATAAACAGATAAGACAACCCAAACAGAAAAGACTAAGCATGGTCTAACAAATCAGTTTAAGGATAACATTTAGAATCAGATAACATTGTGGTAGCAGTCTCTACTATTAATGAAAATGGAGGAAGAGACTGCTTTCTTCCCAGGTTATTCAGCATTACAGGACAGGGAGGTGAGGAGCAGAGCTGGAAGAACTCACAATACAAGCGAGAGAAAAGAGCAAGATGTGTAGAAGAGGGAGAGGTTTTTGCTTCACAGAGATAACTAAAGTGTGATTTAATATACATTTTCTGTGTGTATTTGTCCAGTAAATAATAACACCTTCCTGTAGCTGTTCAAATTGCCAGAAGACCTTCTGCTTTTCATACAGAAACATTTTACTTTTCAAGCCGTGGCTTTACCTGTGCTGGAATCTTTAACCAGCACTTAGTAATATTTATTACTTCAGAATGGCGTTGCTTTGGGGATGGCTGTGAACAGTGCCTTCTGCCAGGCATTGCACAAGCACAGGCAACAGGCATGTTGCTCTGAGGACTTTGTGGTTTACATAATTTGGCTGCACGGCAGGTTTCCCCCGCACAGACACTGCTAACTCTGACACACTTCACCCCTGCTCAAACCTCAGAAACACATCCTGGAGGGAGTCTCTGTCTCCACAAGAGTTTGTATGAGTGTGGTTAGACACGAGGCTACAGTATCAATATAAACAGGGGAATGACAACAAATTTGGCTTCCCGCTGGAAGTACAATGTATTGCAGTGTATCGCCTCATGAGGAAGCAGCAAGTATTTGCAGAATTTCCTCAGAAAAGTCAGTGTTCATAAAGTACTACCCACCTGACTGGGAGACTGAAAGTTTTGATGGTGCCACATGGCTCTGCTGAGCAATTCTTGATAGAGTTAATGGGGATGTAATTTCCCAGGCTGTTTTTTTGGGGTTGGATACAGGCTTAATGTGTGGAAAGTGGGGAGTGCTGAGTCCCTTCCCTCTTCACCATCTCATTTCCATCCTGTGTGAGGTGACAGGGAGAAGTGCATGAATTTGTGCTGAGTCCTGCACGTGGGTCACAACAATCCCATGCAATGCTACAGGCTGGGGCAGAGCGGCTGGAAAGCTGCCCAGAGGAAAAGGACCTGGGGGTGCTGGTCGACAGCTGGCAGAACATGAGCCAGCAGTGTGCCCAGGTGGCCAAGAAGGCCAACAGCATCCTGGCTTGTATCTGAAACAGTGTGGCCAGCAGGACAAGGGCAGTGATCATCCCCTATATAGCACTGGTGAGGCCGCACCTCGGATCCTGTGTTCAGTTTTGGGCCCCTTGCTACAAGAGGGACACAGAGGTGCTGGAGCATGTCCAGAGAAGGGCAGCAAAGATGGTGAAGGGTCTGGAGCACAAGTCTTATGAGGAGCAACTGAAGGAACTGGGGTTTTTTAGCCTGGAGAAGAGGAGGCTCAGGGGCAACCTTATTGCTCTCTACAGCTGCCTGAAAGGGCGTTGTAGGCAGGTGGGGGTTGGTCTCTTCTCCCAAATAACAAGTGATAGGACAAGAGGAAACAGCCTCAAGCTGTGCCAGGGGAGGTTTAGATTGGAGATCAGGAAAGATTTCTTCACTGAAAGGGTGGTCAAGCATTGGAACAGGCTGCCCAGGGAGGTGGTGGAATCACCATCCCTGGAGGAGTTTAAAAAATGTGTAGATGTGGTGCTTAGGGACATGGTTTAGTGATGACTTGGCAGTGCTAGGTTAACGTTTGGACTTGATCTTAAAGGTTTTTCCCAGCCCAAACGATTCTTTGATTCTAATATGGGGGTATTTATGGGGTCCTCAGTGGTGCACAGCTCTGAGCATGCTGAGCTCCTGGAGTTATGCCAGGGAAACTGGGAAGGGGAAGTAAAGCCTTTTCTGTTCCTTCCTTCCCTGATAAATCCGCACCTTGTTCTGAACTATTTTTAGGGGTGATTTTTTGAGTCATTAGTTGCTCGTGCACCATCTGCTTGAATTTGCAAATGAAACAATACCTCAAAGAGATAGGAGCTGTCTCTATCCATCTCAACAGGGTGTAATTTATGAAACCTAAATTTAAATGTTAACCATGTTTAAATGTGCTACTGTGGATCATATTAGTAGTAACGCCAGCTATTCTGGGGTTGTGGAAGGAGTTTGGGATCAGAGTGGAGTTTATAAGTACTTCCACTTCTCAATTTCCTGGTTAACATCATTCTCTTAGATTATAGCGTTATAAATTATTTCAGACTAGTTCTTTCTGTCTCTATTTAAAAGCAATATGACCTCATCACAGCACCCCTTTAGCTTAGTCATCCTGTGTTTCAAAGCTTCACAGAAAACGCTTCCTAGAATAAAAGAAGATCCTGGGGCTCATGAGGGTTTTTGGTTTCAGGAATTGGACACAGAGTGACTGAAGCTGTAAGAGGTATTGGGGGCATGCCATGCAGACAGGAGGCTGGAATAGCATGACCCTCAGATTTTTAAGCTTTATCCTTATCTGAGAGCCTTCCCCAGATGACTGGTGCTGTCTGAGTGCAAACCAGGGGAGTATGATAACTCCGCTGCACCAAACACCTGCCAAGTCAAAATCCCAGAAACAAAAGAATTAGTTTCAAAAGCCCACCATGGTTTCTAAGCAACGTATTTACTTGTCACATCATTTGTAAAATCCAAACGCTTGCAAGTAAGGATATGAATAGTTTAGAACATTGTAAATCTCACACTACCCATATTATGAGCCACATTTCATTAAGTATAAAACCACACATTTCAAAAATTCATAACCTTCATTTTGACTCATAGTTTGCATGTTTTGTTTTTGTTTTAAATGTAGTGTTAGTATTTTAATGTACTGTTTTTCTTCTGTGAGTGATTGTTTTGAAATATTTGCTGCTTTTTTCAGCTCTTGAGTGCATGTGATTACTATTTGAGGTTATTTTAATGGGTGGAAAAACAATTTTCTAGACCTCAGTATTACTGAGAAAAAACTTGAAAATATGATCATGGCAGTGGTTTCACCTGCATGTCGGAGAAGGAGTGCTCTGCTCTCACCTGTGCTGCAGGCAGGGTGCCCAATCCCCAGGAATGGTGGGTTTTCTGGAGGAGGTACATAACATAGCTGTGACATCCCACCTCCTCGAGGACCCTTACTCCGTAAGACTTATCTCATTACTGGGTGGGCAGGGACAGGAGCCAGTAGAGAAGTGATGATATGAAAGACCTGGCTTGGAGTCAAGCCCAAAAACATGCTTCACAAGAGCTCCCTGATGAGGACAACATAAAAGGTTTAAAGGAGGATGGTTGAGACACCGTGTGACAATCTGGCACGACAGCAAGCTGAAGGGAAACAGCTTGGACAACAGGAGGATGGTACCCAAACAAATGGCTGCACGGAGAGTGGCTAGGAAGCCCTAAGGGAAACATTTGACTTTTCCCAGAAGGAAACTGCAGGGGTGTCAGCTCCGGGCAGTAGCCTGCTGGGGCTGGGGATGTGAGAGGCATGGCTACGAGGGTTGGCCATTCACAGCATGTGGAGGTGTTACTGTAGAAAACCAGCCAGAAAGCGTCATGACCAGAAGTCCTCATAGTTCTGCCTGCCAAGAGGGCTGTCAGCTCCATCAGGAGATGGGAAAGGATCATCTCTCATGGTTGTCACATGGGGAACTGCAGCTCAGAAGCCCTTGTCACAAATAGTAGTTACCAAGAAGAGCCTAGGGACAGAGGGTAGTGAGCAAAGGCTGCATCAAGGGCCTCAAAACTGGCAAGTGCACATCATTCTGGACTGCCAGACTTCTCTGCAATAAATGTAATACTACTAAGCTGCTGGTGATGCAAGTCTGGATGTTTTGACGGGCGATTTTCATGCTTGATTTAGAGCTGAACTGAGTGTGCCTGTTAATGCCAAGTAGATAGGTGCAAGAAAGGAGACATGGTTAGCTTGGGGAGCAGGGAAGGTGCTATATGAACTTTCAAGGGTTGTTTTAAGGGGAGCATGGCAGCCTGAGCACACCCCTTTCTGGCTATTACTGCTCCTGGCTCTATAAGCATTAAAACAACTCTGGATCATGCAGGCTTAGGAGCTGAAGAGTGAATGGAGTGGCTGACATCCCAAAAGAGTTGCTTCAAGTTGCAGCTTGCAGAAATATGGCAAATTGTAAATATACACTAGGACCCTCAACCAGCAGGTTTGGCACCCTGAGTTTATTGAAAGTCTCTGGTGTATGATAGATTAGTCTGTCAGACACCAGGTTTCATGCAGATTTCTGGCTGAACATAGGCTCTTTCCTGCCTGCTTGGCAGAAAGCTCCAGAGCACTGCAGTAAAACTCTCAAAACCTGTGCTGCTTGGAAAATATCACTCTTACCCTTGGGCACCTTCAGTCCTGTCCAGATCTGGGCTGCCACTGAACCCTGAAGAGAGCAAGTCTCTGCAGATTAGGTTGCCCGGGCAAAAAGCATTTTGCAAACCAGGAAATTCAGTGGCAGAAATTGGGTCAGAGTAGATCCACAGATTTAGAGTATCAGTACTGGGTCTAAACTCTGTCAAGAATGCTTTCTGTTGCCAAATGATCAGGACCTCTTACCAACATCTATACTCACAAGGCTTCTGTGAGGCAGGAAAGCACTAATAATTTCACACTATAGATGGGAATCCAAAGCCCAGAGGGATTAAGACCAAGCCTGCCCTGTGAAAAGGCTGTGATGCTGGGACATGTTTATAGTAGATCTGAAAGGTCTACTATAGGTGCAGTGTTGCACCTAACACAGCTACTACTGCAGTGGGGCTGCACTTTCTGAAGGTACCAGTCAAAGTCTGCAGAGCCTCAGAGGTCTCTGCACTTGGCTAATGTGGACATAACCAAAGCCCTTCTATGGACCCACAGAAAACCTATGACAGAGGTGGGATGTGGACTTTTTACTGTTGTATTTCCACGTGGTAGTTTAATCACTCACCCTCAGCCTTGCATCTCTAAAGGAAACCTGTCTTCAAAATGCTCATGGAAGTCTGTGAGTCCCATAGACTTACACTGGAACAATGGGGCTTCAGAATGGCTGAAAAAGTTGTCTCATATAGCATGCAGAGACTAACATGCAGACAAGTTAACATTGGCCACAACCACATGGGCATAGCCAAAGGTTAAATTGTCCATGGGCTTGTCCTGTTATTATCCAGGAATGATGTGCCATTCATCCCTGACTACAGGATGTGACTCAATATTTTTCTGAGTCAAACTGACTGAGCGGAGTTACTGCCATTTCTGATGGCTTGTATTAGTATTGCACTGTCTTACAACTGTCTTACGTCAGCTTTACCCCCCAGTAAGTCACGTCTGGCTGAGAAATTACCTTGCCAGTTGAGGTATTAATGAGGACGTGAGCAAGCAAAGAGCATGATAATGTTTTTGATTATATCCAGATTGTAGGAGGGTAGCTGAAAGCACTGCTGCAGAGAAACCTAGAAAAACAAATACCATCCTTTCTCACTGTGATTTTTCCTATCAGACAAAAGAATGTTCTAATTAAAGTTGCATCCTTGTATCAAGGGCTGGAGGGGGGCAGATAACATGGTGATGTGAGAAAAAAAGGGAGAATCAGTCTCTGAAATTGACAGAAACTTTCAAAGGACCATTGAAGTTTTTTAAAGAGGCTGCCTGACCTGCATGATAAAGAATATGGTCAAGGTGAGAAACCTGTGATTAGACATTGCAGCTAGTTAAATCCATAATTGGGGGTGCACAATTTCTTTACACAGGGAACAAAAGTGTGATTTAATGTGCAGCTTTTAACCTCTGCTGGGATAGTTCAGAGAGAGATTTTCCTCTCTGAAACTGTGTCAGGTGAGGTCAGCTCAGCCCTTGCATAAGTGTGGAGAGGTGAAGCCCCACTGGGGTGTCTGGTTCTTACCTGTAGAGTTTGCTTTCCTCTGCTGGTCTGCAAGGAGTCTGAATTTGCCCTACCCCAAATCTGTGCTGTCCCTGAATTATACCCCTTGGGGAGGAGGGGAAGAGGTGTGAACAGGAAAGGACGGAAGGACAATTTTTGTAATTATGGGATTCTGGGAACTTTGGAGCCTGGCCCAAATTTTGTTCAAAGTGGAATTTTTTTTTTCTTAGTTAAAATTTGTGCACTTTCTCGAGCAAAGAATGTTAATTTTAATTAACTCAGAATAAATAAATCAACTAAAATGCTATGCTGCAGCACTGTCAGGTTGCTGGGCTGGACCAATGCGCAGGAGCCACAGCTGCAGGAGAGCAGAGGCAGCTTTACCCCAGGTGTTATACATGGAGAAGAGGGTGAGGCAATGGCAATCTCTGGTCTGTCATCTTTGTTGGCAGACAAAATAGTTGGTCCTTCAAATCTCCTGCAAGGCAGTACTATCTACATGTCTGCAAATGACCTCACCGGTGTGGGAGCCCGTGGGCTTTTGCCCATCATCAGAGGAACCAGGCATTCACTGACTCATGGCCGGTGCCTGCACAGCCAGCGCTGTGTGAAAGGCAATCTTGGCACGGTGCAGGCTGATAGGAAGCATCCTTACACAGCGAATTTTAGGCCTGAAAAACATCTTATTCCAGATAAAATGAAAATTGGTGATACCCTATCACAAAAGCAGCCACCCATGAGAGGCTTACTTGCTTTAGTAACACGCTGAGAATAATTAAGTTTGAAAATTGTATTTCAGAGAGTGGGGTGCAAGAAAACACAAGGTCTGGATATTTTGGCAAAAGCCTTGGAGGCTTCGACCTAATGTGTTTTACAGCATCACAGGGTGGGGCTGTAGAGCAGTTTCACTTTACATTACTGAAAATACTCTCTGTTGCTCTGGTTCAGTTGGTGATACATCAGTTTTATATGGCAGGGCTTACCACAGTGACTTGCATATCACTTTATATCCAGATGTTTAGGTGCTAAGCCTACTGTTCTGTGCCACTGCAGAGGTATAAAAACCACAGCAAAGAGAAGGGATTGGCTGGCAATAACTTAAGCTCACCAGCCTACTCTATCAGTATTTGCATACAAGTCATGTTGAACTCATCCAGAGTTTGAGGAAAGCCTGACAGAACAGAGCATGTTTATCAGCCTAAAGTAGGCAGGTGGAGGGGCTGCTAGGGAATATTTGAACAATAATCAGTGCATCAGAAGAAGAGGAGTTTTACAGTATGACTTATTGAAAGCACAACTGAAAGTGAGAGGCAAATAGGAGATCAAAGGTCCCCATGTGACTCAGGGCCATATCAAGGGGCTGTAATTGCTCTGTGACTGCCAACTGAATGAGAGGGAGAGAAAATAGCTGTCAGCTGCATGTCAAGAGAGACTGAAGGTGGTATGTGAGATAATATGTGGTGGTCTGAGAGACGGACTCACTCTTCCAGGAAAATAGGAACAAACCCACACATGAGTTTTGACAGTTTGACTCAGTTTTCATCTCTGAGTTTTTGAAGAAACTCACCTAGTGAAACAGAGGGAGGGAAATATAACAAAACAAAAACAAAAAGAATTTGGCCCACATTTTATAAATATGTTCAAACAATATTACCAAAAAAAATCCCACTCCCTGTTTTCTGAAGTGTGTGCATATGACTACCCTTCAAAAACCAGCTGATTCAAGGTATCTTAGGAGCATAGCAAACACTGTCATTCCCAAGGAGGTGGGATCACATTGGAGCAAGGCGTTGTCTCTCCTGCCCTGGGCAAAAAGAAGGGCCAGAGACACCAGAGCCAGCTTGCTGCTCCTCTTGCAAGCTGATGGAAGATGGAATAGAGCTGTTGATCTCAGGGCTGATTCCTGCTTCTACCTTCCACAGCAGCAGCCATCCATCTAGAGTTCTGAATATTGCTGTAGTCCAAGAGTGCCACAGCTTTGCTGTGCTATAAGCACCTGCCTCTTTTGACTTTTCATAGAGCTGGCACTAAGTTTACAGCATCAAGCCTGAGCAGATCTTTGCTCTGCAGCCTTGCCATTAAAGCTGATGGTAGTTCTCCATTGGCTGGAATACAGAGGATTTGATTTTCATCCTTATTTCCACTGAGAAGTACTAAATGAGCATCAGTGGCAACCCAAAAACAGTAGCTGGGACCCTGGCTTAATTTGGAAGCGGCTTAATCAGAATGATAACCTGCTTGCATGAGGAGCCTCTTCTAAGAAGATGCTCCTCTAGCACTGGCTGGATTTATCACTGAGAAATGTGGCTCTGGGAAAAGCAATTGCTCATACAGCAACTGCATCATATTACTGTGTGCCATTTAGTATGGTTCTCTGTTGAACATCTATTGATTTTTAAGGAAGAATGATGTACCGAACAAATTTTTCTTCAATAGGAACAAAATTACTGGTGAATAAGTATCCAGCTTTTAAGGGAGGTGCTGGCTCTCCACCTTTTCTGCAGTATGTGTATTCCTGGCCCTTCAAATAAATCACTGGAGTAGCATTTGCAAATGGATCATCACATCACACTCTGGAACAGGCATGTAATTAACTCCTTGTAAGAGCAAAGGCCAGAATCATCCTTCAGGAGCTGGGTTTCTTGGGATGGTTGGCTAGTTCAGAAATGTGGATAACCATTTGAAAAGTTCAGCCACAGGTGGACCTGCATAGAGGCGCTGTGTGTTAATCTAGCATGAGATTTGGTAGCCAAGAGCCCTGGGGTCTGGTCTCGATTCCATCACTGACTTGCTGTGTGCTTTGGAGAAGGTCATTTAACCTTTCTCTGGCTCATTTTCTCCATTAGTATAAGGGGGGAATGATACTAACCAGCTCCCAGGGAGTCGTGAAGCATGACTAAGCTGTGTTTGTCATGTACTGTGGAAGTACAAAGTATATCTAAGGCCTCCAGGAGCAAAGATAGGAAGTGCTGACAGGAGTTGCTGGCTTCTAGCCCAAGGCTCAGCCCCAGCATGTGGCTTCCAGGAGTGCCAGAAGGGAGCATTAGGTTTGTCACATGCATAATTCTGTGTCTTGTTTTGTATCGCCCAAAGGACTCTGTTCTGTTAATTATTTTTCTTATTATCTCTGCTATGACAGTTGTGAGTCCCTCTTGGGAGACCTGGCTCCTGATTGTAGCACAGTCCCCCCTGAGGAGGGGAAGTGGAGAGGGAGGTGCTGATCTCTTCTCCTTGGGATCCAGTGACAGGACACATGGGAATGGTTCAAAGCTGCGCCAGGGGAGGTTTAGACTGGACATTAGGAAGCATTTCTTTACCGAGAGGGTGATCAAACACAGGAACAGGCTTCCTAGAGGGGTGGTCAGTGCTCCAAGCCTGTCAGTGTTTAAGAGGCATTTGGACAATGTCCTTAACATGCATTAACTTCTGGTCAGCCCTGAACTGGTCAGGCAGCTGGACTAAGTGATCATTGCAGGCCCCTTCTAACTGAAATAGTCTATTCTATTCTATTCTACAAGCACGAGGAATGCCTTCCCAGAGCACCATGAGCTTGCTTGAATCTCCAGTGCCTCACCTGGGCTATGTTGGATGACTGTTTCAGTGCAACAACAGCCCCCAAAAGGGAGAGAGTCTCTTCACTCAGTTCTCTTCAGCTTTCCCTAAACGTGGTTTTTTGATGGCTGGTGGGTTTTGGGGTTTTTTTGTTTGTTTGTTTTTTGCATGATCAAACATTATTATCAGCTTCTGTTGGCTTTGTTTCTACTTGCAAAGTAGTTATCTGCATAGAGAGAGAGGGGGCTTGAGGTAGCCTACCCTGTAATGAGGGAGGGGTGAGCTTCTCACATCTGCTATAAGGTGCAGGCAAGTAGCAACATGCGAGCAGTTGTACGTCTTATAGTGATACAGACCAGCTGAGATAAAGCAGCATATTGTTGGTCTCTGTGTGCATGTCAAAGTCCTGAGAGGTTCTGTGGTGGTCAGCATTAGGGATCTCGTGGCTCCCGATTTGCTAGCAGGGGTTGTTCTGAAGCGCAGAGAGGTATCTTGCCTACTTGGTGTGTGTGGAGGGGGACATAGTTGGAAAATGTGAACAAACCTCACTCATTTAAATAGAAAAAAGAATCTGAAGCTACAGTAGCCTTTCATTTACACCTTTTCAGTCCAGCAACTGCATGGATGTTCCTCCTGATCTACCACAGCAGAACTGAAGAGCATGGTCGCTTTTAATTGGAAGCAAGTACCTTTTAATTAGCCAGCACCATGCTGACAGATGTAGTGCCTGAAAAGAGGCACTGAAAAAGAGGCCTGAGTGAGTGTCTGAAGCATGTTGCAACCCTTATAATTTCAGAACTCCTAAGAGGAAGGGTGTCTGCTATTATTCAAGCACTCTTGTTATGTGGCTTCCCATTGGAAAGGCTTAATTTGTCTTGTAGCTCTGTTGCTCAGTGGCATCACAGACGAAATACTTTGCTTTCACTGTAAATTGTTTCAAGGCCAGGCAACGATGAACAAGTGCATGGGCATCGTGTTACAAAGTTCATCCAAGGTGCGCTTGGCTATATGAAATAAACACTTAATAAGCAGCTTTGACTTGAGAATGTCATGGCAAGCAGGTTTAAGTGGGTATATCCTTCCACCTTTTCTTGAAACACATCTCAGCTGCTCTCCTGCTGTTCTGGTATGTACGCTTTGTGGTACCAGGCACAGTGAGCACTTAATCATTTTACAAGGCAGCCAAACACAAATTACGAAGCCAATTAACAAGTACTTTCATTTATAGGATTTATACTGTAGCTTGGCTCTATTCATACACAGACTAGCGTAGACAGCCCAGTTCAGGAAAGTAATTTTACATCTGTCCAATTGCCATGAGTGTAAATGGCACTTCAGCACTGGTTTACATGCTGTGCCCCAGCTTCGGGGGCAAGTTAGTCTCCTAACCAGGGCATAGATTAATGGGCCAGGAGATGAGCTCCTGGCTGTGCTGCAGATATGATCTGTGATGTTGGCTGAGTTGCTCAATCTGTGCTTTAAATTAAAATGAGAATGATGTATCTTTTTCACTTTTCTGTATATATTTAGATGGCAAATTCTTCAAGACTAGGTTGCATAGAGCAGGAGGGTCTGTACAGCAACTAACTTCATATATCTGAGCTGTGGCATAATATCCCCCTGCAATCAGAGGTGGCAGAGAGGATTCATCTTCAGGTTGTTTAAATAGGCATCTGCTATGAATCAGTCTTCAGAGGAACCACCATTAACCCACTCTGTGTCTTAACACAACAAAACCACCGTCTTGGCTGAGACTTCAGGCATTACTGTTTAACATGGGCGTTTTCAAAAATGCACTGGTGTTCATGAATAATAAGATTAGTAGTAATAATAATTAGCAGTTTGAGGCACCTTTTAATGTGTATAATGCCATTTGTCCCAGAGTACTTAGAAGATTGTAGTCACTTGCTCTGGAGATGGCTGAAATGCAGCCAACTCTGGGATGAAACAAAGCTCCTATTTGAATACCGTGGAGTGAAGTCACGTAACCTTTTAGGACAGAAAGTGAGTAAGAAGGTTGTCCTATCCCTCCAGGTTTATGCACTTGCTTTTTATACAGGAGAAGGAGGTTATTAGAATATCTGGGTGCACTGGACAATTGCTCTTCTGGCCTAGTCCAGATGGGTCTAATTTAAGAGAGAAAGGAATTAGCCAACATTCACTTACAAGACAAAATGGAAGAAAAAAAAAGAAAGAAAAAAAAGACCAAAAAGGGACCTCATCCATTCATGCAGAGATCTGTGTTCTCATACATTTCTTAATCCTGCTTTTTCAGCTGCTTTAAATTATAGTTCAGCAAGGTATTAAACAGACATAACTTCGAACACAAGAAGGAAAAAGGACACAAATGGGACAATTCTAGGTACAATAAACCATACCTGTCATTCAGAAGTCCTGCTCATTCTTGGACTGAAACTGCAGTTAAAATGCAATTCATAAAAACGGCACTGTGTTATTCAGCAGGTCTTTCCCCTTGGTTTTTTACTCCTGGTATAGTTTTACAGAACAAATATGGTTAAAAGAGCATGTTACTAATTAAGGATTAGTTAGTTCTAGCTGGGCGGGTCAACTGGAGTCTGAAGGAGCCTCTGATAGCCTGGTCTGCCTGCTGGTGTTTGTATTACTGGTGATGAGATGTGAGAAAGATCAAAAAACCAAAATGAAACTGCCAGTGGCTGTGCAGACACCAAGTGAGGCAAGCTGACGAAAAATGTAGGGAAACCCTCCTTCCTGTAAGAAAGCCACAAGGTCAGACTTAGAGAGCTGAGGTTAGTATGAAGCCTTTGGAAGGTCATTGTGCTATTCACATTAGTACTACGTTCCTGCCTGGTTTAGGTCTCAGCCACCTGAGAGATCTCACTGCTAGTGCTTTGTCCAGGTGCTACACAGCAGTCTCTGAGAGGACAGCGACTGGCTTTATTTAAATGGACACTATTCCTGTCTGCATCTGTTTTAGCTGAGTGCAACAAAGATTGTGTCCTTTAGATAAATCTCTTCCATTAAAGATACTTTGGTTGAATTTGCTCTGCAGTGCTATCGGGGAAAAAAAAACTGATATTAAAATTTATTACTCAGTCAAACTGTCCAGCTTTTTACAAGACTAGAACAAGGAGCTGAAATCTGCATTATAGGACTTCCAAAATCAATGCATTTAAATAGCATGCTTAAGAACGGGATAACAACTTCAAGTCCCTAGTTTTGAGAACTTTCTCCTTAGGGTGTTGTAAGATTGGAGGCCAGTGACATGCTTAACTTCTCCAGGAGAAGGTTTGTTCCATGATATCTCATGTCCTGGAGTTGCATCAATATTTTGGTGAGAGTAGCATTTGCTTTTCTAAGGGAGCTGTCAGATCAGTCACTGGGTGAGAATTTATCTCCGTTTTGAAATTTTAGCTATGTGTAAGCTTAGTGCCTCTGGTCTGCTGCATGCACCTACAGGACATAATATTTAAGGCTGTAACTGATGCTAAAGAGTTAATAACAAATTCCTTGGGAAAGTATGCAGCCCTTTGAGGCAGAATAGGGTTTCAGACTGTACAAAAGAACTGCTGGATCTCCCGTGACAGGACTAGGAGAGGAGATGGAGATTTTGTGTGTGTGTGTGTGTGTGTGTGTACGTACACTTCTCTACATACTTAAAGGAGGTATCATAATTGCCAATATATTTTGTTCAGATATTGCTAATGGGTCTCATTCTTCTCTGGGCAACCAGTCACAGTATAGAATAGGATGGTGCAAATCAGAGCTACATCAACTGACAATTCAGTACCAGGAGTTTGACTTCCTGAGTTCCCTATTATCCCTGTTCCCATCCTTTACTGACAGACAACAGCAGTTGAGACCTTTTGATATACAGGCAACTCTATGGTTATGATTTAGGTGATATACAAGTGAGAGATAACAGAAGAAGGAAAAATTGCTCAAGCCTTGTAGTGGTCATTGTGACCCAATACGAATCTCTCATATGTTAAAGTTAGAATTGCTTTCTTTGCTTGGGCAGAGTGTGCTGCTGACTACAGACCCTAAACAAGGCTCATCAGAAGAGTCCTGAGGACCTTCTCATCACTATAGCAGCTTTCCAATCCTCTGATTTCACTGACCTAAGACTGGAACTTGCGTTTTTACTAGGTAGGGGAATGTCTGTATACTGGCACTTCTTGAGCAAATAAAGCTGTATCATCAAAGCTACACTTTTTACTATTTAAATAGAGCTACCTCCAAAAACGTAGTTCACCTGTTATAAATGTGTCTTCTCTGAGAGATTGTGGTGACAGGGATACTGGAAAAGGATCACAGGTCTTTAGACCCCCTGACAGATGGGATGCAAAAATATGAAGTAAGATGTGGCCAAAACCCTCAAGCACACAATCAAGTCCGTATGGCTTAATATGTCAGCTGATTCCTGGTAACTGCATTGTCTTAGCAAGCAAAAATGTGAGATAAATCCTGTTAACTAAGCCTCGTCCATACATGTTTATGCAAATGTGTGTTCCCTCCTATTTGTGATGGGATATGAACATGCAGAAGGAGTGTTACTGGAGCTCAGCTGATGTGTGGTATCTCATCCTGCAGTGACTTCTGTCTGGAATTCCCTCACTTTGCCTGTGGAGATGTGATGACAGAAGGACTGGGAGTATCTGCAGTCACTGCCTTGACTTCCCTGCTCGTTTTCTGTGCAGAGAGATTCTGCTGAGAAGTATCTGTCCTCTTCTCCTCCTTTTCCACAAAGTCCTGAATGGGAGTGCCCACAAGGACAGGCTTAGGGGGAGCATACTACAGGAGTCAGCTTTGCTCCAGCTGGATTCTGTCCAACCCCAGTTTTCTCAGAATGCAGAGAAAAACATGCGTGCAGCCCATACAGGATTTCAACTAAAGCCCTTTAAGGGTTTTCAAACAGTCCCTGTGTTGTTGAGATTTCATTGTGGTTCTTCATTATGGGTTCTGGAATATTTTACTCCAGACGTGCTCGGAACTTTGTTACAAGGTTCACTAAGACACTGATGAACAAGGGGCATGTATCTATTTTTACATTCTGTGGAGAGAAGTCCAAGCAAAACTTGGTCCTAGAAATGAATGACGAAAAACTATGACTTGCTTTTATAACTTTTCCTTTCCTTCATTGGTAGCCTAACAGTTTGTAATTTTTCTGCTTGTTCATGCAGGAACTACCTCTTCAGACTTAGTCTACACAACATTTCTCTTATTCAGGTATGTTCACTTTTTACTCTTTTGTTTTATTTGACCTGCTAATGAATGTTCTGTAATATTCGATGCACATTTTCAGAAGGCTGTATAGCGTAAATTTGCCCAGAGTGATGGAGCAGGAAGAAGATGAAGTCAGAACCAGATGCTTATTCCCACTCCAACGATAATGCTGGGGGAAGGGCTCTTCTACTCTTGCGCATTTGGACAGCGCTCTCTACTCTTGATTCTTGAGTGTTTGGGTGGTAGTGGAATCTGCCAAAACCATGGCGTCTTAAGGAACAAAGCATGTAGTGTGACTGATACAGGCTTAAACACAACAATCAATAGAAATCCATGGCTTTCATTAGAGGAGGTGTCAGCAACATGTAGGAGAAGCTTTTACTATTCATGTCCATCCTCATTTTTAGCCATTGTTGGCCTTTGTGAACATGGATTGCTGAGGGAGCTGTTTTGCTGAATGCGTTGCTAAAATCAGGATTGGACTTGCAAGTATTCAAGAGGCAAAAGGGGGTTGAAAAATGTGTGTTACCCATGGCAGAATGGAGGCAAAGCAGCTAAAGTTTGAAAGGGCTTGCAAATACCCAGCAGGATGAGGACTTTCCTCCCACTGCACTGAATATGGAATTGAAAGATGCAGCAAAGATTGGTGAAAACCCCAACTGCTTGTCATTAAATAAATAAATACTTATGCTGTGGGATATTTACCATCTTCTACAGTTGCTGGAGCACCAAAGATGTATTCAGCATTTTCCAGGCAGACTGAAGGGCCTTCCTCCTGTACCTGACCACGTAAAGAAGCCATTAGTGTACTACTGCCAGCCATTCTGATGTGCATAAGCCTTTTGCTGTTATAAAGAGTTACAAGTATAGCTGGAGAGAAGAAAAGATGTTTAATGGTTGTAAAATGCATTGAATCTTCCTTTAAAAGGAAAACAAAGTCCGGAGTTACCAATGACAACAATTAAGAGTTAGAGAAGCTGATACTCCCATTTGGCAGTAGTTTCCCTTTGCAGAACCGTATTAGCATGGTTGGAAGGCTTCCAGTAAGTACACAGGAGAGGGAAGTCTCTGTAGTTATGCGAGGTGTCATACCTTCTGCAATGCCTGTTATCACACTGCCTGACACAGCCTCTTGTGCTTGTCAGACAAGGGATCCCCTCCCACAAAACCCGATTATGAATCTCCCTTATACACTTCTGAAGTCAGGCTTGGCTTGGGCCCTTTTTCAGTGCAGTGAGTTTCCTTTCCTACACTGCAAAACATGGGAAGTCTCCTTCTATGGCACTGGAGGATGCTGTGGGATCTCCGGTTAACATAATGAGCTTAGTTTGCTCCTGCTTTCTGGGTGTATCCGGTCACTTTGCCAAGACTTTTTGCATGACAAAGAGAGCATGGAATTATGTTGACACACGTGTTGGGAATGATGGAAGCGATTGTTTCCCGACCTAATGGTTGCCTAAGTAGCTGCTTGGCTTGTTTCCATAAAGCACATGATGTGGCTTAGAGGCACCCCCTCCCACCTTCCCGTCGCTGTGCACCATTTTAAAGATCAGATCAGAAACTGAGACAAGAAATGCAAGGAATTTGCAGTTAGTTCTATAGGGTGTGAGAGTGCAGTTTAGGAAGTAATCACAATGCTAAATTGGGTTGGTTTATATCTCCTCTTTGCTTGTAAATAAAATACAATGTGGATCTTGTCAGGCCTGATTCGGGGATAGTTTTTCATCTTGAGATTGTGGTCTGATTTATTTCTTCTCATGGGACTTACTCTTCAGGTTACCAGTGGTGCTAAATCTGCTTCAAGGTGCAAGAGTGTGTTGACAGATGTCTGCTCCCTTGCATTTGTATTTCCATGAGGTGAGGGCCGAAACACAAGAAGCACAATCTACAGAGACATCAGGATATGCTGGTTGTGGGGCAAAGCCTGGCAGCGTGAGGAATGTACCTCTCTACAGCAGGGTTAGGTGGAATTTAAAGCTGTTTTACACTAAGTGTTCTTGTGCAATTAGCTATTTCCCTAGGCTGCACTGTCCCTGTCGGGAAAAAGCAAGAGTGCATTTCAGCCCCACAGTTGTCATGGAAAGGAGTGGAGGCCAGGGTGTTCCTGTGAAGGAGATGACTCTTAATTGTCTTTTCAGCAAGGGTGGCAACAGCATCCCGCAGGAGCAATATCATGGTGCCGCTGGTACGAGCACAGCGAATTCAGTACTTTAGTCTCTCATTCTGTAATGGGTAGATTGACTAGCTCACTCTACCTAATGCATGTTTTCCTGACAATTATCTGTTCTTTAACCAGAAAATGAATCTTCCCTGCCATTGAGCAGGCCATAATGTTTTTCATTGCGCATTACTTTATCCATTCCTTTCCAATGGGAATAAATTCTTCTTTTTCTGGATTATAATCCCCTTTATGAATATTGCATGCCACAAAGCCAGTGTTAAATGTGTTGTTACTCTCTGATTTTAGAAAGGTTTTTAGCTTCCAGACTTTAAACACTGCGCTTTTCCCTTATACCTGTTGAATGACTGTGGAAGCCTTTCATTCAAGCCCAATGGAAAATCAATTAAAATAAGGAAGAGTTCTCCATCAGCTTCAAGGATCGTTTTGTGAAACTGTTACTCCTGAAAATAGGTTTTAGGAGTCTTCAGTTCCAGAAACTAAAGTTATGGATTTACTCCTGAATCTGTGTTGGACTGCCAGTAGTTAAACTTAATTTTGTAATCTCTACAGCAAAGAACACTCTGAAGTATTATGTAGCCACTCCATGTAGTCTGGAGAGGAAGTTATTGTCTTGGAATTGCAGTAGGCTAAAATACAAAATTTAACATTGTATGTGCAAGTTACTGGAAAAGAGCTGTGTAAAAAGATAGCATTACCCTGCAGAACAGTTGAGATTTCAGGGAAAGTGAGGAAGAGAGGTAGATTTTAGGATGTCAGCTGTTGGACCATATTATAAAGGGGTCATTTCTTTCCCTTTCTTAGCTCTCAGCTGCTCTACCATGTGCTGCAGCTTTCTTCTCACTTCGATTTTTCTGTTGGTTCTGCTGAGGTTGTTTCTCCAAGACTGTAGTGCTGAGCTTTTACGTGAGAACTAGGAGCAGAAACTGAAGCAGAACAAGTTCTTTTCCTACTCTGCAGAACAAAATGTTCTAACTTCTCTGAGAATTTTTTTTTGTCCCTCTCTCTGTTTCTGAAATGTTTCAGAAATTCCATTTGGGACCTGAGAAACCTTTCACCAAATGAGTTTTGGTTGCATGAGAAACTTTGGTGGTGGTTAATTTTTTTGTGAGAAACGTTTTTGGCTGAATGTCAATATCCAGAAGGAAATTAAGGGTAGGATATTTTGGGGTCACCTGTGATTTTGTCCACCTGTCTTTCTTGCCAAAATCGAGGCACGTTGTTAAAGAATTTCTGAAAATCAGCATCTTGAGATGTCCCAGGTGGTGTATCCAAAAGCACTTGTTAATTTTGGAAAGTTTGGCATGTAGCATTCAAATTCTTGCAGCAGTCAAGAAACATAGTTTTAAAATGGGTACTCTTCTGTAAATGTTTTAGCACCTCTTTTAAACAAAATCCCTGCAACATGTTTCATCTCTGTCTGTAAATGGTCCTCTAGTATGCATTGTAAGCTCTAAGTATCATGGTGGGATAACTTACACAACTGGAGTGCTGCAACGAATGGCTACAAACTCTTCAGAAGGGATAGATAAGGAAGGAGAGGCGGTGGGGTAGCCCTGTATGTCAGGGAGTGTTTCAACTGCCCAGAGCTGAATGATAGTGACGATAGGGTTGTGTTTATGGGTTAGAATCAGGGGGAGAGCCAACAAGGCGGATATCGTGTTGGGAGTCTGTTATAGATCACCCAACCACGATGAGGAGGCAGAAGAAACATTCTAAAAGCAGCTGGGAGAAGTCTCAAGATCACTAGTTCTTGTTCTCATGGGGGACTTCAACGTACCAGATGTCCACTGGGAATACAACACAGAGGGTAGGAAATGATCTAGGAGGTTCCTGGAGTCTGTGGAAGATAAATTCCTGACACAGTGAGCCAACCAGAGGAGATGCCCCGCTGGATCTGCTGTTTACAAACAGGGAAGGACTGGTGGGTGATGTGATGGTTGGAGGACGTCTTGGGCATAGCGATCATGAGATGATAGACTTTCTGATTCTTGGAAAAACAAGAAGCAGGTCAACAGAACTGCTGCCTGGGACTTCTGGAGGGCTGACTTTGGCCTGTGTAAGAGCCTGGTAGACAGAGTCCCTTGGGAGATAGTTCTGAAGGACCGAGGGGTCCAGGAAGGCTGGACATTTTTCAAGAAGGTAGTCTTAAAGGCACAGGAGCAGGCCATCCCCATGTGCCAAAAGACAAGCTGGCGGGGGAGAAGACCAGCCTGGCTGAACAGAGAGATTTGGCTGGAACTCAGGGAGAAAAGGAGAATTTAGCACCACTGGAAGAGTGGGCAGACACCACTGGAGGACTCTAAGAATGTTGCAAAGTTATGCAGGGCAAAGATTAGAGAGGCAAAAGCCCAGCTAGAACTCAGGCCGGCAACTGCCATAGAAAATAATAAAAATGTTTTTACAAATACATTAGAAACAAAAGGAGGGCCGAGCATAATCTCTGTCCTTTATTGGATGCAGTGGGGAACATTGCCACAAAGGATGAGGAAAATGCTGAGGTACTTAATGCTGCCTTTGCCTCAGCCTTTAATAAAAAGATTGGTTGCTCTCAGGGTACTCAGCCCCCTGAGCTGGAAGACCGGGATGAGGAGCAGAATGAAGTCCCCACAGCCCAGGAGGAAACGGTCAGTGAGCTGCTGCTCCACTTAGACACACACCAGTCTATGGGGCCAGACGGATCCACCCAAGGGTGCTGAGGGAGCTGGTGGAAGTGGTCACTGAGCCACTCTCCATCATTTATCAGCAGTCCTGGCTCACCGGGGAGGTCCCAGCAGACTGGAGGTTAGCCAATGTGATGCTCATCTACAAGAAGGGCGGGAAGGAGGATCTGGGGAACTACAGGCCTGTCAGCCTGACCTCAGTGCCAGGGCAGGTTATGGAGCAGATCATCCTGAGCGCATCACACGGCACATACAGGACAACCAGGGTATCAGGCCCAGCCAGCATGGGGTTATGAAAGGCAGGTCCTGCTTGACGAACCTGATCTCCTTCTATGACAAGGTGACCTGCCTAGTGGATGACGGAAAGGCTGTGGATGTTGTCTACCTGGACCTTAGTAAAGCCTTTGACACCATCTCCCACAGCATCTCCTGAAGAAACTGGCTGCACATGGCTT
>JAVJGI010000064.1:30850360-30915374 GCA_035590275.1 Ibycter americanus | reverse complement strand
AGCAACCCCACACAGCGCTACAGGCTGGGGCAGAGCGGCTGGAAAGCTGCCTGAGGAAAAGGGCCTGGGGGTGCTGGGTGACAGCCGGCTGAACATGAGCCAGCAGTGTGCCCAGGTGGCCAAGAAGGCCAGCAGCACCCTGGCTAGTATTTGAAACAGTGTGGCCAGCAGGACTAGGGAAGTGATCATCCCCTATACTTGGCAGTGATGAGGCCGGTATTCAGTTTTGGGCCCCTCACTACAAGAGGGACATGGAGGTGCTGGAGCATGTCCGGAGAAGGGCAACAGAGCTGGGGAAGGGTCTGGAGCGCAAGTCTTATGAGGAGCGGCTGAGGGACCTGGGGTTGTTTAGCCTGGACAAAAGGAGGCTCAGGGGGGACCTTATTGCTCTCTCCAACTACCTGAAAGGAGGTTGTAGCAAGGTGGAGGTCGGTCTCTTCTAAGTAACAAGCAATAGAACAAGAGGAAATGGCCTCAAGTTGTGCCAGGGGAGGTTTAGACTGGAGATTAGGAAAAATTTCTTAGCTGGAAGTGTGGTCAAGCATTGGAACAGGCTGCCCAGGGAGGTGGTGGAATCACCATCCCTGGAGATGTTTAAAAAACGCATAGGTGCGGTGCTTAGAGGCACAGTTTAGTGGTGGACTTGGCAATCCTGGGTTAACAGTTGGACTTGATGACCTCAAAGATCTTTTCCAACCTAAATGATTCTATGATTCTATTAGACATTTTATAGAACACATTTTTCAAATTATGTGCACTTGGAGCACATGCTCTTTAATTTATGCATGGGTCTGAAACAAGTTTAACTCCTAATCTGCAGCTTTCGCATTCAGGCCATAGAAAAGTCACTTTTATACTGGAGTTTGTAATTAATAGAGTAGGTGGAAGGGTCATTTTAAAAACATAAGCCTTTGAGCAAATTTTTAAAAAGGCATGATGCTGACTAGGGCTTCTTAGCAAGGAAAGCTGTTCTCTGGTGTGCGTTAAAAGCAGGCTACTTGGCAGGCATGTCATAAATCCCAGTGCCTAGCGCCTGTTCACACTAATTTTACCTGGAACTTATAGTTCTCAATTGAACTGAGTGGGAAATGATTTTTCCAACCTTTTTGAGATGACAATATTTCCATCCTTTTTGCGCTGAGATGAAAACAAGACTTTTTGGTGTCTTTGTAAAATATGAAATAGAAGGCGATAGACACATGGTTACTTGGGATACAAATATTCTGGGTCAAGTTATTTTCTGAAGCATCAAGAGAGAGGATTTGAATGTGCATTTCTCTCATCTCAAGCGATTGACCTGGGTTTGGAGCATCTTTTTTCCTTTCCTTTATGTTTGTGACCAAAAATTTTCCTCTGGATCCAAGGTTCCCTTCTGGACTCTCATCTGGTAAGTTTACTAGAAACTGTTAGAATTTCATAAAATGTTTTGATTTCAATTATTTGTTTTAACGGAAGATCTTTTGTGAAAAACTTTCTAACCATCACTGTGAGGTTTGTATGCAGACCAGTTATATCAGGTTAATAGCATTTAAAATACTTCAGGAGTTGGTATGTGTTCTCTTTCTTAAAAACAAACTGTATTTTAGCAGAATATAAAAGAATAAATGGGTTTGGCTATTGCAAAACTATTTGGAAGACATTATGTTATTTCATCTGTTAAAAAAGACACAAAAATTTTGAGTTTGAGATATGCTTTAATTAACAATGTAATATTTTTTCCTGAGGACAAAAATTAAGTGAGGGCTAAGTTCAGAGACAGAGCATGTTAGTTCATCAGTAGTCATACCCTGAATTCGGTAGGATTGCCTGTGGAGTTACGCACTGTCCAGTATCACATGGGCTGCCAGGATCTAGGTCTCCAATTGGCAGATCTACGATTACCCCACTGCAAAACACAAAAATGCTACAAAACACATGACTTTATTTGCTTTTCAAATTTTGCTCTGAATTTATAAATAAAGGCACCTATATTCATGTGGGCTTTTTGAAGGAACTTACCCAGTCACTAGGGCAAAACTTGATGAACTTCTCAATCCTACTGGAGGCATAAAACTTAAACCCAAGTTTAAATTTAACATCATGCTTAGGCAGTATCAGCTCTTAAGACTTGATCTGAAGCTTATTGAAATCAATTTCTTTCTGCTGATATTGTGGGGCTTTGCAATGGGCATTTTTTCAAATCTGAAATAGGCACAAAATGTTTCTGTATAGTCCTGTAGCAGATGAACTGCAGCTACGTATCCAGTGCATTTCCAGTAAGCATAGTGTTAGTCCAGTTTTTCTTCCCTCAATCCAAGAAGCAGACACATCCCTGCTACAGAGGTGAAGCTCTTAAACTACACAGCTGCTCCTGAAGACACACTTCCCTCCCTGCTACTTCCTGGACGGATCTTTTAACTCTGTGGTGTAATCACTGGTAAATCAACAGTACGTATCAACAAAGTATAGTTAATAATAATAAAACTTGCCTATCAGTCCTCAATATGTCACATAGCAACAAATGGAACAGGTTTCATATTTTGCACTTTGAATCAAACCGAGCATTAAATGCATTATTTTCTACTTATTTAGGGCTCAGTAGTGCCACATTTATGTGTGCTGATGAAAATATGCTCTGCAAGTGTATAGAAGTGTGAGGAGAGGTGGCAGAGTTTAACTTGGTTTTTCTCTGTATAGTAGAATAAAATATGATAAACAAAACCAACAGGGAGCAGCGAGTAATATAATTTACAGCACAAATTGTCACTCAAGTAATCTTTCCTGGTGAAAATACTTCACTGGGAAATTTTAAGGCTTCAGAATATGTTCCCAAAGCCCTGGCGCTCATCAGAAAACGTACAAATAATAGATAAATCTTACATCCCCAAGAGATGCTGGATAGGCACCAGATGGGGCTTGGAGGGCCCGAATTTGTACTGCTGGCTCTGCCTGCAGGCGCCTGAGGGAAAGTTAATCTGCTCGGTTTATCTGCCTGGTGTTTGCTCGCGTGTGAAATAGGGATATAGCACTCCTTTATAAAGTGCTGTGAGTTTTGTCAATAAAAAGAGGTAAAAGTATTGTATTTCAGATTTACTTGCAGAAGCATCCTTGAGCCAGAGCCATTCCCATTTTTCAAAATTTCCTTTCAAAAATCATGAGGAAACTAGGCATTGATATGCAGCACAAACCCTTGGGTGCTCAGCAGCTGACCCAACTTTGCTGAAGATATTTATTTCTTCAATCTAGTTGGAGTGTCAAGATTATCATCCAATTTAAAATCCAGTTTGGGAAGTAATTTTGGGAAAGAGTGAGAATACTTTGCCTATCTCTATGTACCACTGAGCTGCCTGACAGGAACTCCATTTTGAAATATTTAGGAATAAGCTTCACTTTCCAGAAGTAATTTTCTTAAAAGCAGTTTATTATTTGTTTCTTGCAGATTCCCAGATACTTCTTTGAATTATATGGTGCATATTTCTAGATAAAGCACTTATTTTTTTATTTTTAGGCCAATGCAGTTCCCTCATTTAAAAACATAATCAAAACCTCTACTAGAGCAGATGCAGTCTTTAATATGTGGCTCATAGCTGAGTTATGATTGTCACATATTTTATCAGTACGCTACTTTTTTTATTAACAGATTAACATATAAATCTATTCATAAATCACCTTCCAAAGCTGCACCTAAAACCTCTCACTCTCAGCCTAGAGGTTTAAAGCTATTCCATAATAAAGCTTATATTGGCTGAACAAACTTTCTGGCAAATTCAGCTTTTTAATCTTATGGTTTCAGGTTCCCAAATAAAATCTACTCCCTGAATGCATCTTTCCTTAAAATGACTGATCAGGGGCTAGAATGCGACTTTCAGGTACAGGTCTCCCTTCCCAGAATCTAAAAGAGAAATTTCTGCCTGGAATGGGAGACGGGGGAAGAAAACAAGGCATGTCAGACAGGAGGTGAACATGTCTGAAGGCCACACTTCATCCTCCAAATACACACTTCTCCAGCTCCTCGCTGCAGGGAGCTGTACTCTTTAATAGGCTACAGCATATGCTGTTGGGAACCAGCCTTGTGCTGATGTTACTCATCAGCTGAAATTCAGAGAACAGAGAAAGCAAATCTCCTCTCACACTCCGTAGTGTTGAGTGATTTCTGAATACAACACCCTCTCTGTCTAAGAGAACCCAACTCAGAGGCCCATTTATAGCCAGCAAAGCTTTTAAGCCCAGGTTTAGCTTTAAATAAATGCCTGTTTTCCTTTGAGACTTGACTGAGTTAAGAACATGCTGCATGCTCTACCAAGTGAGAATACATTTCAATATGAGCATTCATAGATTTGCTAAACTGGCTCAGAGTGCACTGCCTAGTTGTGATCAATGTAATTGCCCTCTGAGGTGAGTGAGCATTTAGGTATGGTAAAGGAAGTTCTCAGAGATATATATATATATTTGAATATGTATTTTTATATATATATACATATTTACGTACCCATACACAGGAGGATCATATACATAGGCCTCTATAGCATGTATAGGAGGTTCAGGAGCTATACCTGTTTGGATTCATACTTGCATTAAGCAGAGCAGCCTTCTTGAAGTCAGCGAAGGCCACAGAGCTGATTTACATCTGGAGGGGAACTACCCTGTTACGCTCAGACAGTGAAGTGAGGCTTGCGTGATGAGTGTCAGCTGTGGATTGCGAGCCCACTTTCCTGGGTAATTTGTTAGTTGTCATTCCCTCCTTCCCTGCCTCACCTCACCTAAAAACCAAAATTACTACAGGGGTTTTGGTCTTCACCAGCAAACATTATGAGCAGGATTCAGAAACTGAGAATTTAATTAGCTGCTGAAGTCACTTACTGATAACAGTGGCATATTGGGCTCTTTATTTGATAAAATCCTGTCAGGCATTTTACGTGTAGGGAATGAAGGCTGATGTTCTTATTCCTTGCAACTTACAGTCAGGATCATTAAACACCCATTAGAAAGGGGTGGGAAAAAAGAAAAAAAATATTCCTTGGACTTCTCATTTCTTGTCACCAATGTTGCTTCTGTATCTTTGCAAAATGTATTTTGGTTTGCTTGTTTACCCCTGTTTCTGTGTAGACTGCTTCCCACTCCACCATCTCCAGGAGGCTTTTGGGGATCTGCGTGTGCTTACACCCTGGCTGTCCCGTACCCTGACACACGCATGCATCTGCAGCTGCTGTCAACAAATCCAGCTCGGCAGATGTTCCTGAGAGGCAAATCAGCCTCTTGTTGTAGGCTGCACCTTAGCTAAACTGACATTTATATAAACTGAGATTTATATAAAAAATATGCTGCTTTTTTATTATTACTTTAGGGATGTGGGATATTTTTAGATATGGGGGAAGTTTATTCTGTAGCTGCAAATGCTGGCTTACCACAAGGCACTGAAAGTGTTTCCTAGTTGCTCCTGTCCCAATTAGGGCACTGAGATGCAATCATTAGTGAAGGCTCTAATGCAGGATGCGCTTAATGCAGCACCTTTGCTAAAAGCAGTCATGTGGCAACAGCAACCCATTGAGTTTCATACGCAGAGCGCAGGGTTCAAGCAGTCAGCTCCTGTTTCATGCTCTCCTGGAGAGGGGGTGATACCTCCCACAGTCTCTCCCTCCTTCAGCAAGCCCAGGTTTGTGAAGGTGGTGAGTTGCTGATCGGTGGAGCCTGGGGAGAGATCCTGGCACCCTGCTGCAGCCAGCACTGCAGTTTGCTGCTTCTCAGGGCTGTGCACTCAGTGAAGTGTTCTTCCTATCTGGGACCCAGCACCCTCAGCCATCCCTGGTGCAGGAGCCAAATTGCACATGCTGGGAAGTCAGAAGTAAGAGAAATCCCTGAAAACACAAGGACTGTGTTTTACAAGATGAACAGTGGAGTATCTGGGCCAATTACTGCAAAAAAGCAGCAGCTGGTTTTTTTTTTAAGACCAAGAATACAAACAAATACCTACATATTATTCTCAAAGCAGAGCTTAAGAGAGATGTAAATGATTCACGTCCCTTGTCCTAGCTCTCTGCAGAGGATTAAGTCTGACCCTGATAGCATCCAGTCGTATACAATGAAAGCATTTAGAAAATCACCATTTATTGATTTGCATCTCTCTAAAAGGGCCCGTGAATGACCTCATGTTTCCTTTAAAACCAACTATTGAGCTCTTGGGAAAAAAAAAAAACTATAGTAAATGCATTTCACGTCAGTGCGTGCATTTTTTCCCCTAGATAAATAAACCTACTTTTCTCTGTTAGTAACAGTTTAGCTGATGTGTGTTTTACAGCTTCTTTTAAATGCAACAGTTCTGAGTAACTAATACGAGGGGATTATTGGAGCCTGGAGCTACACGGCAGAGTCACTAACATGGCCTGCACAGCTGTTACCAGAGACCCAGAGCTGGGGAGCAGAAACAGGAACAGTTTGCTCATCGCTCCCACAGGACATTGGTCCTCTTTCAGCATAGCAAGCACAGTGTCTCTGAATCCTTTGAGACCCTCAAAGAGCTTTGGCCTCCAAGGCTTCTCTTACCTTTCCCAGGCTAAGCTCAAGGAAAGCACAACCCATGTGCAAAGAGAACAAACAAGTAAACAAACACAATCTTTACTGTACCTACAGCATCTCCAGCTATGTGGAGAAAGATGGCAAGTTTTGAGACTCAGAAACCTTTCTTCAGGGCTGCAGTAGAAGTAACAAGCCTCCAGCTAAACAACATCAGGCAACAGCTGCTGTGAGTTACCTGCTAATGAGCAGGCAGTGGGAGAAGAAGGTTGGGTGGAAGAGGGTGAGGGTTGTGGCTGTGGGGTATAAATGAGTTGCTGGGTGCTACCACAGCTTGGACAGTCAATAGGAACAATGATCTTGCAGGTATTCTACTGTCACTGAAATGTTTTGGTTTTTGTTGTTGTTTTGTTTTTTTTTTTTTTTTTTTTTTTTAAGTATTACCACACCATGGTTATACCTATCTGATACATTTTTTTCAGTAGTGTGACTGTGTAGAGGCTAAGATATTCTGAGACTGGGGAGGCTGCACATGGGGAATCAGTGGAAGGACACATGCAGAAACATCATGTATTTAGCTCCATTCTCTATGAGAAGAGTTTGGATAGCATAGACTAGCTGCCTCACTTGTAGACAGCTGTGGGGAGGTAACATGGTTTCTAGCTATCTTCAGTCTGAGCTTTCCTTTTTCCCCATGTGAAACTGAAATAACATTACTTGTCCTTTTGAAGTGCTTTGAAATATGTGGCTTTCTGTTTGAGACCTAAGTATTATACATGATCATATACACTTGTAGATATAGGGAATTTGTCTTAATCATAAGGCTGCGAAGTTGTCATATTCTGATTTGTAGTACATGTAATTTTAAGCAGTTGTTATCTTCACCTCTGCTTTCTAGGTCAGCAATTATGTAACTTCAGCATGTGCACGTGTTTGAAATGGACCCATTTTTCACTACACTTTCCTAAAATTCTTAAATGAAAACCTCATAATGTAAAAACAGAGTAGCTGGGGTCTGGTAGGGGGAAAATACAATAAAAATGTATCCCTTCAGATAAAAATACCTAAAATACAAATAACTCTGTAAATTTGTTTCAAAAAGAACAGCTTGGAAAGAATCTGGGGGGAGGGTTAATAAAAAAATGTCCTCATTGGAAACACTTTTGTGTCAGGAATGTGGATCAATTTCCATACATTATTTTCATTATTAATTAATCACTTAAGATGGAAGACAATCATGGTTTTGAAGTTTTTGAAGTAGAATGTAAAGAAAAAGGAATAACAGGCCTGCAGCCATTTGAATAAGCTACGAGGTTGCTCAAAGAGAGGTGATTTAAGCTTTATTAAGAATGAAAAAGAAGTTTTGAAGTTAGCCTGGGAGCATTAAGAGACGAACTGTAGTTGCCTAAGAGGATAGGATTTTGATGCATGGGGCAGAAAGAAATGATCAATGGTTCATAAATATAATAGTGGTAAACACAGTGACAGGAGAAAAAATGTATGTGGCTAATATAATTGTTACAAATTTAGTAGCTTTTGCTGTGAGATCAGTTACTGAGGATTTAAGAACAAGGCGGAAAAAGGTATTTTTTTTCCCAATACAAGATAAATGTGAAAGCATTGAAAACCAAAAAGGAGTTAGAAGAAGCACAAAGAAGTATGCTGCATTAATCCTGTTGGAGAATCCTTTTGTATTCCCTCATCTTAATTATAAGGCATATTCTCAAAACCCATTTGTGCAATATTTGACCTTGGCAGAGGTCGAATGCAAACATGCTGGAGGGGATGTGAGGGAAGAGCCAGGTAGCAAGGGGAATGTAAGGGCAGGACTCAAACTGAAAGAAATTGGAAAATAAATCCTGGGTTGGCAGGAGAGTGCAGACTGGAGAACAGAACAGAGGAACTGGGTGGAAGGAATAAAAGACACTGCATCAGAGTCATCCTTGCAGGAGAAGGAGCAAATAAATTCCTTGTTGAGATGAAGCTTGGCAGAGCTTGCTACGGCATCAGGTGCTGACGTCTGGTGTTGGAAAAGAGGAGGCAGAAGCAAGGCAAACTGTATGACAGACCAAGCAGGGAGCCTGAAGGCATCTGTTTCCCAGCCTTAGGAGGAAGCTAAGGTGGATTGAGGCTATGCACTGCAGTGGGCTCTGGCCACTTGCAGCAGCAGCAGGCAGGGACTGTGTCCAGCTGGGCTGGGCGTCTGGGGGACAGCAGGGGTTAGAAACCCTTGAACTTTCGGTGGTGAGACAGGAGAGGGGCAGAGAGCCATCGCTTTTGGATTCTTGATAAATCATCCCCATCATTTTTTTCCCAAACTGACTTCTTGTGCTTCTCTGAGACAAATGTTTGATTTACATTGATCAAGTGCTGAACTCAATCACTGCATGTATTGCTGGTGATGTGATGGTATTTGAAATGTGGAGCTTTTGATGTAAAGATGTAAAAAAATGGAAAGATTCAGGTCATTTCTGGCTTGTCATTTCCCCTCTGACCACTGAAAAGCGTTGCTGCATCTGTGGATAACCATAGCCTGCTCAGAGCCTTCCAGAGTATTTAGGACTGGATGGATGTTGGCTTCACGCTTAATTGGAAATGCTGAGGAGAGGAGTTGGGGGCAGTATGCAGGGAATTCAACACTGTTGGTTCTTCACTTTCTCTGTATTTAAGTGTTCCTTGCTGATGGAGCACAGATGGTCTTAGATTAAGGAAAAAACATGCCAGAAATGCAGGCTAGGCTCAGACTGTGGAGTTAAGCTTGACATGAAATAAGCAGAAGGCTGTAATTAGCTTATCAAGAGTGTTAGGCACCTGGTGGAGGAAAGCAAATATGTAATGCACAGTATAGCTATAGAACAATAAAAAAAAAATACTGAAATCTGCTTTATGAAACGTGGGGGACTTTTCATCACTGACTTCCTCTTCCAGCCCAGCCTGGTAACATCTGAAAGGTTCTACTTATTGGTTATTAGTCATTATCAGAAATGATGCTTTCTGACAGTTTGTGATGCTGAGCACGAAACCCCATAAAATGTAAATGTCAAAATCTAGGTGTGTTGCCGATAACTTTCCGGGGAAGCTTGCATGACACTCGCCTGTGCACCGTGTGTACTCCCTGATGTCAAATATCAGTCATCTCACTGCTCCCTCTTGTTCTTTCTGCCTGATTTTTTGCAGCCACACGTTGTCTTTCACCTTAACGCTAGGGTTCAGGCTTTATGGGGCAAGAATTGCCATTTAGTTTTAAGCAGAAATGCCTAGCAGAGTGCAGCTGAGTATTCCATGTGCTTCCACAGTACACGTCAAAATTCTGCTGTCTAGGAGCAGCAGTCTGGATCCTTTCTCTAGGTATGTGAAACAAATGGAAATATGGACATACATCTGCTGACTAAATAGGGAAAGATTCCTTTTTAGCTGAGGATTTGGAATTTTTCCCCATATCCTTGAAGCTTGAAAAACTATTACTTTAAAATGGGGAAGAGCAGAGGGGAGAGTCTGGCTTCGTTTAAATTCCCATGGTACAGGCAGGCTCAGGCAGGATCTGTGTCTTCAACCTTCTCGCTGGCTTGCACAAAACTGGCCTTGGCTAATTAAAGCAATGGCAAAGCTTTCATTTGGTCTTAATAGTGCAACTTTCACTTAATTAAAGATTTCCAGTGTCTTCCCTTTTGGTTGTACTACACCAAGCTTAAGTGCACAACCAGAAAAGAATGTTGATAGGATAAATTGAATCACACGCACATTTAATTGTGCAGTGCCTCCTTTTTCAAGCCAAGACAGGACTCAAACCATGTTCAACCGCTTACACAATTTTAATGAGAATATATTGCAGTGTTTGTCATCTGATAGAGTATTAGGCTCCCCCTAATGCAATAGGTGTGATTTCCCTAAAGAAAAACAAGAGGCACAGAACAGTGAAAATGTCATCTTGAGTTCTTCATTAGTCTCTTTAATACTGCAGGATGTGGTGGTTTAGATTCCTGAATCTCAGCTGAACTGTTGGGAGAATCAGAGCCAAATTGGGCATTTCCTCAAACTTATTTTAGTTCCTTCTCAAAGCAAACAAATAAATGCTGAACACATATATTCAATGATGTAACCTGGAGAGGAATAAAGAATGCAAGACTTCCCCGTTTCAGAAAGCTGATAACACGCAGAGGTTTCACATGTGCTTCAGTGATTACATTTTCAGTTTGAAGCGTATGTGGGAAGATTGCTTTTCATAGCTGAACTCTTAATGTGGGTGCACAAAAATGCACTCAGTTGACTGTGCAGGATTTGTCCAGTCTGTCTTAGAAGCAGAGGGGGAGGGAACGTAAAAAAATGTCTGGTGGAGGGCCCTTAATATCTCTACATAGCAGTAAGCTTCAAAGAGGCACAATGGCAAGGAAACCCAGAGCAGAAAAATGAGGGAGAGTAAAATCGCCTTGCTTGATGCAGAAATACAAAGGAGACTATAGCCATGGTAAATTGATTTTGCACTGAATATGGGCTTGGTCCATTGGAAGGGGTTTTGAACCTCCTACTCCAGAAATCATTGTGCAGAACAGTAAGAGGAGGCTTCTTAGAAGTCTTGTCACATCCATCAGTGGAGCCTGCAAAGAGGAAGAAGGGATTTAGTTCTGAATGGCAACTCTGCCAAAAAACATAAAGGGGTGGAGATGGACATCTTTTGGCGGTGGAGGAGCCTTAAAGGAAGAATTGCCTCCACTTTATCAAGGGCAACCATTGCTGTGACTCTGTTCATTGGCTTGCTTCTTAGAAATGGCTTGTTGTACCTTGTTTGTAGCAAATGAAAAAAAAAAAAAACCACAACAAAACCTGTTCTTTACAGAATAAACAGTGTTGGTGGTGTGAGAATTAGTGCTGTGTGATGCCCACCTGGCCAGTGTCAACTGCACCTCCATGTGCATTGACTGTGCTGTGCTTATATTCCTGACCTGTGCTTGACTGCAGTGGAATTTTTTTTTAATAGTTTTGACTCAGTGTATTTTAACCTCTTTATTTAGCTATTTTATTGATTTATCATATAATCTTATGTCTCTGTAATCTCCAGTACATTTAGTAAATGTTTGTTGTCATAAGCTATAAACTGAAGGTGACATGGCAAGAAACCAAATTCCACTGTGGGTGTTAATTACCCAGTATGCTAAAAATCTTGTCTCAGGTTCTGTATGCTTTTGATCTTCAGTAGTAGGAAACACTGTAAGTCATCCTTCGTCAACATCCACTGTGCTGTTCTCCAGTTGTGGATGTTGTCATTCATTCTAAACTGGCTACAGGTGAGAACTTTAAGGTCCTTTTTTACTAGCATGCCAAATGTCCCAGTTAACTAAGACTATCAGTCTGTATTTGGCCCTGTACATGCTTTTGCGTACTTAAAAGCAATAGAAATATCTAATGGATTAAGTTGTTTTAAAAAAAAAAAAGATAAACATTCCCATATAGTTCTTGCAACTAAATCATTGTAGTGTTAAGCACTTGCAAGCAAAATAAGGTGGATCATCAGCAAAAGTAAATCATTGTCACGGACTGACAGTTTTCTTTACGTAGAGTGATGAAAATACAAACACTAGATAGTGGACACAGAAATCCAGTGCCATCTTTATCTCTCTTCTTCAGAGCTGTATCTTTCTTCCGAAGTATAATGTTGGCGTGTTCATCTAACATTGCTGCGTAAATACGTAGCTGTCAGTCTAAGCTCAGCATACAGCCACAGCAGAGTGTGTACTCCTCCTTTCTTTACCTCTGTGGACAGCACTGCAATCCAATCTGTTGCTAAAACCTGTAATCCGGACATCATTCCTAACTTCCATAAGCCCATCTGTTCAAGTATAGCATGACATCCATAGTTCCTGTTGTTGCTGGATCACCAGTATCTTTGCATCCTTCCACTGATTCACCTCTCTTTGGACATATCCTTGTTGCATTGCATTATTGCTTGTATTAATTTTAAGAGGTTTTCACAGATCTGCTTATTACTTTGTGTAAGAGGCTAATCCCACTTTAAATCAGCCCATGAAGCCAACATCTCTCTCCCCCTTGGTTAATGTGCCTTCTCCTCTTGCTTTCTCCCATGTGTCCCGTTTGTGTCTCAGAAGAATTGCATCCTTGATATACTAAAACTCTTCTGGTTACAAAAATCTCACCATGAATGATGCGGCTGGTGAGCCGTGACCTTTCCCTGTTGTGTGGTTATGCTCCGTTGCCTCCCTGTGCTCTGCCATCCACTGCTACCTGTTGCTTCATATATTATTATACTTTGCTTATAATGCATTTTGACAAGACGGTACCTACACAGGTTTGCATAGGGAGTCCTGGGCTATGATGGAGGCTCACAGGCACTATGAAAACTACGAATTTGGATGACAATGTTCCATTATGTAAAAAAGCTCAAATTCTTCTTTGTGTGGAATTCAGCATCAAGTTACAAATGTTTTACGCCAGGGTTACTGAAAGTGTGCTTAAAGCACTTGCAAGTCAATCTGTTTGCTTCAGATATTAATTTTAACATGACAGTACCTCCTGAAGGTTGACTTGGCTGCTCAATAATACATTGTACACTAAAATTCCCAAAGAGCTGAGAAAAAGTACAGGTTGTAACCTGGATGTGACTATCTTTACTGTTTATCTTAGAAAACACCATTTCAGTTCTAGTACTTTGTATTAAATGTTCTTTACTAAAGCTTTAGACAATTGTCTTTAATAATAAAACCTTGTACTTCTACAGTGCTTTCCATTTGAGTATACTGCAGAAACTGTGATCTGTTAAGCCTCATACAATGCTCCTTTCAGATAAGGAAATGTGTGGTCTGGACTTGTAAATTCCTACCTGACTCTGCAGAGAGAGCAGAGTGTCTGATTTACAGACCTTATGTTGTTTAATGGAATCTCCTGCCGGACAAATGGAAGTTGAAGGCACCAGAACTCAAATCTGGTTTTGTACATGAGACTGGTCTTGCCCCAAGAAGTTGGATAGAAGGCAGGATGTGCGTCATCTTGCACATTGTTCTAGTATCTAAAGTCTCTCCCTCTGTGCGGCACCAATTCAGTGAATGCATTTTGTGATACTAGCAAAAAAATACTGTCAAAGAACTCATTTTGTGCTAGTCAGGAAAGTTTTTAGTTCTCCAGAGAGCGAAGTTCAGTGCTCATCTCTGCCTCTGAGATGCTCACTGGCTCTTCCTACTCAGTTGACCTCTCTGTGCTTCTGGTTTTCTTTTCCTCCCATGTGCCTGTGTTGTCTGTTTAGCTTGTGAGTGCTCTCAGGCAGAAATTCTCTGCCACAGTATGTTTGTATATTGCCTAGAAGTATGGGGTCACAATCTCAGTTCATGCCTCTATGTGCTCCTATAATGCGAGTAAATAACAAGGGATTTTGAAGCTGTGAAAGAGAGAAAATCAGTGGCATTGACCATCCAAGAAGAACTCAAAGCAGGTGAAAACTTTCCCTCAAAACCTAACATTTGCAGTTGAAAACAGGTTGTCTTTATAGGCACAGACACACAACAGAGGTACAGGAGCTTACCCACTTACTGCTTGCTCCAGCTGTGTTACTGGGATGTGCTCTCTGTGCAACAAGAGAACTGTGAAGTATTTTACCTTGAATCCGGGATAAGAGAGGACCATGAGCAGAGTGGGTTACCGTGACTCGGCTGATGTAGCGTAGCTCATTGGGCTGGGATAACTTGTTCAAAGTAGAGCTCCCATACTTGGAGGCTGAGGCTCTGTTCTGCCAGGTGTTACAGTGATGCTCTGTCCAGATGTGCATACAGTCTGAAAACGTAAGGTGGGAGGACAGACTCGACTCTGATCAGTGAGCCTTAAGAATGAATCAGACAAAGAGTACATAGTCAGTCCTCCTGGAAACTCTCCTCTCTGTCTGTTGGGTGCAGATGTGCACCATTTCTGTAATTTTTGTACAACAGGTGAGCCAGGGTGGGGGAACTTCCCTCAGACTATTGCATTTCTCTTTGTAAGGATGTGATAAGAGTCTGTGAGACAGAGAAACATGAATATCCAAAGATGGTATTATCTGGAGCTGAGGTAAAGATCTGTTCTTAAAATGAGAAAGTCCTTCTTTCTGATAAATTATTCCATCCTTACTATGCCAATATGTGGCATCCACTTCTGCTCCGATGTGAACAGAGTGATTGTGTTCAGCAGCCAATAAATGCCAGGCCAAAATCAATCCTGGTATAGTAAGAGGCTGACTTTTGTTTATAGAGAGAAGGTCTGATTCGGAGATTAAGTTTATGGGAACTGGAAATCCACTGATGGATTTTTATTTTTTTTTGGCTTGTTTGCCAACCTCCATCTTCTAAGTTTTTTGAGGTCTTCCCCAGCTGACTTACTGCCCAGCCACTCCAGAAGAGCAGTGTGACTGGACCAGTCTGTTGATAGCCACTATGGGTGCTTAAGTTTAAATGAAGCAAACAGCCTGAGTTTTACCACATCTCAAAGGATCTGAGATCACTTAAGGGAAATCAATTAATAATTTGATAAAACACAATGCAATTCGGTTCATTCAAGCCCCCTCCTCCCCCCCTGCAATGAATTGACTGAATCCTGTGATCATTCCTCATACCTGTCACTGCATGCAGCAGTCATCTGTAATTTGTATACTGCAGTATGTAGCAGAACTATTTGCTGAAGCTTGGCATTATGTTCTTTCGGTATTAGTTATCTGTTTATCAGACATGTTTATCACAGTTTTAATAAATTACCAGTGTTGGAACTTCAGAAGTGGCCTCTAGTGTATTAAGTTACTGTGCTTTATTATTAAGAATTTAGATTTCAATAAGTTATTATTTATAGAGCACTGTAAATGTGCCTTGTCCTCAAGAAGCAAGAGCCAATGCTTCATAAAGGGAATTTAACTTTCCACTTTTAGACTAAGGCAGCAGATCTTTATGCAGATGTCTGGAGGATTAAATAGAGAAGAAATAGCTAAAGTGTAGCAATGTTTGTATAGTACACATCATAGAAACCAAAGTTAAACAAGAACATTTTCATGGATTTTCTGGATCCAGCCTATAGAACTTCTTTCAAAGATTTTTTTCTTCTAAGTGCTGTAAGACCCAGCACTTGCCGATCTCTTTAAATGCTGTAGAATTTGCCCAGGGAAGGGTAGATTTACAGTGGTGCTATCTTGTGTAGACACTGCAAAGTATATAGAAACATAGAAATAAACTTATGTCTTTATCAGCAAGAATTTATGGGTGATATTTTAGAAGTCTGAAATCTCTTCATCAGTATGGATGAAAAGACTGAGACTGACCTCTGGTAGAGGAATGAACTGGCCTCTGAGCAGCCACTGCATGAAGGACTCGGTCTGCACTCCTTAAGCATGTGGTTAAACTAAACTGGTCTGGTAGGGTATGTAGATACGTGTTTTATTTCCATTGAAATTGGTAAATACTAAATGCAGTGCAGAAACATTGCCCTTCCATGTTCCTCTTTCCCCAGTCAGGGAGAAAAGTTTCCATACCTTGCTGTGAAATGAGCTGATCCAAAAAAAATTGTAAATGTAAATAAGAAATGCAGAGATTTTTGGCTGGTATAAGGAATCCAGGAAGGTGAATTCAAAGCTTCAAAGTAAGTCTTTTTTTTGCAGAGGTACATTTCTCTGAACGTACTAGTGCCTTGTACAGTTACTGGAAAGGAAGATGTAAATAAATACACAGGGAAAGAAATTACTCTGCCAGCTCAGGTCTCTAGTGCACAATAACTGTCATATCACACCACCTCCTGCCCTCCCTCCTCATGCATAACTCAGCAAACAGCAGTGTGACTGGCAGACTCTGCTTGGGGTGCCCTGCATGGCACAAGGAGAGACCCAAAATCACCTCTTACTCCGTGGGCAGTTTGAGGAGTCTCCTGTGGGCACTGTGGAGGGTAGATGGAAATGGAAGCCTCTGCTGTTAGCAACCCCTGCAGACCCAAGCCTAGGACACAAGGTGCTGCTTCTGCTGACGTTGGCAGAAACCTGAAGAACTCAGTACCTTTTAGAAAATGCTGGGCATCTCACAGAATCAGCCCCTGTTTTTTCCACAGTAAACCTGTACTTTCTTTTTTTCATCTCCTTCCAAACATACACAATCTATGTTCTGGTATTACACATTTTTCCCCTCATAGGAGAGAACAACATGATTCTGGGACTGTCTGCAGGCATGCAAGTCTGCCAGTAGCTTGCATGGAGTACTTATTTAATAGAAGTGAGGTTGGTAACAGATGGATAGGTTTGTAATAAGAGACCTTAGAAATTAAGAACGGGTTAATTTACCCAATAAATATGCATGTAACCTATTCTCTTCCAGTTTTCACTTTTCAGTTTTAAGGTGGTGTTCTGGTTTTGCACAAAAAACCCTGCAACCTCTGTTGTGCAAGTACAGTGCAGGGATTAGTGTATGCTTAAACTATTAAACTCATATGTGGTGTTTGAAGTAATTATAAATTGCTGGCCTGAATGTAAAAGCTGGTCCATAGGAGTCAAAGTGATTTCACATCAGCATTTGAGGATGCATATAATTATTGATAACAGGACTTGCTAGTGACAGGCAGGTACTTTGGATGCCAACACTAGGATGTGCAGGTGATTAAATAAATCTATCTAGAAAGCTTCTCTCAGCAGTGTGTGCTGAATAACTGATTTGACAGCATATGACGAACTAGAATTTCTAGAGCGCTGCTGATCTGCAATCTGAACTGGGAACAAACCGTGATACTTGTAATTTATTAGGAGAGTCGTTAACTCTTTCTTTCTGTGTCTGAGTGTGACATTTGAATATTCAGATATGCATGGGGCTTAGCCATTTTGGTGCCTTTCTGTTAATTTCTAACTGGGCAGTGTTGCACCAGGGTACACAAGACTACTTCTCCTGTGGTTCTTCTCCTTCATGTGACTTCCTAAAGATGCAGAATTAAAAAACAATGGCCCCCCCCCCCCCCTTTTTTTTTTTGGTTGAGGAAATCTGCCTGCATAGAACTCAAGAAGAGAAATAGAGATGTGAAGAACCAGGTTTCCATGCAAATAGGCTGAAGGAAGGCATGTTTAACTGCATTTTCAGGTCAGGGACAAAGCTGCTAGTACTCTCGTGCCTGTCTGCACAGGTGGCTGGGCAGTCCTGCTCGTGGTTTGCATGACTCTTGTCTTACACAGCAGCTGCAGCCTTGAGCTGGTTGTTTCATTCATATGGCATATGAATCTGGTGTTCCTCCATTCTGCACGTAGGCCATATGTTTGTAGAGGAGGTCCTCAAAGCAGCTGGGAACACTGTTAGAAACTGCATTTTTGGAAGAGCAGATGATGGAAGATGGAAGGAAGAGATGCTGGAGAGCTTGTAAGGAGGTAGCATGAGGAGCTGGGATGCTCATGGTAAGGATGTAAGGGGAGGAACTGCTGATATCCTGACAGCCTAAAAAAAGTGTTTGCTTGGTTGCTTAAGCACGTGGCAAGTAGGGAAGAAGCTAGGAGAAAGTACCCTGTCCTGTATTTGCATGTAGCCTGGCACCCAGGTCTGTCACATGTTCATCCATGTGTTCCATGACCCATGCCATGAAAGTTGGTTTATTGCCACATGGATTCAGAGGTGTCTACTCTACTGCTTTTGACTGACACGTGTAGCAGGAGGTACAAAAATAATCCGAGATGTTTTCTGGGATTTCTGGAGCTGGGAACCTTAAATGACACAGACAACTGAGTAAATTAATCATAAATTCAGAATGATGACCCAACTGAGTGACCAAAAATCTTCTGGTAAATACAGTTTGTACCTTATTGAAGCGTGCAGAGGCAGCTTTCAGCAGTAAAAAGAAATAATATTAATTTGATTTATTGAGGGAGATGAGGAAAGGGAGGGGAGGCACCTAAGTCAGTGTGCAAGAAGTTGGCTGTTGAGAAGCATTACGATCAGGTAAGGAGGAAAAGTACAAAACATCCTTTACAGTGCTGTAGTGTTGTGCAAGTGTTAAGTAGGTGTCTGCCTCACTGAGAAACACATGGGTACACACAGATGTACTCCAGAAGAGAAAGATCTTTCTGAAGATTTCTCTGTGAAATATCCAGGATGTAGTTTGATACTGGGGCAAAATGAATCTAAGGCAGAGGAAGAAAATTTCATCTGGTAAGGAGGGGCTTGGGTTGGACATACCAGTGAGACGCAGGAGGTAGTACACCAGCGTTACACAAGGAGTTTGCACAAAGAAGCCCAAGACAACAGAGATGACAAGAGCGGGACATTTTGATCTGAAAAGACAGCTGATCAGACAAGCAAAGAAACCAAACAATGCTGGAAAGCTCATGTGAAATCCCAAGCTCAGAGGTCTAAGCCTGCCCAGGACTTCTTACCAGGTCCAACCCAAAGGCTATGACCACAGATGTGTGTGGGCTCCTGAGAGCCCAGCGGGAGGACTGGTCTAGGTGATAGGTCAGCTGACTGGTGCATATTCATACCTTGCGGTACAATTATTTAAACACACAAAAAGCTCCTTGGCTTTGCAATTATATTTTTATTATTGACAAGATGTTCTGCTTTGCAGGGTCATGAATATTTTCTTTGAGTCACTAGAGGTCATTGGAGTTACTCAGCCCTCAAACTAGCTCCTCCCTGTCCTACCAAAGACATGTGTGGGACTTGTAAAACATGCTCTGAATTGCCATATTGCTTAATTATCCTCTTAGCTCTAATGAAGTGCACCCTGACTAATGGTGCAGTCACAAACAACATGTTCCTATAATCTGGGCCATCACCAAGAGCTTCTGTTATCACTAGACTCATCAAGGTAGTGCTTCAGAAAGCTGAAGGGCAGTGTTGCCTAATAAAAGAAAACATTTAGGCACTGAGGACATAGCTGGAGGGGACCAGTGCTCTGACATGAGCTATATTTACAACATGCCTGAAAGCTCAGCGGTGCAGGTGTCTGGCAGGAAGAGCTAGGTGTCCCCTAGGAGGCTAAATTCTTCTCTGTTGCATTGCTATGATCCCAGAAGACCCAGAGTATTTGCAGAGAAACAGCATCGATTGCTGAAGTAACCAACGATTTTTGTTTTCATCTTGTCCTGTCAAAGCACTGTTAAGGTAAACTGGGGTGTATAATGGAGAGTGCTCTGTCTCTGTTTTTGAAATGAAAGAGCCACCTAATAAGCTGTCTCTTCTGGATTTTTTTTTTTATTTATTTAAGTTGTCAAAAATTGATCAAAGGTGTAAGGATACCGTGGTTAGATGAATATAGACTAGATTTGGGACTGGGGATCAAGATGCTCCTGCGCAGTTGTTTTGCAGATGTCAAGGGCTCCTGGGAGTCACCAGTCAAAATTCCTTGCTCTCCTGTGATGGTTTATTGACAAGCTTTCTCATCCAGTGATATATCCCCTCTTAGGATATGGCAGAATGATCCTTTCCAGCAAGGATTTATCCCAGCTCTCACAGAAACACTTCTAAGGCATAAGCTTTTGGCCTTCAGCCTGGATTGGACTGCAGTTCATGGGAGGTATTTCCCAAGCGACTCCTAGGGAAAGAGAGAGCTGTGCTCTTCCTTTCTCCCACCAGGTCTTTGCCTGTGCTCATAAAGTCTTACTTTAAGCCAAATCAAACTGAATGCTCAGATAATGGGGAAGACACCATATTTTTTGAATGAGGTAGAAATATCCTTTCCCCAAATGTTGTATATAAATGCATTTCCTGGGTGTGTCATTTCTTGCGCTTCCGAGCAAGTGTCTTCATGGACCTGAGCTGGGGGTGGGAAAATTAATCCCCGCTTCTTAGTGGTCTCCCACCTTTCCCCTGCAAAAACAGGATTTATCATGTGTTGAGGGGACAATTTTTACGAAAGCCCAGAGTTTAAATAAATATATTGGCTACAGTGAGAAGGTTCAAGAAGAGTTCAGATCCGGACCGAACTCTGAAGCCACTTCCTGTGTTGATAATGGACTGGAGAAAAAAAAGGAATCCTGGCTCTTTTAGGGGAGCTTTGGATCTGTATCTGAACTTTGCGAGCCTGGCCTTTCCCTATGTAACAGAGCTATTTTTCTTGTACTCAGAATGATGTATTATGTATAGTATGGATGTTTATATGTATTTTCACCTCCAGCTAACAATACCTGCTTGAATTTGTTAGGACTATTTTAAAAAAGTGCTGAAGGGAGGAAAATTGCAGAGGGCACTGAATGGTTGGGTATGTTGCTGAATATTTTAAATCTAAAAGTTCTCTCTAATGCAGCTTTGCTGGTCTTCACTTTTCTCGTGAAGGAAGGAGCCTCTTTGCTCCAAAGCAGTCAGCCAGAACTGGCTGGAGATCCCACATGCTCTCAGCCCCCAGTCAATAGTACCCTCAGCCCTAATATGTTTTACTCCACCTCAGGATGTGACCCCACTTGTCTGGCATCACAAATCACTATCCAACCTTTCTCCTCGCCTCCCGTCTCTCCAGGTTTCGCCTGTCAGCTCCCATTTGTTGTTTTATCCAGCTCACTTCACTGCAGGGTTACCTAGAACGTGATAATCTTGTAGGTAATGTAAGGAGGGCAGCAGATTTGTGCAGAACTACTGGATTTTGCTGTAGGGAATGTTTTCATTTTGGTGGTGAAAACTGGTGGGTTTGTACAGCACTGTCCTCTTTGAAAAGAAGGTGATGGCTTGGTGTGTGGGGCTTATGTCTTGACCTTCCAGCTGAATGGTTATCAGAAGTTGTATTTACATGTAAATTAAAGTCTGTCCTCTGTTAGCATTCCACTTGCTTCTGCCTCTGGACTTCTTACCTATTTATCATTTGTGCGCACTGTGAGCACAGTGGGAGATACATATTTACCGTCACAATGCTGCTTTTAAATTGGGGTGTGTAAATTGGCTGGAGATACTTGCTTTTGTTTTGGGAGTCTCCAGACGTGGTGGTTGGTGGCATTGTCATGTGACTTGTGCATTTTGGTTTCTCAGGCAACAGCATGGGGTTCAGATGAAGACACCAGGAGGTCCTGTCAAAGTAAAGGGAAAACAGAGGTAAGTTTTGCTTTGCTACAATGATGCTATGGTTAAATTTATTTGCATCATGTGAAATCCACACAGGGAGCATCTGACACCAGCTTGAGCTTGTAAATTTGCAGCGGTTTAGATCTACCACCGCAAGTGTGTAATAAGTACCACCAAGCAAGCCATTTCAAAGGCCCCCTGTCCAAGTTATTAGACTTGCTCTGCATGAAATTTAAAGGTGATTTCACTGCTGGAGAGGACACAATTTGTGACACATCAAGGAGAGGAGTGGTGGCAAGCCAGGGGTAGCATCTTGCACAGTGGGGTCCGAGGCCGGGCAGGTTGGCTTAGGCTAGGTACTTAGCAGTGAGCCGCTGGCATTTGGCCACGTGGGCTTCAATGCTTGTTTGCGGTTAGAATTCATCTTTGTATAATTTGCTTGAATATGAGGATTGAATCTGCTAGCACACTGCAGTCTGTTCAGGTGCAGTATCAGAGCTCCTTTGAAGGCAGGTGCAGTCTGCTAAACAGCAGTTTAAAGTAAGAATTGCTTGAACCAACACATGCTGTCCCAGAAGTTCAGAGTTTGCAGGCGTTTCTGATCCCAACGCAGGTCTTTTCTGCCCCTCTTCTGAGAAACTAAAACAAAGCCATCTAACTAAAAGCAGGAAATACTGTTCAAAAATCTTCAGGCCTCAACTGAGAGGGTGTCCTGTTGCCCTTAATACTACACCGCAGAATTTTCCATCTAAACCAAAGGAGTTGAACAAAGGATAAGAGAGGACAAGCATGATCTTTGCTTAGACATGGACAGTCAAGCAGAGAGTGAGTGTGTGGCTGGCCCAAAATGTTGGAATTCTGCCAAGTTCCAGTTCAGTGCTTTAAACACGGGCTTATATGACTGACCATGTTAATTTTGTATAATAAACTTTCTGTGATTACTGTATTAACTTTCATAAACATAAAAAAGCTAGCTTGAATTTTGCTGGATAGGCAACAATTTGCTTCATGTAGCTGTGGAGAACAGGAGTACGGGTATTATAGAACATCTGTTAGAGTTTCGTGTACATTATGCAGGAAAACACCATGGTGGCAAAATGGGTTGGGCTAAATGAACACCAAACATGGCCAGCCATGAGAAGAACCCAACAGAAGTTGGACAAAATTAAAAAACTGCAGAACACAAGACAGGAGGAATTTTTGAATTTATCATCTTTGTACTTTTGAATGTGTAAAGAAAGGATTTTCCTCTTTTCCTTCATTGTGAGTTTTAAATTCTGCCCTATTGTTCATGAAGAATTTGAATTTATAAGCCAGAATTATTTTGTCAACTCCTGGATAAAGCCATGCATTTGACTGAACAAATTCTAGGATAATTTCAGTTTATCTTTTTTACTGTCATGTCAAAAGAAAGCAATGGTCTGAGTATCTTTGCTGCTGCTACCTCCTCAGACTGCAAAGGGTTTGCCAAAAATTTCATGAGAATAATGCTCTGAACAGTTGAGTTTATGCTGATTGTGATCCAGAGCTTGAAATTTTGGTGGGCAAAGTGGCGATGGGTGTGAAGTTCTCAGGAACAATAATTAAGCAGACTGTTAGACACTTCTTGACATACAGTTAATGGCAAACGGAGGTGTTGACTAAGAGGCTGGCAAGAAGACATGAAGCTACAAACAAAGGCAGAAGGATCCTGCAGTAGCTGAGGAAACTCAGATCTCCCAAGTCTGTATCTACTCTAACCTGCGTCCATCGCTGAGTCACTCTTGGGGCAAGTCTAATCATTCATTGTTTGTTACACTGCAGAGAAATGACTTAGTGTAGCTCCAAAAATACTGAGTTTAGCCTAGCCAGCTGGTGAAGTGCTGTACTCCAGTTAAAAGTCCAGCTCTGACCCAGCATCTCTGCCCTTGGCCGGGCAAATGCAGCAAGTGAGACCAGCACTAATGTGAACATTTCTGATTCTGCAGTGCAATGGTGGTACAAGAGGCAGAGCTCTGCCTGCCTCAGCTCTGCTTTGTCAAAACTTGACTAATGACAGTTTTCTACCTCGAACAGATGATTCGATGATAAATATGTTATGGATTGTCAGGCACTTAGATATGTGGTGATAGAGGCTAGAAATAAGGAGGACCTTTGGCTCTTACGTTAATTCCCAGTGTAGTTTGTGTAAGTTATGACTGGTCCATTTTCCTTGCCCATTTAATAATGTATGTATTTTAGTGTGAGGTTTCCAAAGCCACCCTAGTGTATTAAAGTGCTGGTTTTTCCCCATTCATTGACCATGAGCCAGCAGTGTGTCCTGGTGGCCAAGAAGGCCAATGGGATCCTGGGCTGCATTAGAAGAAGCGTGGCCAGCAGGTTGAGTGGGGTGATCCTGCCCCTCTGCTCTGCCTGTGTGAGGCTGCATCTGCAGTGATGTCTCCAGTTGTGGGCTTGCCAGTTCAAGAGAAACAGGGTCTCTGGACCCTCTGGAGAGGGTCCAGCAGAGGGCTACAAAGATGATGAGGGGACTGGAACATCTCCCTTATGAGGAAAGGCTGAGAGAGCTGGGCCTGTGTAGGCTGGAGATGAGAAGGCTGAGAGGGGATCTTATCAATGTATACAAGTATCTTCAGGGTGAGTGTCGAGAGGATGGGGCCAGACTCTTTTCAGTGGTGCCCAGCAACAGGCACAAACTGAAACACAAGGAGTTCCATCTGAATATGAGGAAGAACCTAATTTACGTTGAGGGTGACAGAGCACTGGAACAGCTGCCTGGAGAGGCTGTGGGGTCTCCTTCTGTGGAGACATTCAAAACCTGCCTGGACACGACTGTGCAACCTGCTCTAGGAGAACCTGCTTTAGCAGGGGTTGGACTAGATGATCTCCAGAGGCCCCTTCCAAACCTGACCATACTGTGATTCTGTGATTCAGTCTTTTTTTCTGTTAAGTACCTAAATCAGATTCTTCCTGCTGCTTAGAAAATCTCTTCCTAAAATGCTTAGAGCTTTACCATAAGGAAAACAAGAAGTGGAAGAATAAAAGCCACAAAATGCATATTGCAGAAGTATAATTATTATGACATGACAGTTACTCCACGTCTCAGTACCTGAGGAAAGGTAGATGAGAAATACGGGTCTCAGATTTAAAGTTAAAGGTACCATTTCTTCTGACAACTTGTGTAGCTCTGGCCATGAATTTCACTTGCTTATTCCTATATTGAGCTCAGTAACATGTGTTTGCCTGCTGCACCTTTTTGAGGAAAGCAAAAAATTTTGAACTGAAGGCCTGAAACAAATGGGCTGACTGTGTGCTTTGCTGGCTTGTTATAATGGCAGATCACCTTCCCTGTTAATAACGTACTTTATTTCATCTTTGGATCTGGCTTCAGTTTTGAGTGGCTGGGTCTTATTTTGCCCTTCTCTGCCAGGCTAAAGAGCCCTTTAGTTACCAATATTTATTTTTTACAAAGGCACTTACATGCTCTTGTCAATTCAGTACTTGGGCTTTTTGATAAAGTAAAAAGCTGAGTTCTCCAAGCTTCTTCTCTAAGTCATTTCTCTACTGCCCTTGAATATTTTTCATCTGTTTTCTGCACATTTCAATTTTTCACCTGTATTCCCTTGTCAATCTTTCTAATGCCTGAGTGTGATTAAAAGTCTTCCAACTCTTATTCACCCTCCTCTGTTCATATACGTGGCAGTTTCATAAGCTCTTCTGCCATAGGAGATCATGCAGAATTGCCTAGCCACTGTGACCACTAAATCCTTTTCACAGTTGCTAGTCTTGGGATGTAATCTCCCAGTCTGTACACAGAGTCCTTTTGTTCCTTGCTCTTTAATGCATAATACTTTACAAAAATATATTTTGCTTGTTGGGTCCAGCACACCAACCAGCCTAGCATATATCACTATATATATATATATATGTAGTGAGGCATTGGTCTCACTGGTAATTACTGTTTCTGTAATTTTTGAGTTACCCGCAAATGTTTGTTAAGAAAAATGTTGATACTGGGCTAGTACCACCCCGCCTGAGGCACTGCTAGATAGCAAGTTTATGAATGATTTCACACTGAGGACTATTTCAGCCCAGTAATTAATCAGATTTTAATCCATTAATGTATAAGCTCTTGAACCTGATTTTAAAATTAATTCTCTGCAATGTATCATGTGGTATTAAAACAAACACCTCAGAAAAGTTTTTTTCATTTGTTATTTTTATCAACTAAAACTTGTGGTTTCTGCGAAGAATTATACATACTTTACTTGCCATATCTCTGGAGATCCATGCTGGCTTCCATGAGTAATTATCCTTATTTTTGCAGCATTTATAAAATGTATCATGATCAACACCTTAAAATTGTCCTCTGGAAAACATTCACATTACTGAAAGACAATGCAAAGAACAAAGTCAGTGTTATGGTGCCTTTCTTTCTGTCTTCCAAATGAAATCACCCAGAAGTTGTAGTTAAAATGAGTGATAAACACAACAGAAGGGGAAGAGCTGTATTTAATTTCATTAGGAGTTGCTCAGCTTCTAGTTTGTAATTGGCTTGTCTCTGCATAACAATCCACATCCACCACATCTAAGGAATTTTGCCTGACATGGGAAGTTGTGGCTTTCTAAACATGAGCACTTTGGTCTTTCTCTTGTCTAAGCACAGAATTATTTGTTAACTTTTCAAAAGCAGATGCCATCATTTCAAAACATGAAAAGGAACCATTTGTGAAAATGGCAGCTCTTATGTGCTGTCCTAAGAGCTTTGTGTAGCCAGGAGAAAGATGATGCACTAATAACACTTCTGGAGCAAGAAAGAACCAAGAGAAACATCTGATAGGCATCCAGCTACTGGTTGTCCCACTGTACTGATAATTTGTTCCTTTTTTTGTATCATGTCCTGATGCTGGTGCTTATGGTTCACACAAAGTTACAGGGAAATCCTAGCCCAAGGCTTCAGCCCAGCTAAGTGGGTTCGGTGTAGAAATTGCTGAGCTGGTGGAGGAATTGGCTCTTTCAGGCCTTCCAGTGGTTTTGTGTCACACAGAGGATGTGCCCTCTGGTTATCCAGCGGAGTGGGAATCTCCACGCCACTTACCAATGATAGGTATCCAGGTAGGATAGGCACCATATAAATTCCCAGGCAAATAGAAAAAGCTAGGAGGTGGTCAGATATTTTTTCTCCCTTTGTTCCTAGAGATCTGAACCCGCATTCCTAGTACTTCTATCAATGCAGAATCAGCCCCCAAATTTGATTTGAAGTCCATTAAAGAAAACTTGGCTGGAAAAATCTTTAGCAATTCTCTTTGCGATCTATCGCTCTCAAAGGAGAAAGACAGCTTGGTCAGGCCATTGGCTTCAACTGATTAATAGAATTGTTTGTCCAAAAGATTAAATATAGATATCTGAAAGCGTGTTAATAACAGCGCTCAAGAACATGTTAGGTCTTGATTATTTTTTAACAAATTGGGATGAACTGCAACAGATAAATTGTTTGCTGCAGTCCAAAATGCCATTGAAAGAGGTAACATGGAGTTCTGCTGGCTGATTCTCTGAACTCCAGGTTGTACTCCAGGAGTTTGTGTTTCTTTGCTGAGGACAGCAGACCATCTGAAACAGCTATTTTTCTCATACAGTGTGTAACTGTGTTTTTAATCTATGATTAAGATATATCACTATGTGATGAAATAGTGTTAGCCAAAAAAAAGAATTTAAAAGGATCTCTCTGACACCAGGGCTTGAGTAGTTGATTCAAAGTAAAAGGCCAGTTAAAGTAGTGCCTATATATGGCTATGCTTACAAAGGAAAATACATTTCTACAATGAGATTAAGGGCATATGAAATTTCAGATCTCTGGCGTTCAGAAATGACAGAAGAATCGACTCAAGAAGCACCTACAGCTGGCTTATTCACAGCATCCTGAAAATGTCTTTTTGAATTTTACCCCAAACCAAAGCTGGCAGGAGGTCAGCCCCTGCATTTGCTGATCTGTCCACATGACTGAAGGGAATAACAGGGCACCACTCTTGGTTCTTGGGTTTGAAATGTGCTCTCAAAGCAACCTGACATCTCTCTGAGCTAGAAAGAGGCCTGGGCTTGCCACAGTCATGAACATTACAGCATTCACAGACAGACACATTCAAATCTTAAATGCTGCAAAAAATGAAGTAAATGAGGATAGGCTTAAACTCAGGGGGGTGGGAGAGAGGGGCTTCAGTGAGATTTATCCTCCTAGTGACAGTGAGACCCTGTGCCCTGTAGGGTTGAGCATTAGAAGTCATGTACTCTTCTTTTCTTGGAAAACAAGGGTCATTAGAATGGAGAAAAGTGATATCTGCTCAATTTAAGGCTTTACTTCAAAAATGGACAAGTACCAGGTAATTTTGAGAAAGGAGCAAGAACCCCGAAGTGGGTAACATGCAATTCATAGGAAAATCAGATACACTTAATGCTCTGGCAGTGAGCCACAGGTTTTTATCAGCTCTGCCATATATTTAATAATAATCCCAACTAATATAACTGGGTTATTCTCATTAACCATATAAATACCCAATCTTCCCCCTTTATTTAAATCCTTAATCTTTTGATCCCAATAATATCTTCTGGTGATGAGATTTGCAGACTGATCGTACACAGACTTAACTGTCTGCTCCATAATGTGAGAGCAGGATCCAAGTATTGTCTCGTCTGGACAGAGCTGGGTTCAAGCTTGCCAGATTTTCTGGCTACATTAAAGCCTGTCTGAATTTTGCCTCCTGCATGCCTAGAGTTTTCCAGCTACATGGAAGAAAATGTATTAAATAGCTCCTATTTTCTGTAGGGGTTTGTGAGATGATTTTACTAACCAGTTGCCTCAGCTACAAATTGTTGCAGAGAGCAGCATGTTGAATGACTTTTCGAAGTAAATCCAGGCTGGTTTAAAGAACACAGAGAAAAGACTGTGCCTTGCTAGTTATTTTGAGAATAGAGTAGAAAGAGGATCTAATGTAAATCTCACTGACAGTGTCTTGAGAAAAATTTTGCAAGCTGGAGCATTTAAGTGGTTCGGTTTCTTCTTTGCTTTTGTTAGAAATTTTCATGGACTGATGTGACTGGCAGTGGGTACAGCAATAAGAGACATGAGATGAGCACCGTATTCCTCTTCAGGCCAGGCAGGTTAGAGAGGTGTGGTGTGGTAGTTAGACCTTTGTTACTGTCCTTCAGGATCTCCTCTGACTCAGTGTGTCACCACGGCAAGTCCTTTAGCACCTGCATGTTTCAATTTACCCAGCTGAGAGAACAGGGCAGATAATGTACATCTGTTTCACAACATTAAGCTGTATAAATTGTTTTGAGACTAGTGTATGAAATGTACATATTATCATTGCTCTTCCTTCAGGAGCATGGAACGCTGTTACCATCATTGCTAAGGCAGGTCCAGGGAAAACACCTACTCAGTGAGTTCATAGGAACAACTATGGTTGGATATGGCCCACACCTAGTAGCGTCGATTTTTAAGCAGAGTAGAAAACATCCAGTAGTCACCCCAGTTTCTGCCTCTTACAGCCAATGAAATAATTAGTGAGCTTGGTGCATCCAGTTCCCTGAAAATTATCAGCTGTCAAATGTTTCCAGTCTAACACCTCATCCATACTGACTGTGGTCTTTTGCTCTTTGCTACCACAGCTGGGAATGGGCTGGAAGTCACAGATTAAATCCTCCCGTGCAAGTTCAGACAGCAGCAGATATATTTGCTCAGTATGGTGTCTCCTCTGTTTCTATAAATAACTTCTTTGCACTGAATGGATAGAAATAAAACCATGCTTAATTAGGCTAAAATAACACAATATTTGACTAGCTTCCAGCATCCTTACCAAGCCAGACTACTGCACCTTGGAGTAAAGTGTGCAACAGATGCATCACTGCCAGTAGACTCCAGAAGATCATCCAGTACACGACCTCACAGAGAAATTCTGTTTTGTGTGCTAACTTCTCAGCTGGGAAGATTTCTATAGAAATTGAAGTCTGTTAATCTGTAATATAGTTCTGTGCAAAGAAGAGAATTCTCCAAATTAGAATTTTAGATTTCTGCAGGGCAGGGGTTTAGTTAGGAATATATTGAAGTGCCTAGGCAGGAAATGGTCCAGCAACATAAATGGTATTATCTGATTTAGGTCAGAAGCTATGCCCAGGCACTGCACAAAGCACAGAAAGGTGGAAGTGGGGCGGGGGGGAGCAGATGGGTACTCTGTTATTGTGTGAAATTTGGGTATAGAGCTGCATTCTGGGTTAGATGCCAAATCAGTTATCTTCTGAAAACAAAACCCTGTTGGGAGAGGAGCCCATACCTTTTTTTGTAGCATCCCCTCAAGAATTTCTAGTACTTTGCAGTTAAATATGTAGTGGTCCCAATATTATGTGGGATTGAATAACTGTGCTCTTCAGAAAGAGGAATTACTTAATGCACTCATGAAATGCAGACATCTCTATGGCAGGGAATAACTAACAGAGATCACAGCACCACGTAACAATCACAGCAAAGGGCAGAGAGGCTGGCAAGCCCTTCGTCTTATTAAAAGAAGTGATGAGACCTCTAGTCTCAACACACAGCAGGTGGGACTGTGCTTCTCAAGGTCCTATTTGATAGACTGATGCACAGTTACCATGACTGATCTACTTCTGAAACAAGATGTGTTGAATGAACCCAGCTATGAATTTAAGCTCTCATTTTTTGGGTGCCAGACATTACGTATCTGATCCCCGATATCATTGCTGAGGCTTAAGGCTGGCAGCACTTTTTGGTGCTTCGTAGCCTCTGCCTGGGCTGGGCAAGTGCTCCTGGGCTGGCTTGGGAGTCCAGTGCCTGTGATCTTCTCAGTTTTAAAGCAAGCCACACGTCATGCCCATGCAGTCGCTTGTCTGTGGCTAGTGCTAGTGGGTTTCTGCTAAATGCCATCCTTCAACGAGTTGATTTCCATACAGCAAATGAAAGGAGATAGCACATAAACAGGCTAAGCAAGCCTCTTCCTTTCCAGATGATAGGGAGTGTTTCTACGCTGCTGAATCTTGCAAATGAAGTCTTCAGGGAGATGATCAACAGTGTGGAGCACTGTGAGACAGGGAAGCTCGCAGAGTGATTGCTGCTTACAGAAGGAGAAGTGGTGTCTGCAGCTGTAGGCTCAACTTAGTGGCAAATTATGATCTGTTGGAGGGAGGAAAGCAAAGCAGCCAGGATAACCCAGCCGAGGGTGTTATTTTTTAACAAGTTTCCTTTTCTGTTTACAGTAGAATATAATAGACTTTCTTCACTTGGAGCCCTGCAGATGCCATTCGTTAGCCATTGTTGTTATCCTTTCCTCTGAGGTCTCCCCAGTGCAGGCAGGCTGGTGCCAGGCTACTGTACGTCTCGCATTGGGCTGTTTGGACGAACCTTGGGTCAGGCAGCTCTTGAGTCTCTAGCACTGCCTGTGGGAGTTGCACGCTAGTCTTGCACCTCCCTTTCCCCATGGGTACTGTTAGAAAGTCCCTGCCTTCTGTGGCCTCTTCCTCCCCCACTGCTTACCTCCCCAGAGATCCTCAGTTAGCCTGATCTGTAGCCCACAGGTCTCTGGAACCGATGCTGTGGGGAGAGAGACAGTGGCTCTCTCCAACAGCACGAAGGAGATTTTCTGGAAAAAGCCAGCTGCAGCCTTGTGCTGCTACCCCTGCCCTAGCATGGGATGACAGGAGCCCCATGCTTTTGGGCACTGGCATGTTGAAGGGGTTGCGTATTTGTATCGGCAAGTGGTCATGCAGCTGAGAAGAGGGGATTTGCTGTTTCTCACTGGCCTGGCCTGAAAGAGGAACTCCTTCTACCATGGAAAATTCTGAGCACACAATCCTTGTGGGAGGCAGGAAGTAACAGCCTGTTCAAGCACAAGATTCTCCTGACCAACCTGGTCTATTAAAGAGAAGTTCCTGCTGTTTTCCTGCTGGCACTGGTGTGAATTATAGTGCAGATGGACCTGCTGTCCTTCACTGGAGTTTATGTCTGGGTAATGTTTTCAAAGCTGCAGCATTACTGGGAAAAATAGGTCAGAAGTATCATCATGAAAAGAGGGAGGATTCCTCCTCCAATCTAAGCAGAGACAGAAAGAGGCACTTGTGTAGCTAATATAGAGTCAACCTGATGGATAACATCCTATCCAGGGACTGTGCGGGGCTATGATTAGAGAAATAACCAGCAAATTGGGCTTGCTCACCTAGACCACTAGCTCCCTACAGCTGTGCACTGCTTGATCCAACAACCCTCAGTCTGAGTTAGAGCTAAGGAAGATGTATTCCAGCTGCAATATGGCTAATTTTTTTTAGTGTAATAAACAACTCCAAAGTCTCCTTTTCAAAAATCCTTTGTCTCTGTCTTGTGTCCCTATAGGAAGAGTGCCAGAATTATGTCCGAGTGCTGATTGTTTATGGCAAGAAGGTTTTTACCTGTGGTACCAATGCCTTTTCACCAGTGTGTTCCAGTCGACAGGTCTGTTTTGCCTTTTTTACAGTGATGGAGAGGGCTGGGAACATGCTCTGGGGAAGGCCAGTCATTTGGGAGGGCATCATGGCTGCAGAGAATATGTTCCAAACGTAGATGGTCTGAAATTATTTTGGTTTTCTTCTTTGTGTCCCTTTGGGCTGCTTTGGGGCAGTGCGTATATCTGCAGGTGGGGAGCAAAAAACTCGTGTTATGGATGAACTGGATCTGGGTAAAATACTGCTCATGTAAACCTTCGGTATGCTGCTGAAAATGGGGAGTATAGACAAGCTTAGCTGTGAGAACTTCTGAGCTGAATACTTAAATGTTTCCTTAAAATAAATGGCAAAACTCCCTTTGTCTTCAAGGGAGGCAGAAGCAGGTCCAGAGCAATGTTTATTTTTATGTTTTTTAATGCCAGTATGCATTCAGGAGCTGTCTGTGGAAGATTAGAACCCTGTGCTAGCAGCAGGATCACCTGATTAAATTGAGTGGGTTGGGCCCTACAGGTTTTATTGACTGGGGAATTACCCTTCTTACAAAGCAATAGGATCAGTGAGGCTCAGGTACAACTTACGTTGGCAAATGATGGAAGTAAAGATCAATTTACAGTCATCGCTGACATTACATTCTTATTACGTTGGCAAACGATGGATGTAAAGATCAATTTACAGTCATCACTGACATTACATTCTTATAGCTGCCTGTTTTTTTTAAATGAGGGTTTTGCTCATAGATACTCGTGGGCAAACTGAATTCTCTATACCAGTAAGAAAGCCAGATGCTCTTTAAATTCTCTCCTCTCTCCTTTTAAATACAGGTAGGAAATCTTAGCAAAATCATTGACAGAATTAATGGAGTGGCTCGGTGCCCATACGACCCTCGGCATAACTCGACAGCTGTGATTACATCACAAGGAGAACTCTATGCTGCAACTGTAATTGATTTCTCTGGACGGGATCCTGCTATTTACCGCAGCCTTGGAAATGTTCCCCCACTTAGGACAGCACAATACAACTCCAAATGGCTCAATGGTAAAGTCATGTGGGTCATATCTTAGCAAGAGGAGTATTAAAGTCAGCCTGACAGGCTTGTAAATCTTTCCCTCTGTTTTCATACTGAGATCCAGAGTTACGATGGGGAAGGGCTTCTGGTGCAATAATCGATGCAGCTTAGAAGACATTTAAAAATAGCCTGGAAGTATTTCAGAGAAGTTGATTTAGAACATAGTGGGTCTTACAGGCTGCTTAACATATGTATGGGTCTGCATCTTGTGAGATGACCAAATACATCATTTTAACAAGAAAACCACTCAAACATTTGAAGATCAAAACCAACTTAAAGCATCATATTGTTGACCTAGTTCTGCACAGTGTTAAGCACCCTCTACTTCCATTGACTCAGCTGAAGATGGTTGGTTTCAGTGCAAGATAGTCCGAATATGAGAAAATTCACAGCACGTTATGTTCCACGTGAACCCATGCTGTTGTGGATTTATAGTTATTAAAAGCAGCTGTTACCCCAGTGTGATAATACCCTGCATCAAGCAAGCTATAGAATTTCAACCAGTAATGCTTGCACTGAGTCCACACCTTCTGACTGGAGCAAAGCACATCTTGTCTGAGCAGATTGTAGTGATGGAGACCCCAATATTCCATTTCCCCTCTCTCCTTTGACCCAGGTAAGTTGACAAGATATTCAGAATATTTCTATTGGATTTCAGGACCTTTTAATCAAAGATACGAGCAGTGGGACTGTGCACTCTCTGGATCTTAATGAAACTGAACTAGGCTTTTGCAGGCATATTGAAGTCAGTATGGAGAACCAGAGTTTTTGGAGAAGGTTGTCATCAGGCAAGACTGAATTAGGACCAAGAAGCAGCATAACGCATATACACTCATTAGAAATGCGTGCCTCTTGTCTGTGCATGAATGAAGAATTCAGAAGGAAGTCACATTGGAACAGGGAAGTTTAAGGAAAGACAAACAGAAACTGAGTTTCTACTCTGTGATTGAAAAAACTAACATGACTCTTGGATTTATAACTTTGCGCAGTATTGGTGACATTGGAGTAATTTCATCCTGTTCTGGCCACTTTTCAACAAGAAACAGAAAACTTGAAGATGATTCAGAGAAGAGCCATGCAGTGATTTGAAGCTTGGAAAGCCTGCCTCACAGTGAGAGACTTAAGGAGCTCAATTTATTTATCTTTCTGCAAAGGAGATAAAAGGTGTTTTGTTCATGATATAGAAGTACTTACATCAAGAGAAGATTTCTGGCAGAATAAAGTCCTTTAATCTAGCAGACAAGTCATGACAAGAGCCTGTGATTGGAAGCTGAAACCAGATAATGTCAAATGGAGAAATAAGTACAGGTTGCAGCTGGGGCAGTCTTTAGTCGGTTGAACAAGTCACTGAGAAAAGTCATGGATATAAAGCCATGTGACATTGTCCAGTAAGATCGGATCTCCTTTGAAAGATGTTCACCTATTAGTTAGAGGATCAGATGGTGGAGTTACAGGGTGAAATTCTCTGGTTCATGTTAGTCAGAAGGTCGGACTGGTGATCACAGTGGTCCCTTTGAGGTTCACTGTTTGAAGCAGAAAGTTTGACAGGAGATGCTTAGCAGTGCCTTCCCCTCCGTACCATCGTCTGCCTCCCAAACCTGCCTCGCAGCAGCATCACAGCATCAGTCTGCCTTCCTCTTCCTCCACCACAACTCTGTTCTCCTTTCACTCCTGGGATGCAGCATTAAAGGAATTCTGTATTTTCCTTTCTTCTTCATCCTTTGAGCATTACTCAGAAAAGAACATTGTAAAAGCACCCTATCAAACCAACAGGGTTTATTTTTGTTTAGTCAAATATTATTCATATCTTTTCCCTTTGCCAAAGAAACAGTTGGGATAAAAGACCATACACTTTAAAGCTTTGTTAAACACCCAATTCAAATATCCACTACAAAACCAATTCCAGGTTCTTTTTAATTTTTGTGAAAATAATAACAATAATTCTAGGAGAAAAAGAGTTAAGGAGAACTTATTTCAGTACTGTCAGTCTGTGGCATGGTTTTGTTTTGCGGACATAAGATAATCTTTTGTGCCTAGAAACTGGAAAGGCTGCATGATAAAAGCCAGATGTGATTGCACTGGGAGAGTAGGTTGAATGTTTCAATACAGCAGTCTGGGCAATTGGGCGGATGCACACAGCATATTTAACACATCATAAGGTGCACTTCAGCAGTGAATAGGTGAAGGAACCCAATGGGAAGGCTTTATGTTGTAAAATGAGTATAGGTACAGAGACTAGTCATGCATATGCAAAGTGTTGAACTCTGCTTTCACTGAAATCAGTAGCAGCTTTGCCAATAGAGTGGGGAAACAAAGGAACCTTTCCAAGATCTGAAAAATGGAGCTAGAGCTGTATCCCCATATATCATTATTCCCATCTACTGTTTTTATGTCCTCTGCTGACTCCGAACTCCCTGTGGTCCCAGCTTTGACAGCTTGCGTAAAGGGAGCTGGCGGTGCGATGCATTGAGCAAGTCAGTGAGTACAGATTGATTTCTGACCTGTATAAATCTCTTCAAATGTTTGTTTTACAGAGCCTAACTTTATTGCTGCCTATGACATTGGTTTGTTCACCTACTTCTTCTTCCGTGAGAATGCGGTAGAACATGACTGTGGGAAAACAGTGTATTCTCGTGTGGCAAGAGTTTGCAAAAATGATATTGGAGGGAGATTTTTGCTGGAGGACACATGGACAACTTTCATGAAGGCCAGGCTGAACTGCTCCCGGGCTGGAGAAATCCCTTTCTATTATAATGAATTGCAAAGCACCTTCTATCTTCCTGAGCAAGATCTGATCTATGGTGTCTTCACTACTAATGTGTAAGTTGCACTGGTTTTACTGCCCTTCTATCCCCAGCAGTCTGAGACTAACAATATCCGGATTTCTTAGACAGTCTGAACAATCATTTTTGAAAGATCCATTGGTTAACACGAAGAAATAGACAAGTCTGTGTTATCCATCATAGTAATATAACCTTTAGGACAATGTTTTTAATCCATGGTTCATAGATTCCTGGAGTCCATAAAAGGTGATTGTGCAGTTCTAAGGTAAGTTAATTTGATATAAACCTGTGCTGTGACAGACTTTTGACTTTTTGTAGTGGCAATGCTACTTGTGTAGTTCAGAGAGCTGGTCTGAAAATGACCCAGGAGAAAAACATAATTAATTTTCAGCCAGGCTAACTGCCTGGACAATCTGACACAATTGTGTAAGCGTCAGGGCTGGCCCATGAGATGGACAGGTACATATGCTTGGGAGAGAAGGACTGGAAGGAGGAGAATGAGGCAGATGGGATCACAACAGCCTAGGCTGAAATCAACATAAATTGCTGTTCAACAAACCTTTATAGAAGCAAGGTCATACAGGCTACACAGCATTTGACATTTCCAAGGGGGACTGCACCTCTGCTACAGACTGTTTCAGGTCCACAAATCAAAAGCAGTGTTGGAACTCTGGGGGGAAGGCATGATTTCTGAAACTTTATAATCACCTCTTCTTGGCTTGATATTGAAAAAACTTGTAATTGAAATGATTTAGTGTAGCTGTGAAAGCAGAAAGGAGAAGAGGAGTTAATTAAAAAATATATTAAAAAACTCATAATGTATATTTTTAAGTCAGGAAAACTGAAGTAATTTTTCCTGTGCAGCCCAAGGCTAGGATGATAAGTTTCAAGCTATAACCAGTCTGCATAGTATTGAGTTTCAATAATACATGTTCTCCAGGGGGGTGTTATCCTGATGTGTAAACTAGAGAATGAAAATCTGAGTTAGTTACTCCACACGACAAACAGTTGAAGTACTTTCCTCATGCTGGGTAGCCAGCTTCTTTGGGGTTTTTGTGTGCAGTGGAGTACTGTTCCATATGAATAAGGGACTGTTCCCAAGAAGCCCACAGCAAACCAAAGAAGTGAAGCTCCACCGAAGTACAGGCCTTCCTATTTTAATGTGTCACTTGCTGGTGTGACAGGGCTTGAACTTCAGCCCCTGAAGTTACAAAGCATCAGCCCCAATTTCGTGAGCTAAAGCGCTGTTGGGAGTTTCGCTATGAGAGTCAACAGAGCCTGAATGTTATACCCACTCTGTAAATGCCAAGAAGTAGGTCAGTGTTTGGCCACCCTCATCCATCTTCCGTGTTTTGTGTCTGCACTACCATTGCCAATGTCAGCCAAAAGTAAGCCAGTGGTGAAACAACCAGAAAAAATAAATACGATTGAGCACTGCATCTTGACTGTGGACTTTGGGGAAAATCTGTCCTGGGACTGAAAGGAGCATGAGTTGTTCTCTAAAAACATTTAGAGGATGTTAGCCAAACTTCCTGAATATTAACAGGAAAGCTGGCTACAGCTTTGGGCGTCTGAGGTTCTGAGATGACACTTTTTTTTTCTTTTTTTCTTGCAGTCAGAGAGGACTTCTATTCCCATAGTGATAATGTTTTTTCTATCCATTTGTCCATTCATCCAGCCAAAAAGAGAAGTTGGAAATAAGAAAATTATTAATAACTGTATTCTATTTATCTAATTGGTATAGGTTTGGGGCTATAAGGAGGGAGACATAGACTAGCTCTGGTTGGAACAGTTCTCTTCTACTGTGTCTGTCTCCCAGGTTTACGTGAGATGTGATGTGTGTTACTTGTCTCCTTTGGGTTACACTAAAGTCACTCTTCATACGTTAGGGGTGTACGTTCTCTCTTGTATCTTCTGAGGACAATTAAAATGTAACATTTGTGTAATTGAAGAAATGAGTTATTGGTAATAGTTGAAGTTAGATCAAGTAGCATTTTGGGTCTACAACATGATGTTCTTTTGAGAGTTCAAAGAGAAAATGTTCCAATTTGTCATCCGACTATAGAAATAATGGTAATTATTCTTTTAACTTCCACTGGGACTTATTTCATGCTGCATGAGCTCTGCATACCAAAAAGGGTTGATGTATGCTCCAGCCTGAATTTCTTTATAATAGAATACCAATAAATCACAAAACTATGATTTGTTTAAAGGTATTTTTATTTTGCAAGCTTCTTGTTCAATGCATTTAGGGTCATCTTATAACAAAGGGGTATTAGTGGTTGTGGAAATACCCACATATAGCTTTATTGCTTCATGTTACGTTATACCCAGATGAATCAGAGCATTTTGGGGAAGTTGCTGATGAAATATTTAAGATGTTTCTATGAAATTTTTTTCTGGGAGGTAATAGTGACAGTGTTAAAACCTCCTTGAACTTAACCCATTCTCTAAACCACTTGGTTAACCACAGGAAGCAGGGGGTGGGAATACAGGAGGCTGCACTTCACACTAGGACAAGGGGCCAGCTGCACAAGTTGATGTCACTGGCCTGAGACTGGGATCAAACGTTTGTTAGGGAGGGATGGGAAATATGCCAGGCCACAGATGGAAAGGAAAATGGGCCACAGATTTAATGGAAAACCTCTTTCCTTTCTCCTCTCTAGCAAAGGGAAAGGGCTAAACTATGGAGTCCTTAGCAGGGCCCTGAAAATATCCTTTTTTTTTTTATAAGTATTTTTATTAGACTAGTTGGGTTTTATTCTTTCTTTTCTTTTTCATTGTCTTTCTCATTCTCCTTTTTTTCCATGTGTGCCTGAAGGCATTTACTTGTCATCCATCATTAGCTTTGTCTTAAGAGCTGCAGTCTGTGAGCATGCACTGCGTCAGCAGTGCTCAGACAAAAGTGGAGAAAGGTTCACCCAGCATTGCTTTGACATGTTCAAAGTGAGCTACTCCATCACTCCAGGGATGGAAAGGGCAGGGGCAGGAGAGGAGAATGAGAACTTCTTCCTGATGTTGTATTGCTCGGAAGAAATATGCTGTGAAAGAATCTGTTCTTCTGCTTTCCAGCCCGGGACTGTGGAGCAAGGCACTTTTTTATGCAAGAGAGTGTAATTATTGGTTTAGTAAAAAAAATGTGTTCTTTTCAGAGAATTCAAATTGCTTTAATTAGCAGAAAGATACATACAGCAGGGCTTGGGTTATTTAAAAGGCACTGTGACGAGTCAGTCGCTTGTGCTAGCCCTATTTTTAGTTTTATTCTGGTATCTTTTTCTCTAATCATTGTTTTTAAAAAAAAAAAAAAAAAAAAAAAGCTGGGGGAAGGGGAGAGCTGGGAGCAGGTTTGAATTTCAGGTTACCACTTGGCAAATTGTCCCTCTTTGGACCAGCTTCCCTGAGGTGCCCTCAGCATCTGGGAAGCACCCTCCAGCCCTCTTAAGGCAAAAGGAGCTGAGCCTGCTCAGGACCTTGCTGAAATGGGTCTTTCATGACTGAAAATGGCAAAGGCCAACTGATGTGTGTGCAAGTCTGACTGGGCAGTGGAGCATTCCTACAGTTCCCTTCCAAAGAGTCCTTCCCACAGTGGCAGTTCCCTAGCCGTGCCTCCCCTGGCTGGTGCGTGCCTGGTGAACGGTGTGCCCGAGACAGATGCTGTTCCCAGCTGGGAGCACAAAGAAGTGAACTGTGATCATTGAAAACAGAGGCTTTCACATATTAGCAAGACCTTTTTGCGTGCTGAGCAGCTGTACCAACCAGCCTAGTTTGCACTGTCACCCTTTCCCTTCCTCTGCATGCGTATGCATGTTTGTGTGTGTTTTATTTATACATATATATAGACATAAAAAACATTAGGGGATACATTTTATAGCTGAAGATTTCAGAAGCCTGTAGAAACAGAGTTTCACCTTGAGAACCACCAAGAGATTAAAAATTAGGTTGTTTGTAATCAATAAAGATAGATGGGTTGTAAAAAAATAAAACGAGACACAAATAATCCATGCAAATTAAACTGTATTCACCTTTCTTGTCAGAACTGCTTCCATGGCCCTTAAATCACAGACTTTTTAAAACCAAGCTTAAAATTCATTCTCAAAATTGTCATGCAAGCCATCTGCATTTTACAATATATGTATTTATTTTTACTCTGTGAGATTGGTATCACTGTACACCTACCTAGCAATTTACATTTATTTTATTTGAGTGGAGTTTGATGTCTGTTATGATGAAAATGTCGATGTTCTAATGATTAAATTGAATTTTTTCTCCCCTTTTCCAGAAACAGCATAGCTGCCTCAGCAGTGTGTGCCTTCAATCTGAGTGCCATTACTCAGGCATTTAATGGCCCTTTCCGTTATCAAGAAAACCCAAGATCAGCCTGGCTGCCAACGTTAAACCCCATCCCTAATTTCCAGGTACTGCTGCTGCCCTTTTCTTCAGTCCCTTTTACATTCTGTCACTCCAGTGGGTTGGTTTGTGTGGTGCTCATTTTTCCAGGTAGACCCATGGTGCAGATAAATTGTATTTCTCCACGTTTATGAGTGTTTTAGTCTGTGGAACTCCTTGCCACATGTTACTGAGACCACAGGATTTGTAGCAAAAATTGAATAGTTTTATCAGTAATAAGAACGTTCAGATTTTTTATAATAATGAATAATTAAAATCTGTTACACTCATCACTGTCATGTGAACTCCAAGAATGCGATCCTCACAAGGGGACCACTGAAACTAGGAAGGATTGAAAGCTGAAGCTGGACAAAGTCAAACTAGTATGGAGACAACCTATATTTTTAAACAAGAAAGGTAGTTAACCACTGTGGCTGTGTAAGGATGTGATGAATTTTCCATCACTTGGTAGGGCCCTTAAGGCTACCAGTGTTTCAGTGCAAGATGGATGTCTTTCCAAGACACAGTAGCTCAGCCAGAAGTTATGGACATGTAGCAGCAGTAACTGGTGGAAGAGGACATGAGGATAGTCACAGGGTTCTTTCTCACCTCAAAAATCTTTGGTTTTATGAATGAGCAACTTTCCAGGATTATCAGCTAAGGCCAATTTGAAAATTATAGAACAACTTCAGTCACTCAGATGCAGTCAGTGCAGTACAGAGTGTGCATGTGACAGCCCCAGAAACCCTGAGTCTTCTGAAGCATGAGCCCGTTTTACAGCTCAGTCCCTTCCCATCTGGGGAACCCTAGGGAGGATGGACTTGTCTTCCTGTCCTCGCTTCCCCATGGTGAAGTCTTTCAGCCCGAATGTGTGAATCTGGCTCTCCTTTACTACGGCAAAGGTGCTGAGGCTGCCTGCAAATGCCATCTGCCTTCAAGCTGGTGATGTCAGGGACCTTCCAAAAAGGACTCTGCAATTGCCTGAAATCACAGCAAGAGCAGATGGGAGGCAGGTCCACGCTGCAGGCAGGGACATGCTTGGGTTTCTGCTGAGGAACCTGATTTCTCCTCCTGAATTCCCTCATGGCACCTGAGTGAGGTCTTCTGCCTGTACAGGATGAGACAGGTTTGGACTTTTGATTACCCCCTCAGCTTGGTGCACCAAAAACCAAGAAACAAAGCTTTGCTGAAGGCCCAGCCATGCCAAACATGGCCAGGCTTCTCCCCCCACCCCCCAAGTTTAAAGGGAATATTAAGTTTAGCAGAGAATCAAGGACTTTCTGTCCCTGGCTGGGCTAGCCCAGGAGGAATAGAAGAGGACTTTGGAAAGCATTTCCATGTAGTAAAAAAGTATCAGATAAGATGTGGAGTGCAAAGATTGCAGCAGCAGGATGAAAGAAAAGGGTCAGAGGAAAATATGGAAAGGAAAAGGAGATATGTGGCAGACAAAAGGAAGATAGCAAAAAGAGATTAAGATGGTTTTTCAAGTGCAGGAGGAACAAGAGGTCAGTGAAGGGCCTTTAGGAGATGACAAGGGTAATTTAGTGACAGAAGAGGCAGATATTGCAAAAAAATTAAATTAATTTTTTTGCCTCAGTGTTCACAAAGGAAGATGAGGGAAGCATGCCAGAATATTTTTTTTCTTGCAGAGAGGAAGGAGAAACACTGAAGGATATAGAGGATCAGGGCAGTGCAGATAATCAGGAAATTAGAACAAAACAAAATAAAACCAAACCAGAGGGATGCTGTGTCAGCATGCGGGCTGCCAATAGACCAAAAGGATTATATGTGACTTGATGAGAACAGAAAACAAAACCAACAATGACATTCCTGCCACTGGGGTGCTCTTTCAGTGATGCTCTAGAAAGGAAAGTGGGTGGGAGAAAAGCATCCAACGCAAAACAGTAGTGTAAACCAGGAGTATAGGACACAGCAGAAGAGAGAGATCTAAAAACTCTTTAGAATATGGGATTAGTCATGAACTAAAAAAGACAATTGCAATAGAAAAAAAGCATTAAAACTTCTCTGAGGACACATCAAAAAACCACTGATGTTTACTTAATCTGGCTACTCAGGAATATACTTAAATTTATAAAAAAGTGACCATGTTCATAGGTGGTGGGGAATTAGTATCACCCTGTTCACGTGGTTCACACAAGGTCCAAAATATTGTAGGGCTTAGTACACCAGCTATTAGGATCCATATTTATTGTGTAAATGTGAGCTAAATTCCTGTCAACTTGTTTTAGCACGTTGTAAGAGAAGCTCTGCATGGTACACCTCGGAAAGGCAGCCATGCTGCAAAGAATTGCTTTGATGCGTATTCAGAGTATGCACATGGGAAATTTGTACAGTGTAGCTGGAATGCTGTAAATCAACGTCCTAATGTGCAGTACATTAACTTCTCTTCCAAGCAAAACCCAAACACCTGGACCCAAAATGAAGAAAAATAAATTTGTGGGTTTATTTCTAGTGAAATTTTGAGGTGTGTGCTTCACTTAGTGAGAAAGTTGTCCATGGACTGAGTATGGGAGTTGGTAGGATTTCTAGTTGTACCACTGACTCCCATGGTCTTGGGCAAGGTAAATAATCAGTCACCCAGCTGTCTTTTGGAGTAATAAATCTGCCCACCATGCATGGCATTGTGGGGAAGAGTGAAGATCCAGCCCTGGCTACTGACATGAACCACAAAACTGCATGGAGAGTTTAATCTATTGGCTTTTGAAAATGCTGAATTCTGGAGATCGGTGTGTGATAGAAACTCAGGTCTTAAAATGTGCTATCCACCTGGTAGGACTTACACCAGTGTTTAAAGGACACAAGATGAGCTCTCTTCTTCCCCCCTATTCTGGATGGACCAGAGCATTGAGTCCTATTTCAGTGCACCCCTTGGTGCTGGAGGATGGATGGACAAGGGCTCATCTGCCATTTACTGTTAAGATACAAAAGCTGCGTATGGGGAGGGGGGAGCTAGTGGCTAACCTGCCTTGCTTCAGATGAAACTGCAAGGAGCACATCAGAGAAAAGCTGCGTGGTGAGTTGAGTTCTTTGATGCAAAACCAACCAATTTTTCAGGTTTTTTAACCTCCAGTTTTCATGCATTGTACAGACCAAGATGCCAGGTGGAGTCTGAAGATTATTTGAAGTGCTTCAAGGATTTGTCACCACAAAAAAATTCTCTCCACTGCTAGCTTTAAATCTTTCTACAGCTAGTTTTAATTCTTTCTTTTCCTTCGCGGTTTGTTAATGCCTTTTGCCCTTCTGGTGTGCAGGCTGCAGGGTATCACAAGGGAATGAAACACCACATTGCTGGTCAGTGGATCAGCTGGCAGAAACGTTTTTAAAGAATTAAAGTATACAGACCAAAGCTAGGCTAAAGACCTATGATCAGACTAAGGGCCTGATCCTGTGACCCTCATACAGACCCACCTCCCCTGAAAATCAATAGACATGGGTTTCCAGAAGAGTTTCGGGGTTTGGCCTTGTGCTGCTGGAGCGGGGAGAAAATGCAGGTACTGAAGTTCAATCTTCCATGTTTAGTGTAGGACGCTGAGTGATGACAGTCCTAATGAGAACCTGACGGAGAGAGTCCTGCAGGATGCACAGCGCTTGTTCCTGATGAATGATGTCGTGCAGCCGGTGACTGTAGACCCTTATGTGACTCAGGACAGCATTCGTTTTTCCAAACTGGTGGTGGATATTGTTCAGGGGAAGGATACTCTCTACCACGTGATGTATATTGGAACAGGTAAGAGCGTCAGGGCTTAAGAAAGCTCCATCCACTTGCTCATAGACCTAGCAGCCCTTGGAGCCTGGTCATGATATCATTACACCATTGTCATTCAATATCATTTTGGCACAAAACTGCATGGAAGTTAGTTTGCCTGAGTAAATTGAAAGCAGGATGGAGGACTTGAGGCAGAGTCTCAAGTGAGCAGATCATAAATCTGCATTGTGTTTAAAAACAACAGTAACATTTTTCTCCCTTTATAAAACATGTTTCAACTACTCAGGCTAATACATAACAGTGAAGAAGAGCAAAGGTTGCTGAAATACTCTGTGGTTTCGTGCATGCAAGTTGCTTCTCTGCACCATAGCATACTCATCTCTAAATAAGCAATAATAATACTTAACCTTTAGGCTTGCCCAAGGTTTTAATTAAGTCTTTCTTTGTGCTTCCATGTGCCTATTGGTGCATGACTCCCAGTGCTTTCGGGACTGGGCATGCGCAGAAATGTAATTCAGATGGGGAAGCTGAGGCAAGTGCTTTTTTTTGGTAGCATAATAAGCCAGTAGTAGAATTAGTATATGATTTAGTCTCTTGATTTCTACTGCTATTCCTCAATTAGCAGGACACATTGCCTTTTCTGAAAAACACAGATATCTTGGATAAATTAAAGATGCTGAAGAAGGACAAAGTGTTACAAATGGTTGTCTTAGCCCATATTCATACTAATGACAGAGGTTAAATTAAATAGTTTGATTAATCAGAGCATATGGCCAGCCTCATGGGTATAATATCGTTATCCTCTACTGCAGAAGCTTTGACTTTAGAATAAGATGGATTGCTTCCATAAGTGTTAGTTTAATCTCACATCTGAATGCAGAGTCATTGTCTCATTCTCATGTTACCACCTTCCAGGACTGTCTCATAACTTGTCTAACTTTTCCCACCACTTCAAAAGTGATCATCTTGGATGTGTTCTAGTAACATTCCCACTATGGGAGCATCTATGGACATTGATTATGGTGAGAAGACTGTACTTAAATGGAAATACAACATGATTCTGCCATTTTGATATCTTGGTATTTTAAGTGAGGAGCCCCAGCTATAAAGCCTGAGAGAAAGCTGGGATACTTTCTGCCTCATATCATTTGTGCAGAAAGGTCCACTTCCATAACCTTACCTCCTTCTTTGTGTTTGCTTTCTGGCCCTGGTTAGTGGTGACTGCAGAGTAAACTCTGCGGGACCTGAAACATTTAAACTAGTCAAATGCTTCAGGAGAGACAGACTGCCCAGAGGCAGCCCTGAACACAAACCCAGTCCTGAGACAAACCGAGCCCAAACTTGAGCCTCAGTCTTGTTCCACACTTAAGGCCTTTCTAAATGAAAGAGAACCTTTGCATGGCAGCCAACCCTGCCACTGTAAATTGCTGAGCTTTGGCACCAATACAGTAGTTATTGGGATAGAAAGATCAAACCTCAGGAACAACCAAGGCTGAGAGACCTCTTTGGGGTTTTAATGAAAAATGGTGTGGTTGCCCCCTTTTCCCCAGCATAAATCTCCCAGTTTATCAGATCATTAAATTGTTTAGGTAAGAGCAATGTGAACACAAACGTTTCTGTTTATGCACTGCTTATGCCATAACATCCCCTTGTCAAGCTGGCAGGACGGCTTCTTCCAGGAACAGGATCAATTAGATCCGTGACCCATGCCGTCATTACGGAACCCTCTGAGATTTCCAGCAGGGCCGCTGCATCTGTTGTCATTTGTCATGGCATCAAATCACACCAATTTGCTCCATAAACCAAAAGAAATACAGACCTGAGGCACCAGAAATGATCCCTGCTCTCTTGGGTCGCCTTGCTGTGTAACTCACTGGTAACAGGACCAGACTCTTTGCTGCCTCAGTGCTCCAACTGGGAAGTATTTCCAGGTACTCACTCTCCAGATGGTTCACTTCCTTCTGGGTTCCCATTAAAATGCATTCGCAGGCAGTTTCTGTAATGTCTGAGAACTACTGAGGATTGTAACGATGTAGCTGGAGCTCTTTCTACCGTGGGCAGCAGGTGACCCAGAACTAGGTTTAAAGCAGCTGTGTAAAGATGACATTAATATTTCACTCTTCAGGCAGGTATTAAATGATGTCAATGCCTCCAACATTTATTTGTGCCTTGTTTCTTGTTCTATTAGAGTATGGCACCATCTTGAAGGCCCTTTCTACCACTAACAGGAGCCTGAGGAGTTGTTATTTAGAGGAAATGCAGATCCTCCCTGATGGACAACGGGAAGCAATCAAGAGTCTCCAAATCCTGCACAGTGACAGGTCGCTCTTTGTGGGCTTAAATAATGGAGTGCTAAAAATTCCTCTGGAGAGATGCTCCATGTACAGAACAGAAGGGTAAGCAAATTTACAGCTCTGATATATTCCACTTCAGGTTCAAAAGAAGAGCACCACAGAAACATATTCCAGTCTGATTCAGTTCAGAAAGCTTTTTTTCAAGACTACAAGACAAAAGGCACTGTGTGACAGACACATTCATAACAGCAGCAATGAGAATGAGCAATATTTTTTTGGTAAATATTAATTGGTCCTCATCAGAAATTTATTATATGTTTACCAAGGAAGGGCTTGCAATATTTACTTCTTTTTTTTTTTTTTTTTTTTTTAACTTCACATGTCAGTGTTGCTTTTATTAACTCCATGTGTTTTTTCTGGTGGTTCTTATTGACAGTATGGCTGCAGGTTTCTAAATTTGGGTTGCAGCCAGCCTATCCTGGCTTATCCAAGTGATCACCTCTCAAATGTCTGATGAGGCAGGGCTGGACTGCGTGGCAACTTGTTATTGCTTTTGGAAACCAATAGCTCATCTCAACTATGTGTGACACCTCTTACACCTGGATAGATTCTGTGCCTTGATTGTACCTTTTAAAAGGAGTAGAAAAAAATACTTTTTTTAATTCTCATGCCTGGCTCCAGAGCAGTTTTCCACCCAGAAATATGTGTAGAAGGTTTTTGCATCCAAATGATATCCCTCCATTTAAGCAGGTGAAGGAGTGTGATGCCAACTGATTGAGGCATATGCTCAAATAATCTCCCTGAGTATGTCGTGTGGGCTGCTGCAGGTAATTGCTTGTTTACATCTCTTGAAAATACTCTTCCTTCTCCTCCCTTGCTTTTGCCTTGCTTTCCTTGATGAGAGTTTTGTCTGAAACTGATGTCCTCTGTGCTAGACGAGAGGAAGGATTTTGTTAGCAACACCTCAACAGATTCCCTCTTTCATGGCCTACTGCAAGATGTCCCTGTTCTCTTGCCAAAAAACCTGATATAGAAAATGTCATCATCGTTTTATTTTCAACAAGTAGAGTTTATCTATCAGCTTGTAGTACATTCATGTCTGTCTAAATATAAAAATGTCAGCTCCTTCTGTTTTCACGGAACCTCTTAATTATCCTTTTCTGAAAATATAACTTGGTCATTACTGCAAGTTTGACACAGAAGTGTTTAATGTGTAAAACTTTAGTTGCTTATACAGACAGGCTGACACAAAAGTGTTTAGTAAGAGAAAGAGAACCACAGCTGGAAAATGCTATCCTGTTCTCAGCCCTTAAAAGCAGAGATTTAAAAAGGTAGAACATACCAGCTGTCCTCTTCAGGCTGTCCTGGAGAGTTTCAGTTTGAGAATATTTATGTGTGTGTACATGTATATGATCCAGTTTCAAGAGAAATGAGTTCTTCCTTTTCTTTCTTTTCCTAATCTTGAGTTCAGCTTTCTGGTAATTTATAGATGGTGTCCCAGTTTCAGCCTGCATAAGTACTTTGTATGACACTTCCATTAAAACTCAAGTGGTGAGGGTTTGCTCAGCTGCCTAAAAAAGGGACAAGCAGGGAAAAAGCAGCAGTGGCTGGAGGGCAGACAGGTGGGGGTACCTCACGGGAGCACTGTCTATTTAGGACCCAATGGCCACAGGGCAGTGTCCTGCTAGTATAAGCTGATCCCAGCAAAACGAAAACCCGGCTCCAAAGAGGTTCCTTTGCCTGCCGGTGGCCACAAGCAGCCTGTGTTATGCATTGCAGGGCACTGAGTCCTGGCTGAAATTGCTGGGAAGCTTATGTACCAATGCTGTTTTTTTCTAAAGCAAACTTTCTGGAGGCATTTTTCAGTGAAATAAGGAAGCAGCCCAGCTCTCTGGGGGATGGAGACTCAAACTCTCCCTCCATTGGCTAGTTTCATGATACTTTTAGGGAATTTAAGCCAGCCACTGGGCAATAGCAAAGTACATGAGATAGGTGTATTCCTGACTCTCAGGCGTCTCCTAGCAGCATGGTGGGTGCATACATTCGGTGATGTGGGAGGTCAGAATTTGCTGAATTTGAGTGCTGGTCAGCTACTGTACTTGTGTACATCGCAATGGATCCTTTGCCCCATGGCTGAGTCTTGTGGACAGACTGTGTATCTGAAAAAAGGAGGGAAAGAAGAAAACTTAGGAAAGCCAATAAAGGCCATTATTTATTTATTTGTTTGTTTAAAATGTTGTTTGTGATACTAATATTACTTCTTAAGGTAAGCTCTTTTTTTTTGTAGGAAATTTTTCAGCTGCAGATTTTTCAACTGCAGATGTTGGAACCTGTTTTCCCCTTAGCATCTTAGCTATGTAGGTGATAAGTCAACTTGGCCTCCTTTGTATTTCTTTCAATACTGAACTGTATCGAGAAGGATGTTTTAATTTCCTCCAGTGCATTCCACCTGGCACTTCTCCTGGGCAGTGATTTATTGCTTACTTATTGTTGTGTCTACGTTTAATACATGCCAATATACAGCCACCACGGGAAGAAGGTCTCCCACCCCTACAACAGCCCCCACTTACGTGCTGTGACTTCTTGACTGGCCTCCCTGAAAAGCTCTGGTTTCAGCAGTTTTTATAATGTAATCGTTCTGATGGGGGCTCAGGAAGCTTGGAGGTGACGGAGAATTTGTGCCTCCCAGGCAAGAATACCACAACACTGTTTGTTTTCTTTGGCTCTGCCTTATGTTATCAGGAAACTTTGCAGCCTTTTACATCCTGGGGGCTGATGTGGGTTCATGATTGCTGACGTAGAGCTCTTGCCTTCACCCTGCCTTCTCCCAGAAACAGGCGATTGTGTATTGAGAGAAAATTGATCCTAGCATTGATCCCCTCCAGCAGTCCTTGCTGCTGTGCTGCTTTAAAACCTTGGGGATTGGTACCGAGGCTCAGAAGTGGGGCAAAGGAAAAGGCAGCAACAAAGGGAAGAGGTGGAAAGGGAAAAGGATTTCTGCCATCTCCTTCACTGTTTGTTTACTGACACGGCACCAATTTAATCCCTTAAATGGTGACCAGTAACTCAGCCCCATGTCTTGCTGTAGTTCATTGACCCAATATATTTCTAGGTCTCTGAGCAGTGTTTTGTATGTGCTCAATGACCTGTCTCAATCTGTCCTTTCAAAACAGCCAGTCTTAGCAACAGGGCAACAGGAAGACATCTGTAATGTCAGCTGCCCAAATTTACAGGCTGGACTTGGCTGCAGGGACCTTGCGTTGTGCGTGTGTTTTCCTGTTGTGCTTCAGTGCTGCCGTTGCCCACTCTCGCTGGAGACTATTAGGAAGATGTCCAATGCAAGTAAAACCTACAAGCCCTTTGACCATGCAGTCTGTTTTGAAGGCTGCTTTGCTTGGCTGTGTGGTAGCTTGGGTGTGCTTGCTGTTGGATATTGCATGGCTTTGAAGTCTTTGTAACCTCCCTGCAATTTTCAAATGAGCTTGGATTTTTACCTCAAGCTGCCCCCATGCTTTGGGGAGTGGTATTTGGAGAATCAACAGTGCAGCTTTATCACTGACACCACCATATCTCTAGAATGTGTCTAAACAAAATCCTGAATCTGAGTTCTAGAGAGGTGAGGACTTCCGATCTGGACCATTATTTTCAGGTGGGGCTTATCTGTAGGAGTAGTTTAGTAATTTTTTCGAAGCGTGGGGTAAGACTATTCATTTTAGGAATTGCATTCAAACAGGTAGGAAAATGAAGTCAGTTGTTGCAGGGAACGCTTTGTGATCCCTTCGTATTGCCCTTTTGCAGCATCAGGGCCGTGGGCCTCTGAGCAGACAGAAACCCTGAGGCGGGCCTTGGAGTGATTTTGTAGCCATTTCTTGATTGCACCTTCAAATGAGGAAAAGAAAATGTGTTCGGGAATGAGACCAGAGGGTCTCTTGAATACCCACCTTTTCTGCTCTCCCTGTCCTGAGCAGTTTAACACACTTTATGTTGCTATTCATTCTTCCCCCTTCCTCCCTCCAGTTTTCTGCATAAAATTTGCAGTTTGCATGATGCAGGTTGCAATTTTGGAATGTACAGTGTGATTCTGAGAATAGTTTGGCTTGCCTGTCCTCTCCCTGCCATGCTGTGCTCACGTGTGGGCATCCCATCAGGTTGTGTGAGTGCCACCTCAGGTCAGCCTCCTGCCTCCTGCTTCTGAGGCTACGGGGTGAGCCAGATCCTCTTGCATGCAGCCTGTGACACACTCTCATTTGAACCCTGCCTGCTTTTTTGACCCGGTTGCAGGGAGTTCAGTGTTGAGTGATGCTGAGGTTTTGCCCTCCTACCTGACCTAAATTCTGCCCTACATCCCCTGCAGCCATGGTGCTTAATGCAAAGCTGCAGAAATGACTCAGCGGACAAGTACTCTTATTAGGTGACTTGAGATCTGTGTGAGAAACACAATTCACCTCTAAATAGCTCTGGGCCAGTGATCAGACAACTAAGTTACATATAGGTAAGTAACTCCTGAAATGGCTCCAGGGAGGTTTTGGAAGGGTCAGCAGCTGCAGTAAAGAAGTAGGGAGTTTTCTGCCCTCTTTCTCTCTCCGAACTGTAATACTGGAGCTCCAAATGTGGTCCCTGTACTACATCCACACTACACTTTAAGGGGGCTGAGATACCACATGGAGCATTGCTTTGGTGGTTATTGTTATTTTCTTCTTTTTTTTTTTATTCCTTATATGGTGCAAAATCCTCTGTAAAAAAGGAATGAAGCACTTGAATTTAGGATTGCAAAACCAGAATTACAGGATTACCAGATCTCGGGAGTGAAACTGTTAGGGAACTTAATTGAAGGAATAATACAGTCTGGGAAGAGATCTAAAAATTTCCCAGTTTTGGGAAACAGTGAATTGAATATGGGCTGGAAATACTCTGACCTCTTCATCAGAATGATGATAGTTCCTCCAAGGACAAACAAGGAACTATTGTTCAGCAAAAAGCACAGGAGAGAAAATGTTAAAAAGAGGAAAGGGAACAAAGCAGAGACTGTTGTTCCATGGAGCCCAGCATCCAGCAGATCACTGAGGCGACGCTGATGGCCAGATTGTTCATCAAAGACCTTGAAAATCAAACCCCTTCTTCTGAGCTGAAGCTGTTGAAATTCTGGCCCAGATTTTGTTTGAAAACCTTCTCCCTGAGAGTTTTTAAAAATATCCAGTGCATTGAACATGGTTTTAAAAATTGAGGCAAAAGGAAAGGTAACAGCCTACAAAAATGTTGTGATAAAGCTTAATCATCAATTTCCATCTGCTTTGGCTGATATGGCCTCTCCAAAATCAAGGGAATTAGCTAATTATTGTACCACCAATAATGCTGAAAAGCTCTAGAAGACTTCATAGGCAGAAAGGAGAGTGCTCAGCCCAATGTTTTGTCATGCACAGTGTCCAATAATACATCAGAATAAATCACTAAACATCTGGTTTGGCATTCTGGTTGCATTTAAGTAAATAGCAAGACTCCCACTGACAGAGAATGAAGACATCAAACAGAACCATGATCACTAAAGCTCTTGGAAAGAATGAAGTTTGGTAGATGAAATGGATCTGTGTTCTTTAAATAGAAGTACAAAATTATACCATTTTCACTATCCTGAAAACACATTTGCATCTGCTGTAGCAGGCAATTACTCCCATTTTCTTTAATGTAGCTGCTTATATATGTAAAGTTAAGCACATCCATACTATTTGCAGGATATGGACCTTTAAGATCCGAGGGGATGATAAAGGTCTTAAGAAACCTGGATTTTAGGATAACAATTGAAGAGCTTCATTTGAACAGTCTGGAAAAGGGACATGGCCATGTGTGTCTGAAATTGGGAAAAAAAGAAGGCAAGGGTAAGTGGTAATGTAGTGAGCAGGGACATGTTTCTAGTAAGATGCCAGAGAGATTGGTTTTCAATTTCATTTTATTTGACATTATCTTTAATGGCACGGAAGAAAGAAAATATCATACTTTGTAGATGGCGTTTAAGTATGAAGGCATCACAAATAACAGTGAGGAGAAAAATGTAATGTGGGGCCAGTAGCGAAACCAGCAAGAGTCTGAGTTTGAGGAATAAGCCTGTGCTGAGATTGCTGGTGTTTGCGTCACTGAAAAAGAGAGGACAAAGGATGAAAGAGTGGAGAGGGGCTCTGCTCTGAACAGGTGAATTATTACAGTGTTTCCCTTTTCTATTAAATGCTCAAACCAGTGGCATGCTTTGCATTCATTTCAAGCTGCCTGTACACTTTCAGGTTCCCTCTTTTAGCTCTGAGCTACGTAAATGGCCCCAAGTGAATGGCCCTGGGGCAGAAGGGGAATTCAGCAATAGCCAGAGTCCAGGGTTATACAACTGCTGAAACAGATGAAGGTCACTTCAGAAAGAGCCAAGTAAAAACCAGCTAATTTCAGGGCTCACTGCCTTTTGTCTCCTTACTGTCATGACTAGGTTGCCAATTTGTTTGGGGGGGCTTTGGATTTGCTGGGAGGGAGGAAAAAATGAGGAGTTTCAATGTGTTGAGGGCTTTTGTTTGCTCCTTGTTTTGAAAGCACGCTGCCAATGTGACTTAGCTCACAAGACAGGGAACAGTTTAGTGTATGGATCCTTTTACCTCTAGCACGCTGGCTTTAGGCCAGCTCAGATCAATGATGTCTAAAAGTCATTACCATCTGATGCCTGCTAGGTGGGCTATGTGAAATCACTTTCAACACGGTGGCAACTGACAAGAAAGCAGGTAGTTTTCTTGGACTATGTTATGTCAGGATGACATTGATGCTATTGTTATACAAACAAGATTAATAACTAAAGCTACCGGCAAGCCCCAGGGCAGATATCCATTGCATCTGTCAATTCTTGCAATTTGCTGCTATTATGTCATAAGATTTGTATTCTAGGCAATGGTCATATTCAGCAACATGGCTCCTGTTGTGGAGTCTACAGCCTTACTGCTGCCATGGCTGGTTTGCTTCATGTTTCAAGCTTCCAGGCAGCATTTGCAGTGTGAAAAAGAAATGTTCCCAATGTTAATACTGAATGAATATATTGCTACAGACGCATCATTAACTTTTTATTAGGAGATGTGCTATTTTACCTGTTTGGGGAGGAGGAAGTGTCTGGAGCCAGACCAAATCATTGTTGGTTTAAGTTTAAGTATATATAAGTATATAAAATATGTATAGGTTGTAGAAAAACATAATGTTGTACTGTCTGGTGTCTTTTACATGTCGAAATATCTAAGTACTTTAGATCTATGGGAACACTCCAGTCTGCAAAAGGGTAGGGCTGGATTTCAAGAATATCCATTTACTTAAGTGATGTTGTCTCTTGTTAAGAAGTGAAATGGACATTGTTTGGTGGCGTTTTTATAACTACGTGGGAAAAAGCTATGGAGAATATGTTGGCAGGATGATTTTTCCCCTTATGCAATGTTAAAATAGCTCTGCATTGGACAAGAGGTGTGTTAGATCCTCAGGATGTAGTAGGTGGTCTAATAGTTATTTGCCTTCTCCAACATGCATAAATCTACAAAGGCTCTGTCTAGTTGAATCTGCATCTTGTTGAGCAGAAAATAATTACCCAGAGCTTAATAAAATCTGATTTTAACAAAGGAGCTGCTTGAATATGGATTACTTTGTGCAGCCTGGGTGACAACTGTAGACTGTTTTCAGGTTTACTTTATCATCACTCACATTTCTTTCTAAGTTTTCTGCCTTTGCAGTTTTCTTTCCCTTTCTAAGTTCCCATTTTAGCATAATTTGTGTTCTTGAATCATCATTATCTTGCAGAGGTTATGTAAAGCACCTGTCTGAGTCCCTAGAAGTGGATTTGCTCTTGCCTAAACCACCTTTTTTCCTGTATCCACCTACGCCACCAGACTACAGGAATTTGCCATGTTCACACATAAGTCTCAAATCTGCAGCCACAGAGCAGAAACCCAGGAGCAAAGCACGTCTTAATCGATTGACAGCTGCCTCCAGACACTGACTGACACAGGGCAGAGACAGGGAATAACACTTGAGTGCACTGATTTGCCCAGGCTGCCTTTCCAAAAGGATGTCTAGTCCCCTCTGCCTCTTTCCATATGGCAGCCCTGGGGGGCATGTTTTCTTAAGGCTCAAAAGCCTGCGGAGGCTAGGAAATGGTTGTGCTTTGCAATCCAGACAAGCATGCCCTGCATTCAGGAATTCCTTCTGGCTATTCCTTTCATTAGGACTTTAATAGTATCTGAGTTTTCTTGTGGATGACTGATCCCATCACTGGTAGTCAGAGGCTCTCTGTACTTTTGTTTTTATTAGAGGTCAGTTTTGTTTGGCACAATGACAAGAGTTTCTTCTAACAGTGTTTGTGAAGGAGCACTTATTCATTTTTTTTAATAACCTGCTTTACTGATGTAAACATAAATCCAGATTTAATCAGAATTTTTCTTGGGATGGCATTAATCTTCATATTTGAATAAATGCAATGTTGTTTTATTTCACAGCTTTAAAAATAAAAATAAACACCTATCCAATAAAGAAGTCACTGTTGCTAAAAGATGATGGAATGGGATGTCAGAAAGTAAGAAATTGAATAGTTTGTTGTGTAGATTGTGCGAGGCCATAATCTATACACCACCACAATCAATTAAAGTGATATTGAAAATGGTAGGGCAGGAGGTGGAAACTAGCAAGCCAAGGTCTCTGATGTGGAAAGGAAAATGAGAAGAAACTGCCTCTGAAAATCCTCTGCCTGTGCACTGCTTCATTCAAGTAAGTTACGTGTGTTTGGCTCATAAATGGACTTCAATTTTAGGGGTTGTTTTACACCGTGGCTTTAATTTATGCATTCTAAACAAAACACGTGCAGAGCAGCAATCACTGATGCTAACCTTGTGTGGGTGATAAATTACACACGCACACAAACACACACACTTCAGCTTCTCTGCCTCTGTGTCCGATATCAAATGCCAAAATACCAAACCCTGTCTGTCCAGATTAGCATCAACTGTAGCCCCCACAGTGGTGGTACCTGTGAGCTGTGGTATGCCCTTCCTGACTAGTGCCCTGCTCCACAAATAGCCCCATTAGTTACTTATGAAGTATGTGGCTACTCATCTTGAGGAAAGGGCAGCAGCATCTGGCACGGAATATGTTGTATTAACCAGCTGAGAAATGAAGCTGCTACTTGACCAGCGTCTGGCTAAAGCAGCTCAGTTCCACTCGGCTTCTCTTCTCAGTGGGGAGAGATAATGGATTTGTACAGATCACTAACTCATCTCTGCAGTTTGAATTTTTAAAGGTATCAAAATTAGAGGGACTATTTGAAGGTCTGGTGCTTTTTTTCCCTTTCTAATCTTATTTTCTTAAGCCACGAACATCCTTTTGATTCTTATTCTTCTCTTTTCATGCCATCTGGCTTTAGGGAAGACACAAGTCCATTCTTCCTTGCATGGGCTATTGAGGTTGTCAGTAATTATGATTTGGTTGGCTGGAAGCTAATATCATTATTTGTTTAGTTCATCCCCTCCGCAGGTTGATAGCAATGGGACAGTAAGCTAACCTTGTCAGGAAATGCCTGTCTGCCAAGCACAGCCTCATGCTCACAACTAAGAGACACAGCTAAAACCCCCTTACTGCTTGCAAAGGGCTGTTCCCTTGGAGTTAACTGCTCGAAGGCTGCAAGAAACCAGTGTGAAATTCTGAGGTCTTATTCCCCAAAAGAACAAGGTGAACTCCTGTGCTGCCCATGCTCCTGAGATGCTGAGCACAGATGAGTGTTGCTCAGTGCCTTTCAGGGTCAGGCTTATAAATGTTTGCACTGCGCCAGCTGATAGTGCTGCTGTCTCTGTGCCTCTAATGAACTACCTGGTGATGCCAACGGGGGTTTAAAGGACTGGGTCCATGAGTTATTGAATCTCCCTGGCAAACATGATGTTCTGTGCAGGTTCCAAACTCATCAGCAAAAATACGGAACCCTCTCCTGGTGCAGTAGCAGGGTTTTGTGAGCAAACACAGTTAGGGAAGGGAGCTTCTCACTCCTTGGGTCTAGAGCCTGGTCTCTGCAGATCATCACGTCCTGCCATTCCATTCCTATTTGCTGAGAAAGAGGTAAATGAGAAGAGAGGAAGGAAAGACTGGGAGAACAAGCATGTCCTGGCAGATGAGAGGAGCAGAATCCTTCAGTGTGAATGCTCTGGATGAGAGTTCTGTGGCTTTTGGTACAAAATGGCATTTTTGTGTGTCTTCTGTCTGGTAGTAAGAATGGGAAGATGCTGTAGTAATTCTTTCTTTTCTTTGGTCTGCCAAAGCCTAATCTCTTCGGTTTGTTCTATTGGTTTGATGATCCATTTATTACACAGCCTAACTGTGTAATAACTCTACGGGAAAAATGACCAAAAGATGAAGTTATCTAGACCCAGAGCAAATTAAAGTGGGAATGAAAAACTTTTGAACTACAGATGTTTAAGCTTTAATGAAGATTCTGAAAGATGTCACTCAGGCTATTACAGAAAAGCAGATCTTGAGCAGGACCAGCATCTTGGAAACAGAAGCCTTTTAACAGCACATGCTATTTGGGAAGGCTCAGCACTGCCAGGCTTCAAAGGCCCCATAAAAAACTCTTTTGAGTAATAGGTAAGAGTTTCCATTGATTTCAGCGGGCTGTGGATAGTGCCCCACTTGCAAAGTCTTAATCCTTTGTATTATCCCAGATCATTGCTGTAGAAATGATTGCAACAGCCAACAACAGGGAGGCTTACAGCTCCCAAACAGCAGGCAGCAGGTGAGCTCTTATGAGTAAGATCTTATTTTCATGCAAATGTCCTTGGTAAGTGAGAATAAGGAACTGGAGAAAAAAATACCTTGAATAGGAGATACAAATGGAATTGTTTTTGAATTGAGCATTTTCAGTGTATGCCTTTATGCCTCAGATAAGGCATTTATTGCAAGGCAATGAAATAAAGTATATCGCTATTGATAGTAATGTCCTGTCATAATAAATCCAACCTCTTAGATATCCATCAAGAGGTATTCTCCCGAGTCCTCACTGAATGAGCTGTGGTTAGTAGATGGCCAGAGGGGAACTGGGGACACGGACCATGTGGTATCATCACCATCTTACTTCAACAAGCATCCCACTTTGTGGGATTTCATTAACTAAGTCATTAGCATTAATGTAGCCAGTGTTAACCTGCTACGCTTGCTAGTCTTCTGGGATAATGAGTTCCCACTACCTGTGTGAATTATGGTGGGAGATGATAGTAGGTGGTTAGCTCCTTGAGGCATTCCCAGCCTACCACTGAGGAGACCTAAGTGTGGTGTTCCCTGTATGTATGGTATGAAATCTGGCCCCACTGAGCCAGTGGCAGAAGTCCCATTGCCTTTGAAACATCAAAATTTCCTTATAGCATGTAAACTTTTTTGTATCTTATTTGATGGCATTTACATACTGCCCTGCAAGACTTTGGGTCTCGCAGCCTGTGTGAGACTTTTCAGCAGCATCAAAATACAAAATGGTATTTTCGTGTAAACATTTCAATTTATTATGTGTTCAGAGCACAGGGAAATGCTGTGATATCCTTAACGTTTTCCACACCGTGGTGCTTGTTCTACTAAAAATGACAGCGTATTTCTGAAGCATTTTGATCTGTGAGTGCATGTATGCATATATATATATATATATATTTGTCTTCTGGTGTGTTTGCTGGTGTGGTTTTATCTTTTAATGACATCAATAGGTGTATATATATATATTTTCTAAAGATAAGGGTACAAATTAGGTTGGATTTTGAAGTGTTCACTGGAAGTATTTGCCAGAGATGATGTTCTTTTGCAGTAATGGACATGGTAATGCTTTTCCTCTTAGAAAAGGAAAAAAAATAGAGCAAATTTTGTGTAAGTAAATACATTCCTCCTCACCCTTAAGTGTATCACTGTCAGCTGATACGATGGGTTTCTCAGCAGAACTGAGGCAGATGACTGAGCTTCAAATCCTGAAGGGAGGCAGACAGCATAGCTATTTTGATTTTAGATTTCAAATGGTTTTGAGGACCTACCGTCAGACAGGAAGAAGTCCCAGGCTTTGATGGTTGTTAAATTACAGACTGCATCAGACTGCATGTTTTGACAACCCAGCAAAGCCCGTGCTGGGTAGGAATTCATTACACCCAGGATGCAGAGCACAGGGACGGTGCGGTGTGGGATGGCTGTAGCTCGCCGCCAACAAGCACTGTGCTGGGCTTTTCCCGGGGCCCAGCCCAGCACCATGGCCTTCTGGCGGCTCTGCAGCTGGGTTACTGATGGCCCATCAGCTGGGGAGCAGTGGCAGTGGCAGGGGACCACAGGCGGTGATTCATTGAGTGCACCGTTAGGGATCTGTAGCTCGCCGCTCTCAGCCAAGAGCAGCACATTAGCTACATGACATACATTATGATAGTGCCAGCAAAGTGGTCACTGCCTAACCGGGATATATTGCAGCCTGTGGAGTGGCTGAGGGCTGCAGCACAGAACATATGGAGATTATTTCCTGAATTTATGCAGCACATGTTTTACTATAAATTAAATTCAGAGAAAATGTGTATCATAACAGGGTGATGCTCACAACAGCCTTCCCTGTTATGAATTATAATGACCTCTCTCAGCTTGCTGGGTGCCTAGTGGAACGGCTTCATGCAGTTGGAAACAATAGCATGTACATGGTGTCAAGGTCTGAAAGCCTGACCAAAAGGCTATCTAACTAAAAGCAGGGTTTTTTTCTTTTTTCTCTCCTCCCCCTCTTGCTTCTATTATTCTTATTCTTCTCTCTGGAAACTGCCCAGTTTCCTCCTGAAGTGCTGAGCTGCTGAGAGGGTGGGCAGATGCCCTGGTGTCTGCTCCATAATTAATTGGGTGCTGCCATTGCTGAGGGGCTGTTGGATGGCAAAGGCTGCTCTGGACGTAGTGGCAGCCCCACTTCATGGGTGAGGGCAGTGTGGGTTGCCAAAACAGCAGGATGGGGGTCCTTTGCCAGAGTAATGAGCAGAGCAGCACATGTCCCTTCTGTGTCCTTGGACTGAGAATCTCATGTCTTTTCTAAGCAAATATTTGATGTTGTGTTACCCGGGACTGGGACAAAATCATCTTTGCCTTTTCCTTCGGTGTGCTGAAGCAGCTGACAGAAAAATGTAGTAGAGACGGTCATTGTAACTACTCTCCTGAAGCATGAAAGAGGAAGTTATGTTCCTTACAACGCTGTGTGAAATCTTTAGTAGAGAAAATATAGGAAGCTGCCACGTAGGAGCAAACTGGAAACTCATGATTGAAATATAAATATATACGTGTGTGTGTATGTATATACGTATGTATGTAAAACAATGGCTACCAGACAGCAAAACAATCTAGGGTCTGATTTGGGGCAAATCACTGTGGAGTCAGTACAGACTGAAAGAGTGTTTTGAGCTGTGCTTAAGGGACTTGCTTTTTCATTTGTGGCTGATTACGGGCTAATAGGATTTCAAAGATTTCTGGTAGGGAACAGTTCACATCTCATTGCATTTTAATTCTTTTTTTTTTTTTTCTTAAAGTTTCATTTATCATACTGATACCTACCCTTAGAATACATTTTATTACTCTCCTCTTTAGCTTCTTGAACTGAATTTTTCCCCTTGGTCCCTTGCTGCTGTCTAATAGGCAGTTTCCAAATCATTTGGGACTTTTGGAAAGATCCTATCAGCCTTTTGTTTGCTAGAAGGGAATGGATCAGTGGAATAAAAAATAATGTTGTGCATCTTTTTGGGTTTAGTCCTCTCTTCTTTGTCTTTCACTAATACATGCATGATGCGGCTTGTACTGTCATGTTTTCTTAATGAAAATTAATAATTTGAAAACAAATCATGGGAACAACCAATACAGCTGAATGTTATCGGTACAGACTAATTCTGTGACTGACCTTCTTTGTTTAGTGGCAGTAGTAACCCTAGTTCTTTTTCTTTAGCAGCTCACATGTTGGGAACACACACTTAGCCTGTAAATATGGATTCAGGAGGAAAATGAATACAGCAGTGTTCAAAGCAGCCAAAAGCTTAGAAATAATGTTCTGCTGTGACTTTTCCAAACTGACATCTTGATGTTGGGATTATAAATGAAACCATTGTTCCAGCAAAGGCCAAGACTAATAGAAAGCCTTTATTACTGGTCCATTGGCTAATTCTGCTTGTCTAACCCCTTTGGATGGACACAGTGTCAGAAAACATACTCACAGAGGTTGCTTTGTGTGAGATTTGGCCTGCTGAGTGACTACATGGGGGCACAAAGATATCTCAATGACAAGTGTTCTTTGACTAAAATTTGTAAAGTCATTTTCTTTCCCTAGGCCTTGGAGAGGAGTGAACTGATTTTTAATCTACAGCTTCTATGAGTGATATTTGCTTTGTGTCCTATCACCCTTCTATTCAGCCGTTCTCCCCTTCCAAGCAGGTAAACCTCTGCTTAGAAGAAATTGTTTCTTCTGCTGAGCCTCGGTGCAGTTGACAGCTGTCATATACAAGCACTGTACTTGAATACATGTCTTTAGAGCTAGACAGTATTAAAGAACTTTAATCTTTTCTCTTTGCACATGCAGGGAATGCCTAGGAGCCAGAGACCCCTATTGCGGCTGGGATAACAAGCAGAAGCGATGCACCACCATTGAGGACAGCTCCAACATGAGCCTGTGGACTCAAAATATTACTGAGTGCCCAGTAAGTGGAAGGAGCAGAAATATTTTAATACTGGTGTGTGAGAGTGTGCATATGTGCAGAAGCAAGAGGGGAAGTGAGTGTGTGGCAGCCTGATGAGGACTGGCTGTTAGGAGAGCATGGGGAGCCCAGTGGCAGACATTAATACCTGTGCACAGCCTCTTGTTTAGAACACAGAGACCCCCAAATGTATTTGCTCCAAAGGAGGGATCCCAAAGCAAGCATTCTGTCCTCTTCATGCCCATCCATACCTTGAGTGAAGAAGATCAGATTATGCTGTTGGGTTACTGGTGGGAACCATGTAAAACCTGATGAAACCTGATGATGATGAGGTTTCATGATGAAACCTGAGCTGCTCCACTGCCTGCACCATTTCCTTGGCTTCCCTGCAGGTTGGAGAAATCAGAATAACTGACTACAGCATCCTTGAACAGCATTCAGTTAAATTTCCTCTTGGATCCCTGAGCCGTCCCCAGGAGACAACACTGGTGAAGAAGTGTTGCACTGGCAGTAAGAGACATCTAGGGAGCAGCAGAGAAATAGAGCATGCACGGATGGTTTGCAGAGGGAAACAAAAGATACAGTATGTACTAGAGAACAGAAGGGAAGGGGAGAGTGTAACTGAGAGACGGAATGTGAGAGTGTTGGGTTCCAACCTCACTTCAGCAGACTAAAGACCAAATCTATATGATATTACAAGGAGATGGTCTTCCTTCCTTGCCCTGGTCTCCATCAGATGCAGCAGTTAAAAAAAAGAAGTGTTTCTGGTTGAATCAGTTTGAATTGTCTCTCCAGGTCCCTTCCCACCTACCCACCCACCCTCCTCTAACTACAATATCCAGTTCCTGGCTGTGATCCCCAGAAGCCAACTAGCCAAATTTAGTTCCTGCTGCTTGAAGCATACCTGCAAGTTGGCTGTGGAGGAAAACCAGTCTTGTTAAATAAGTTGTGGGAGGAGAAATGCTCATTAATGTCCATTGTTATTATCTAATGTCAATTAGCATGTTAATACTGCTAAATCTGGTAGATAGCATGAGAGAACTGGGTGGGTTATATCTTCAGTATGCTACTTCTGTCTGGAGGCGCTGGGATGTTTATTCCCCTTATCTTCCTTACTTCTCAGATATTTTCCTAGGAAATATTAGTCATTACTTCAATCCATCCTCAGCTTGGCAGGCTTAAGTTTTTCACTGCTGGATTCAGAAGCTTCTGTGCTTATAACCCTCCTGTGTTGAACTGGGATGCAGTGCTTCTTGATTGCCCATGCTGTTATCTCATCCTGCTTAATGCCTGTGTCTGTTGATAGGTGTGTGAGGTGTTAATCCTCTAGTTTGAATGTCTGCTGTGGTGTGCACTAGGGAACAGGCTACTCCAGGTCATTGTTTCAAGGTCATAAAAACCCGGCACAGAATATTCAGGAGCTTTGGCTGTTCTTGGAGCGCTAGTTTTACATTTGTTTTAGCATTTCCATTGTAGATTATTTTCCATGTAGGTGCTCTCATTTTGATGCATATATCAGCCTTGTGCTCTTTGACTGACGGGCTGCTAAGCTGTTTAAAATCTACATACAAGTGCTTTCTTTTTCTTTCTCCACTGCCCCTTGCTGGAATGAATTCACCACTGGCATGGGGTGGGGTGGCTCAGTTAAGCACCTACAACAACAATATCCACGTATCTCCTTGCATTCAGTGCAGGGTAAAGGTTGTAGTCAACAGGGGCAAGAGTCTAGGACAGCATGTGCAAATGACCGCTGGAAAGGTAGGGAAATGCAGTGACCCAGTGCCAAATTTCACTCCTGAAAAAGACTGTCTGGGAGTTTAGTTGGATGAGTTACTGTCTTAAGAAGTCCTGGCTTCTCTCACCCTACTTTTCTGGGCCAAGCACCAGGTGCTCAGCTGTGCTAGTACAGCTGTATGTGAGATCACAGTCAAGTGTGACATGGCATAGATTAAAAGCACCCCTCCCAAATAAACTTTTCCTAACCCAGATAATTTCAGTGAGTTCTGCAGCCTAGCCCACAAACAGATGTCCTGGCACAGCTGAGAGACTGGCATGCAGCGACTTTTAAAGCCAGAACTGTTGTATTACTGAATTATATCCTACAGGGGCCAGGCATTTGTGTGAGTCAACCACAACACTAACACAACTTGACTGCCGCTCTTGTGCAAACATGCTTGTTCAGATCTAGTCTGAACATCTTTGTACAGCAGTACATTGTACCACAAATGCCCACTCTCAAACTTTAATATTAAGGGACTTTAGATAGAGGGCTGATCATATAGTGTTAACATAGTACCTTGGGCAATGGTTAATATAGGTTATTAGCAGGTAACACCCAGAACTTCCTAAGGGTTTTGTTGCTAAGGTTGCAATGTCAAACCTTTTAACATTAAGAAATGATAGGACACAAATTGGCCATGCTGCTCTTCTTTCCCCTCTGTGTGCATGTGTCGTATCAGGGAGTCCTGAATATGTGATTGCATGCTGCTGCTTCTTAGGCTTGAGAAAACCGAGTGAGGTGCTTTCTGGTTTTAGGAAAACTGAAAAAAGCCACATCATACTTTGTAATATCTTACTGATGCCAATATGAGCCACCAGCAGGAAAGGAACTTTAGATTTGGCTAACAAATGCCATTAGCCAGACTCATGGGGTTACTGTTGATGGTGGCTGGCAAGTTAGGAATTGAATATTTCCAGTAAAGTGTACACTCCACCTTATCCCAAGCCAAATGATGCTCTTTCTCGCAGGTTTTCATCCCAGTCCCACTCTGTGTGTCCAGAAACCCCGTATCTCAGTCATCTGGCATCTGCTCCATGCTACCCCATTTTCTTGCTAAACAGTGCCAGTCTCTCCACTGCTTTTTCAGGTTGTCTAGCAGAGTTCTACCCTGCTCTGAATTCACGTGGGCTCAGCCACTCAGAGCTGCAGTAGCCGGGATAATCCTGCTCTGGCACACACTGAAGCATGCTCAGCGCACAGAGGAGACTTCAGGAACCAGGATCAAAATCTATGAGGCTCTGAAAAGTCGGAATTTTCCTCCTCACCTCCCAAGGATTTTATACCCTAGACAGATTAGAATGGCTTTTCATGGGAATTGCAAAAAGGTGTTACAAGGGCATAAAGTTCAGTCCCTTGCTCTGAAAACTAGCTTGTTTCAAGGAAAAGGTTGCTACTTAAGGAAGTTCCTTTTCCCTAGACTTGGTTTTAGAAATGGCTGAAAGATTTTAACTGAAACTTTGTAAGAAGTTTCAGTTTCTATCAAACAGCCAACATGTAAACTTCCAGCTGAAATAATTAGAGCTTGGCAAAGTTGCAAGCAGTTGACACCTGAATCCTAAGAGGAAGAACAGATGAATCGAAAGAACAAGGAATGCTGCTAGTCTTACCTGTAATATCAGAATAAACATTGAAAATATCCTGGTAGCGAGTGGTAGGAATGGTCAGTCTGAATTTTTAGCTCCTGCACTTGAGCCTTTAGATGCTACAAGGAAGAACTGAAAAGGTGATGCCTTTGGTGGAAGTATGGCATTTTATAAAATATGAGAACTCTGGAACTCGTAATATTGTCAGGTGAGAGAAGGACATCTGATCACATGTGGTTTTGAAGACATCCTCTCTGTCTGATAGGCACTGTGTTGGCTACAAAGGATTTGCCTTGTAAAGATATTCCTGAAAAAGATCAATTCATATGGGTTTTTATCCCACTTCCCAAGTTTGCTCTTTTGAAGATATTTTTATGAATTTAAAGATGGAATAATAATCCATATGTAATTTCATAAGTATAAAAACTTCTCACACTCACAATGTGACGTGTTTGTAAATCTCAGCATTTTGGTTACGGATGCTTATTTGTTTAATTTTTGGGTTGCTTCCCAGTATCACTTATGAGCCAATAATTATTTGTCAGCTCTTTATTTTTTTTTTTTAATTGAACCCATGAGCCATATCATACCATTGATTTCTGAACAGAACTCCCTGCTGGAATCAGCAAGGCTTTCTGGCTCAAAAATGAATAGAAATGATCCAGTACTTGGATTATGACTTTTGTAAGGCAGGAGGAAAAAGGAGATAAAAATCTAGTATTAAATATCTCCAAGTAGTTCTTTGGTTATTTGGGGGGGGGGGGGGGGGGG
>JAVJGI010000064.1:30798558-30850260 GCA_035590275.1 Ibycter americanus | reverse complement strand
TTTCCCCCCCCCCCCCCCCCCCCCGACTTTTAGCAACCCAACTGTATTGATTTTTAAACAATGTTTAAAACAACAAATTCAACAATAACAAAACCCAGTATTCTCTTCTCTGGGCATCTTGCCTTGTAACCTGCAGCCCAGAGCAAATCTTTATGACGACATGATAATCTATTGCAAACAAAGGTTTACAACAGATGCTTGAAGCCCCCCAACTGCAGCCTGATGAGCGCAGTAACAGGTCTAAATTACTTCCATGCCACTGCTGTGTATTTTTGATGCTGCTGTAGATGGGTGAGAGGGGAAGATGACAGCCCACCGGAGGTGCATTGTGAGTTTAAAGTAGTGCCAGACTTGGAGGCTAAGCACAGAGCAGTGTGTTTCAGAGGATGAGTGTTTGAAAGTGTATCTCCGGTGGCTGTGGTTGGCTCCCTGTGTAGCTCCCAAGCAGGCTCACAGACTCTCCATGCCTCGCTTTCCTTGTCTGTAAAGCTGGAGAAATTCTTTCGCCCTGGGGTGACCCAGGGGACTGATCCTGCTGACTGCAGAGCTCAGTGAAGCATGGCACAGATTTGGGGCTGGGGCTGTTCAACAGGGCCACAGCCTCTTCCTTTCTTCACCTTTCATGGTGTGCAACACCGAGGCCAAGCCCAGTGTTGCCTTTGCCAGCAGTTTTACTGAAGCTGCTGAACATCCCACCACCCCGTGGGTGACGCCAATGGGGATAAGCAATTTGCTTGCAGCCACCATCTGTGACACCCCGCCTGCGAGGCCCTGTGCTTTGGGACAGGAGGATGGAGTGAGCCACCAGCTGAGAGTGCGTCATGGTGCTGCGCTGGAGCAAGGAAACAGCTGTACCTAGGCAGGGCCAGTGTGGATGTGTTTCTGAAGTCAAGAGCAGCGGGGAAGCCAGGGCAGGGGTGTTCAGGGCAGCTTTCCAGATGTGGTCCTAGCGTTGCTGGTTTTTGCAGGAAGTGGTGGAGTCGGGCAGAAGAAGGCAGCGGTGGCCTGGGAGCAATCCCAGGAGGAGCAGGCAGCACTCATCTTCTCAAGTCAGCCTTGGTGGTGAGGGCCCCAGCAGCTGCTCCCCCAGCCCTCGGCGTAGGGCTCACCTAGCAGCACTGGTTAAAACAAGGCACAGGGGAGCAAGCTCTGACACCCTGTATCCTGGAAGGTCTTCACCAGTCCCGGGCTGAAATAGTGTTTCTCATGCTTTTGGTCTGCCAGGACTACCGTATTTTTACTTCTTCACTACAGTGCACAGGAGACTCAACCCCCAGCCTGTTCGGGGCTGTACAGGCATGAAGCAAAGGGCAGAGGAAACAGGCAGCAGCGCGGTCTGGTCTGTAAATTGCCTCGAAATGAATTCTTGCACTTAGCCCCCTATGTGATCCTCAGCATTAATTCTAGTCACCACCATCCCCTTCACTTTCTACCCTTCACCCAGCTTAGCCATTTAGGCTACGGCTCTTTTCAGAAAGGGAGACAGTTCTTACTGCATGTTTGGACGGGGCCAGACTCAGCAAGGCCCCGGTCTCAGCTGGTCACTATGGTTATACGAACACTAACTTGGAAAATATTCTGCAGGAACAGTCCCAAGCACTGCAGAGGGAGGAGTATAATGGAGTGGGGGCAATCAGCACTGGCCGTTGTGTTGCTTGAAAGGCTGAAGCTGTGCAGCGTGGGACGAGGGAGTGCGGTGGTTGTGTGGCGTGGCAGATGGATGCTTGCTGGTGTGGTGCTGGCTGGGTCGGCTCGGGTGCCTGTGCACACATGTTAAGTATGCGGGGTGGAATTTGGAGGGTAAATATTGATGCGGCATTGTCTGAAAACAACCCTCTATTTTGAATCCTGCTCGCAAGTACAGACAGCTCCCATCTAAGCTGCATCCTAATCCCGCCAGCAGCTTTGTTTGGCATTTCTATTGTGCGGCTGTCTCCAGAAATGTAAACTTGCTATTAATGACCTTTTTTTCTTTTAAAATTAGGTGAAAAACCTGACAACAAATGGAAGATTGGGACCTTGGTCCCCATGGCAACTGTGTGAGCATTCGGATGGGGACAGCACAGGCTCCTGTATGTGTAGGTCACGTTCGTGTGACAGCCCTCGTCCTCGCTGCGGAGGTCGCGGCTGTGAAGGGGCCAGGATCGAGGTCTCAAATTGCTCAAGGTACGTCAGCATCTTTGTGCTTTTTAAGAAGGGAACAAGAGTTGTGCCCATCCACAGCTTCACTCCTTCCTTGTGTTTCTGTGACCATATTGTATCCCAGCCAAACTGAGGTATGTGAGGTCCAGCTTGAAGTCAGTGAAAAATCAAGCAGCACAAGGGCTCTGAGAGAAGGGCCTTCAGCCAGGGCTCTTGGAAAATGAGCACCCCAAATCAGTGTACACATTAACCTTCCCTACACTGTGCCTTGGTTTCCCTCAAATGTACAGTGAGTAGTGACCCATCAGGAGGAGGTAAGGCAGAGGTAGTTGTTAGCCAAGTGAACAGCAATAAGCTCAAAAAAAATCCAATATGCTCATCATTTTTCAGAGTTTGGATTTCAAAGTTGCATGGCCAAAAGCAAGCAGAGCTCCTTCAGAGCAATGCATGTGAAGACACGGTCTAGCCTACCTCTGAGCAAGGCTTGTTTGCCTTGTTCTGCAAGTCTGTGAACCGTCGGCAGCACGCTGGCTAGGTGAAGGCACAGATCATCATCTGGCAGCAAGTAGTGCTTAAGAGGCCTGCCTGCCGGGGACAGCACTTAAATAATGCATGTAGCTCAGCTTGTGTCAAAGTGCTGCCTTTTCAGGGAAGCCTGAAGCTTGTGCTTGAGCAGAATGGAAGCTAAATGTCTTCTGGTCAGGTGCCCAAACATAGCCATAGTGTTTGTGTCCATGTTACTCCACCACCCTCAGACTATACCATGTCATGGCGATGGAATAGCGTAAGCACTACTTAACCAGGGTGGGGCCAGCCAATATTTTCGTAAATATTGGGAACACAGTTTTTATCTACTTTATCTTCTCCATAAACATTCATTCCATTAAGGACAGCTGTCTCTTGACTCATCCCTGGAGATCAGTGCTGGTCTTGGCACCAAAAATTCAGCAATACTCATGTTTTAACTGGCATCTCTCCTTCCAGTTGTGGGCTGTGCTGCCCAAAAGGCATGCAGTCACCCCTGTCCCTGGGCTGCCACCATGGGCTGAGCAGAGCCTTCCCCAGGCAGGCTTTTTATGGCAGTGGCAAATGGAAAGCATGCCGGTGGGATGAGTTTCTCAGCACTGCTTTGATGGCAAAAGAGTCAGGAACAGCTTCTAAGAAGGGGATGAAAAAAAGATTATTCGATCTTAAGACACAGGAAAGCAGCATGGTTTGAAAAATAGGGACATCTGGTCATCCTACATCTGCCTCAGCCCTCAAATTTCCTTTAATTGACTTCATATGGCATTGAGATTTCTTTTTGCAAAGAGAGAGCAGGATGCTTAAAGATGAGTTCTATTAGAAAGCTAGAGATCTGAAAATGGAAGGTGTCTTTATTTCTGTAAATTTCCTGAAACACAAATAGATGCTGAGAATTGTTGGGGTTTTGAGGAATTTTTAGTAGAAATTACTTTCCCTTTTTTTGCTGCAATAACAGCAACCTTCCATTTGATTGTTTTGTTTTGTTTTTGTGATTTTACATATACTTCTTCCTTCAGGTTAAGGAGTAGGGACCTAGCAGGTGGCTTAAAACATGGCAGAATAAGATGGAATAGTAGGATTTTTATATAAGTGAGTTTCTTGTTCTTTGACCTTGTTTGGGGTGGGAGAGACGGAAGGAAGGAGGGAGAGGGATGAGAGAACAAGAGAAGGCGGGGAGAAACAACTAACAGGGTTCTGAAATAAAGCTGCCAAGAACAGGCAAGAGTTGATAACAAATACAAAAAGTGTGAAGGGCAATGTGGGTTTTAACTTTCATCCTCTGCCCTGATTGGTGCTGTGCCAGAAAATATTTCTTGCCAGCAATGTTATTAGTTCAGTAAATGCTTTGAAAATTAACATCTGTTTTCAAGCTTAGCTCTCAAGAACCAGAGAGCACCTGAGTTGTTTTTTGACTAGACTTTTTAGAAAGCTTTTTGTTTATTAGAAAAAAAACCAAAACAAATGAGATTTTTTTGGCTTAAGGTAGTAAAGTGTCAAGATTAGGCAGTTCTGTAAGACAGAGCATTGCCACTGGCTTCATATGAAATGAAACCTGCAGCACAGAAGAGATGAGATACAGTTCCTCCTCTCCTGCTCCAAGGTTCAGTAGTGCTGCCAAATCAGAGGAAGGTGGGCTTTAATAAATGCAAGATTTTAAAGATGAAAATTCTGACTTCTGTGTAAGCACACGGTTGAGTCCCCGCATGGCAGCAGCGTCACAGGAGCCGGCTGCCTGTACGTGCTCAGCCTGTCGCAGGAGCGAGGCACAGAGCATGTGCTGACATCTCTGTCGCTGAGGTGTGAACTAAGGGGTTTTACATCACATTTGCTTAGGCTAAGCTACCACTGCTCAGCAGAGATGTGATCACTCATTAAACGATGAGACTCGATCCTGCCTCTGAGCTCTCAATTGCCTCTGATTTCTACGGATTTAAGGTCACACTACAGTGGCATCTGCAGGCGGCCATGAAAGCTAGAAGCAATTATTGTTACTTTTAATGAAATTTGAGATTTGCACTTAATACAATTCAATGCTGAAAGCTTTAGGAAAACGTCAAATATTATGAGGTTTGTGATAAAGCCATGGGAGCTGGCAGTAGTATTGCTATAAGAGATTTAAAGCATCAGTACCTACTGAATTAGCAGAGGGTAGGATTTTTACATCCTTTGGTGCAACGGGCATTCGTGAGCCTCAAAACCTGCACTCTGTGCAGAAGAGTCCAGGAGATACTTTAGGATCAACCATGGCTCAGAAAAAAAGGGGTTATGAGACATGGGGGGAATGATGGGGGAATAGTCAGTGAGAGTTATAGCAACGACACCATTGCCCAGCAAATTCTATAGAGTCATTTTCAAAATCATCAGCATTGGCTTCATTTTCTTCCTTTCCAATTCTTAGAGACTTCAATGGGAGGAAAGTTAGGCCAATTCTAAGCACTTTTGAAGCTCCCTTTTCTAAATCTCCACCGATAGAAAGTTTGTTTGAAATGAATAATCTCTTCTCCAATGTGTTCCGTGATTCCCCCGTCAGTGCCTTATGTGTTTTGTTGTTAAGCATGGCACAATGTGCTATTTCTAACAATGTAGACCATTAGGTCACCCCACCCTCTGTTGTCTCTCTCACCTTCTTTGTTAGAAATGGCGCTTGGACACCCTGGTCTTCCTGGGCCCCATGCAGCACCTCCTGTGGGATAGGCTTTCAGGTCCGCCAGCGATCCTGCAGCAACCCTGCTCCACGGTATGGGGGCAGGGTCTGCGTCGGACAGAGCAGGGAAGAAAGGTAAGAGATATCTACAACACCACATGTTCACCTCTGTGGTTATTATGTTGGCAGTCGGAAGTGGTAGTTCTTATGCGAATAGAAATTAAAGCTGTTTGGCTGAATGCACAAGGTGGAAGGAATTCCAGAGCCTCGGAGGGATGAGGTTGCTCACATGCATGGCCACTCTCTATCCATGAGCCTGTGAACATCAGAGACTTCAGAGCTGCCTTCACTCTCGGGCAGGACCTTTCAGGCTGTCACAAGTATTCCTGTCCCCCAAACAGAGGTCTGGCTTCCTCAAGGAAAGGAGAAGCTGTGCCTGCTGTTAGCAGTGTGGAGTTTATAGATACAGTTGCATTGTTCTGATTAATCTCTGAGGACACAGTTGTGTATGTGCAGCTTTCATTGCTAATTACACCATTCTCTATTAATTGTGCTGATGCACCAAAAGAAGTTCAAGACAAAATATAGCTTAACTCACAGATTCAGGGTTGAGTTTTTGCAGGGCATGGCATCAGAAAAACATCATTTTGCCCCCCTCTAAACTAAGCAAATTTCATGCAAAATCACTAAAAGACAATACTCTTCACTATTCACAGAGCTATCTTCACTATTACTCTTCTTCAAGCCCGGCCCCTCATCAAACGTATACTTCAAGGCATCCCAATTTGGTTTCCAGATTTGACATTTCATTAAAGGCCACCTTTGCTTGGAAGTAGGCTGTTGCTTGTCCCTTGAGTGGTCACTTAAGACAGATCTCTCTGCTTTTCTCAGAATACAAAGGGCAATTCATTTAACTTCTTTGGTTCGGGACATTTTAATGTTTGGTTTGATTTGTGGCCATTCACAATGGTCCTTTTTGGGTTTTAAAGACTGCATCCGAGTCAATTGCAGTCCTGTGTGATTCAGTTTGAGAAAAATATTGATTAAAAAGCTGAACAAAATTAAAGTTACTTTTAACATGACATAGTATTAATTTAGGGCCTGCTTTTAGATGCATATAGCATCTAGTTCAGCTCCAGTTGCAAACACTGGTTTCTTAGGGTCCAAGCAGCAACAAGGGCCAGATCATGTGAAGAGAAGATTGTCAATGTCAACCTGCTGTTAGTGACAGATCACTGCTGAGTCGTTATCCCACTGAAAATATTTACTATCCGCTCCCTCTCTTTCTGTCTCACGGGCTTCAGCTTATGAGCTCTTTTGTGAATTCAGTACATAAAAGTTTTGAGATTAGAGTACTTTCAAAAACACAGTCTGGATCATTTACTCCAGCTGTCTCAGCCAGGTTATCCACTCCCCGTTCTGTACAAAGGGTACAGTTCTCTGCTGGGAGCAGTAATATTACTAATCTGACTGTTGTGTCAGCCTTCTGCTGGCTTTCTGTGCATGCATGAATTGCACCCACATGCAGTGTGCAGTCTTGCGTCCATCACCATTTTGTCCCTCAGATGTGCTGACACGGATGTTTTTTGAGCAGTGCACTTTCTTCTTTCAGATTCTGTAATGAGAACAGTCCATGTCCATTACCGATATTTTGGTCTTCGTGGGGTCCTTGGAATAAATGTAGTGTGAATTGTGGTGGAGGGATTCATTCAAGGCAGAGGTCCTGTGAAAACGGAAATACATGTCCAGGCTGTGCTGTGGTATGTATTGTTTATTGGCATTGCATAAGGGGCAGCTATTGACATCTAGCATCTAGGAACTCAGTATTTAACTTCTCTCTCCATCTTGGTTTTATTTGTCAAGCTAGAAGAAAATGCTATCCTCAGCTTTTGCTGGAGAGGATGCTGAAAGGAACTGGGAAGCAGAGAGATGGCTGATTCCCGGAGACAGAGTTGGTGCGAGAGTGTGTGTGTGTACAGGCAGGGACAGATTGCCGTACAGAGGACTTCCTTAGGCCGCTGTAGGCTTGGATATCAGGTCTTTGATGTGAAAGCACTATGCTTTTTTTTTTCTTTTTCTGTCCCACTCCCAAGGATGATACTATTGAGTCAAAGAGGCACCATGCATGCACCAGAAATGAGTCTCACTGTCATACTTAAGTAAACATCAGGTCCAACACCTAGTTAACCCATCAGTGAGGCAATGGCTACCCATTTTCTCTATTTTCCCTTTCCTATTCTGGCAGCTGTTTCATGCAGCTGTTTTAATTAGTTTTGTGGAGAGTTTTCTTTCATTGTAAGCAGATCTGATCTGGAACCTTCCATCTGTTCACAAGCTGTTTGGCATTTACTCTAGAATCATAAAGTCCTGAAGCATTTACATTTCTTTCCCTCTGCCAGGCGAGAACACACTGTTTGTCGCTGGAATTCCTCCCACTAGTGGTGAGAATTGTAAAGACCCCAAATCACCCCATCCCTGTCCAGACAGAATTTTTGTTTGTACTCAATGGATGCTCTACACTGAAGATGGCAAATGGTTTATAGCCCTCACTAGAGAGTTCAAAAAGCCAACCAAACAAAAGTAGCTGTAAAAAGAGATAATCTAAACCCATCTTAAAAATAAAACAATACACTTTTCGAGGAATAAACCTTACTGACATTGTGTCCTCATGGGGCTCCTCTAGGCTGACCTGAGAGCAGCATCTCAGGGTCACAGCAGAAAACTTGCATGCTGTTATTGTTATCTATTGCCTGAATTATTATTCTGTCTATAATGTACCAAGCTTTCAAAGCCCCATAGGACTTCAAGTCAGCAAAGAAACACAAACCTGAGTGAGACATAAAAATAGCAAACATAGTTCACCCTTGAGATCCACCTGATGCTACGCACCACCACTGCCTCCGTAGTCACCGCATTTTGTGCTGTGTCCAGCACTGGTTTGTGTCTGTGAGGTCAGATAAGGTGGATGGAGATTGTTTTAGACCCAGAGGGTGCCCCCTTCTTTTCTGGAGTGTAAATAAATTTCTTTCAGTTAGGCTGCTGCTGCTTAATAAGTAAGGAGAGAGTGGTTTTCCTTCTTGGCAGGAATATAAGACCTGCAACCCAGAGAGCTGCCCAGAGGTGCGCAGGAACACACCCTGGACCCCTTGGATGCCTGTCAACATCACCCAGAATGGTGCCCGCCAGGAGCAGCGCTTCCGCTACACGTGTCGTGCCCAGCTGTCTGATCCACATGAGCTGCAGTTTGGGAGGAAGAAAACCGAGAGTCGATTCTGCCCCAATGATGGCTCAGCAGTGTGTGATACTGACTGTACGTCTTGCCAGCTCTGGGGGAGCTATAGGGCAGTCTAGATTTGGTGGTGGAAGGGGGATCCTCTCAGAATAACAAGAACCTGATTGTGTCCGCATAAGTCTCGACATATACAACTAGTGTCACTGCAGAATGGCAGGGATGGAGAGAGCCCTGTGACTTAGAGATCAATAGGGCTGCAAGCTCTCTGCTTATGGCAGTGTATAGATCTGTTCTTGCTACTGTCAGGACGCCCCAAAGAGAACAGGCAAGTAATAAGGGTGTAGAGAAGAAAAGAAGAACCATTTTACAGGACCGGACATGCTACAGGAGCTCCTCTCTCTGGGAGTCCCGTGCCTCTGGGGTTATTCCCTTCAGTACTGCCATGATGCAAGGCAGTGTCCTGAGGACACAGCCTTGACTGCCACAATTTGCTGCCCAGTAAGATCATTTATCAAGGTTATCAGTAGACTCAGTTTGTGTGTGTACAGATTTCTTTTTGCATCCAGCTTAGCTGTAACACTGTGGAACAAAACTCTTGCTAGGGGCTTTCAGCAGAAACTCTTCACCCAGGGCACATAAATCCTGATTTTATTCATGAGCTGAAGCCCTTTTAAAAAGCCCAACAACTGATTAATTTGTGATCTCATGGTGTCTTGTTTGTTTTCCTTGAAGCTCTTGTTGATGACCTCCTCAAGACTGGTAAGACCTCTGCACGAATTATCAATGGGGGCTGGTCCTTTTGGGGGGCCTGGTCTTCCTGTTCCAGGGACTGTGAGTTGGGCTTTAGGATCAGGAAGAGAACATGCACAAACCCTGAACCTAAAAATGGTGGCTTGCCCTGCGTGGGGTCAGCGATGGAGTACCAAGACTGCAATCCGCATCCGTGCCCAGGTAACCATGATCATCTTCCTGCATGAAATTCGAAGGTGTTCTTCCCCATCTTAATGGTAGAGCCACAAAAAAAAAAAAAAACAACAACAAAAAACCAAACCCCAAAACATTGGTATTACCAAGCTGCTTTTTTTTTTTTTTTTTTTAATTTGGGGGATTTTTCTGTAATTTTTTAGAAAGGTACTGTAATGACCCATGTATGTGTTCTTTAGTGCTATGACTTAAGTGTCACCTCGGCTCAGAGGGTAACACAGCCACATCCTCTAGAGGAAATAATATCGTGGCTTGTCTAGCAATTGTTTGCTTCAAGGTTTGATGCTCCGTCCAGTGGAGGGCATCACGGTGCTTCTGCTCCTTGATGAGGAGACAGACTTTATGAATGTGACTTAATACTGTGTAGAGATGCTTGATGTGGCAGTTCTTCTTGTGAACACTTGTTTCTTCCCCCTCTCCTGCTTACGTATTGTTCTTGCGATGGGCATCTACTCTTGACATCAGTTACCATTTCCTGCACAGCCAGCAGGGAGTATTCTTGCCTGGTTTCCTGGTTTTCGAGTTTGTCCTCATGTTTATGTTGCACTCCTGGTCCAGAATAGTAATAATAGACCATTGACTACTGTATTCTGTCTTACTTACCCATTCCTTGCTCTGTAATAACTATCTGAACTAAATTTAAATGATCTTACACAAATAACCTTGCCTCTTGCAGTTCTAGCAATTATCTACCTCTGGCAATATAGTTTGTGGCCTACACTTGAAAATGCTATATTATAATAGTAGTATTATGATTCTAAAATTCAATACAAATATAAAATTCCAATGCAGATATGATCAGAATGTGCAGCAAAAGCATAGCAGGAGTGTCGAATATTGCACTCTATGGCCTATAAAAAGAAAATAACTCTAACACTATAAAGACAGCTATTAGTACTATTTTGGAAGCTCTCAGTGGCTTTTCACTAATGTCTGTGCCCTTCTTCTGTGCTGTTTTCTCCCTTCGGACACTATGATGTTTTACAATCTGTTCTGAGTGCATGATTACTATTTCTCTGTGTCTCCCTCCTTCCCTGCCTCACTCAATGTGTATACACAAAACCTGGGTTTATCTTGCACTAAATCATCAGGTTATTATCTTCTCAATTAATGGCATGTGGACCTGCAATCAGGCAGTCTAGTAGCCTGACAAGGGGTTGCGGGGGGTGGGGAATCAGGGATCTTAATTCCCTCTCTAGTTTTATTATTAACCTGTTATGGGGCTGAGCTCAGATTGTAGAATCATAGGATGGTTTGGGTTGGAAGGGACCTTTAAAGGTCATCTCATCCAACCCCCCACAAAATGAGCAGGGACAATAAATAAAGCCTTTGAGTTTTCTGTTTCCTGAAGGCTGGAACTTAAGGTCTCGGGGCCCCCACAGAAAGATGCCACATAAGCTCTGCTTAGGTTGTACAGCACTTTTCCCCCCCAAGTAAATCTGCTGTTGCTGCAGGTGAAGCATCAGGAGACAGTATAATAATAAAAACAATGTTCTTTTGTAAAAAGGTGTGGAATAGAATAGAAAATAGAATAGAATAGAACAGAACAGAACAGATGCGATTTCAGTGACTACCCTAAAGAATACTTCCTACTTTGGCACTTTATGCTGCAGAGTCTATTTGTACATAGACTTCATTCTGCATCCATGGAGCACAGCACATTCATACCCTCTCTTGATATGAAGTTCTTGTTGTCAGGCTCAAATGTCCTGTGGTGCAAAAAGCTGCTAGCTAGTCTGGGCAGGGTGGATCTGGAAGATGGGATACTGGGGCTCTCCAGCTTTATCACAATGAGAGGAGTAACCAAAGGCATCTACCTCTCTTCTTGCTTTTCAATGTCCTTCAGTGAAAGGCTCATGGTCTTGCTGGACTCCTTGGTCTCACTGCTCAGCAACCTGTGGAGGAGGACACTACCAGCGCACACGGACTTGCACCAATCCAGCTCCGTCTAGCGGAGAGGATATCTGCATCGGTCTGCACACTGAGGAAGCCCTTTGCAACACCCACCCATGTGAAGGTAGCCACTTCTCATTCCTGCTCCGGTTGGCTTGAGTGGTAGTGGGAGCAAGGCACATCTGCGAAATGTCAAAAAAATAAATCAGAAACACCATCAGTTAGAAGTTTTTCTGTCCATTCAGTAAATGTCTATTGAGCCAGGGAAAAAGGAGACGTCCCAGTGTTCAACTGCAATGCACCACCTTTCTCTTTACCTGTTCACTAGGCCATGCTCTGGCATTCTGGTGCTGGACAGGCAAAATCTTGTTAATGGCTGATCCAGTTAAAGTAATTGAAAAAGCAGGAGCTTGGTGCTTCAATGTGGAAGCTTATGAGATAAAAAACAGAAGTCACGAAGCATCAATCAGTTGTTGGAGGGACAATCCCTCCTTTTTCTTACACAGGCAGATGAGCATGTACTACAACGCAGAGGATAGGGTTTGCATCTGTGCTGGTTTTGAACACCTTTGTGTATTTCTGATCTAGTGCAGGCTCACTCCTTCCCTTAGGAACCTCAGCAAAACTAACTGCTGTAACTTGTGCTGTCTGCTTGAGGTATCCCTTGGAGGCCATCTCAAAACCTGGAGGTCCTGGTGCAGCACTGCCCCATCCAGCTCCTTGCATGTCTTTAACCAGAGAGCAGATACAGGAGCTTTTAAGACAGCTCTGTTCTGAGCAGTGCTCCACCAAAGGTTGGTTCAGTCCCTATCAAGAAAGCTACAACCTGACAAGTAGGGTATGATGTTTGCACTGTTATTTGTATTAGGAAAATTAAATCCACTAAAGGACCCTGGGTTAGATGTCTGAGAGAGGCCCAGGCCAGGATCCAGACATCATTCATCATGGGAGAATTTTGGTATCTACAAGGGATCCTTTTCCTTCTTGGTGACGTTGTCAGTGTGTTTTCCTGATCTTGTATTTCAGGTGGCTGGTCAGAGTGGTCAGAGTGGAGCTTGTGTAATGAAGAAGGCATCCAATACCGCAGTCGTTACTGCGAGGTACACAACCCAGACCCTTCTCAGTGCATTGGAAACAGCACACAGTACCAAGATTGCCTGTATAATGAAATTCCCGGTATGTACAGTGTCATTGAGGAGGGAGAGGGTGGGCCGATCAGGAGAGCAGCTTGTGCCCAGACTGTCAAGCTAGGCTGAGATTTTGTCTACTATAAATTGCATTTGGGTGCTTCTAGAAAAAAAAAAGCAAACAAACAAACATATTTAAGCTCCCTTGTGGCAGGCACAAGGTAACTGGCATTCCTTTCAGGTAGTTTAGTGTTTCTTTAAAACAGAATTACTCAGAACTGTAGTAAATAATTAGTATTGCTTCACCTGAAATGAAGCTTTTACCTTGGATAGTTCATCTCAGGCTGAGTTATAAAGATTATGTCTGTTCTTAGTATGGATACAGGTAACAGAAGACCCTTGAGTTCAGATATCAAAAGAAGCATCCCAAAAGAGCAAAGAAATAAGGTGAAGCAGATGAAGACAATTTGTGTGTGAAGTGGGGAGATTAATCCAGGGTCTAACAGAGTGACACTGTTGATGGACAGGTGATCATCAGCATCTTCCACCCTGTGTTTTGTGGAAATTGAACCTCTCAGGCAAATATTTGATATAGGTCTAGACTGAATAACCCCTTTCCACATTTTCTTTTCTGGATTACAGTGCTCTGACTTAAAACTCTGAGATCTCTAGGCAATGGTATTCTTACTTTTCATGGTTTTCTCAGCTATCTTTTTTCCCCTAAACTGAAGAAGCTACAGAGTGATCAGGTAACAGTGCTGGAATTGTCAGGTCTTTGGAGAGGTTTTGTTGCATGTGTTTCACACTCTGAGCTTATCATTCAATTTAGAGAGACTCTCAGCTTGCTGCAAGACACGTGAGCACCTTCTCGTGTCTGGAGCACAGGGGGGTTAATTACCTGAAGAAGTAAAGTAATGGCAAAATGACAACTTTCTCCAATCATCTTCTCTTTGTTTAGTGATCCTGCCAGCCTCCAGCATTGATGAGAGCACGAACTGTGGAGGTAGGGTACCACTAACTATATATCTTATTTTTATCTTAACCTGGCTTCTTTTCTCCCTGTGCAGTATCAACCAAACCATTAATCTATACAGCTCATATCCCACTGATAGCCTTAATTCCACTGGAGTCTTGCTGTCTGAGTCAGACTGGAGGAATGTATCACATGTCCACTTGTCAGTTCCAAGATTTTTATTTATTTGGGGGTCTGGGTTAGCCATTGAGGGTCATTAATTACCAGGGAGCACATTGCTTGTCTCTGTCTACCCACAGGGTAAATGGTTCAGGAGAAATGAAGGGATATTCCTCATTCCACCCCTGTAAGCCTCCAGCTGTTTGAAGGCAGGTGTTTTTGAATAACCTATAAAGATTTCACTGAACAGGGACTCTTAGATAGATTCTTTGCTAATATAGGATGAGATTAGAGTTTATACTTGTCCTCCAAGCACTTCCTTTCATTCAAGTCCTCACCTCTCACAGAAGTTGTGTCTCCTTTCTGCATGTAATTTGGAATGATCCAGTCATTAGTGTCACTTTTCCACTGCCCCAGGAACCACTATGATAAAAATGCAGATGAAGAAAATGGCAGGTTCTTTCTACATTTTAAAATGCTAATTTCACACTAACTACTGTGTCAATTCCTGCTAGCATCACATCTCTACTTTCCTGAAATCTAGATGATCCACAGGCTGCCAAAAATCTCTTCTGTCTGTGGAGATCATGGCAAAAAAAGGGTTGCCACCTGTGGCATGGAAATGTGGCCTCTCGGTTTGTGTGTGTGGAGCAATCAATGGAATTAAGATTTCAGCACCTGCAATGTGACACTTGGCTTTCTGTATCACTCCTTCTCCCTTAGAGGGTGCAACGTGTCTGCCTCAGTTCCAGGACTCCTTGTTACATCTTGCACTCTACTGTTACGCACTGAATCCACATTTCCTTCTTTTACTGCCACCATTGTATTTGCTGTTGCAATCTACATTTTACCATAGCTAATGTTATTTATTTATTACCTAGTGTCTACAATATTTGACAAAGAAGCCAATAAATAGAAATTCTGTTGATACATCTCAGAAAATCTATATTTTCAGAGTGATGAACCAGAAGGCTTCCCCTCTGGGCACACAAATGCTGGGGGCGAAAAAAGAAAGTGTTTTTTCCCTAAGATATGGCTAAAAGTAATCTGAAAAATCAGATGGGTCTTTCAAAGGTGGAAGTGAAATATAAGAGCGCTTTATGTTTTAGAAAGGATTTCCAACTGTGGTGACTTGCAAATGTAGCAGTGAAATGAAACATTCGCTGCAATATAAGCAAAACTGGGCAGGAGAAGAATGTGGCAGTGTGTCATGTGGCTTTACTGAGCACAGTTGCATGTATCTGTGTTTTAGCTCTCATGAGTGATGTAAAGCAGAGGTTTTTAGAAAGGAAATGTCTTTTTGGAAAACTCTTGTAACATTTAGTAGGAAATTATTATCTTTCTGCTGGCTTTTTGGACCATCATCCAAAACACAATAGAAAGTGGTAATCTTGCAATAGAATCTTATAGTGCGGTTTAAAAAATAAATGTAGCTCATCAGTCTAATAAATTCTGTATGTTCCTTACTGTAATTATGATTGAAGTGCATTACTTTGCTGTAGAACTCTATTGGTTTTGTTCTTTTTAAACTCAGGGGGATATTTTTAAACTAAAGATTAGAGGAGAGCCATAGACTAATGGGCAGAATTCTCTATTTGAAAAGCATATCAGTTAAAATGTAAGATGGCACCAAAAAAATGCACACCGTGATCAGACTAAGAATGAAGCTCATTTTAAGCCACTCTCTGAGTAGTCCCTTCCATTTGTCTGCACACAGTCAAGTCAACACAGCAGTCTGTCCAAATGAATTGGCTTTTTAGGTATTATGGGAATTTTGCTGCTGCAGTCACCACCGAGCTGATGTGGCTGACCCCTGGCACAGCTGCCCTGGGGGCCAGCAGTCAGGGTCCCCCCTCCAGGCACTAGGGCCCCTGTCATTCCTGTTTGAAAGATGACAGTGCAAAGGCAGAGGAAGGGCAATAGCATTTGGAGTCATCATCGCTGATTCTTTTTCCGTAGGTTCCCCCCTGCACATAGCAAAAGACAACAAGGTGATAACGTTTTGCCACCCAAGATTGCCGCTGGTTGCTTCATTAACTTGGTGGCTGTAAAAGTCGCTACTGTTTGTTCTGTTGTCAGAGGAGATCTGTTGGTGGTTCGTTTTGCCATGGGGTTTGAGACTCTTTGAGGTGAGGGAGAAATGAGGAGTACTGTTTGACTTTGTCTTCCCCCCCACCAGCTGGAGCTGTGAGTGAGGTACCTCCCAGGACGTGGGATACTGCAGCTCCTTCCAGAGGTCAGCGCTCGGCTTGGAGGGTGCTGCTGCAATCCCATGTGGAGAGATCTCTGTAGGAGGCTTTTCTAGTCCAAGAGCTCTTCTGTTTGAAATATTTGCACTGTAGCTACCCTGCTGGCACCTGCCTGCAACTGGCTTCCTATCTTTGCAGTTTGTGGAGAAAGCCAGCAGAGGTGTTTTTCAAGCAGTTCCCCCCTTTCCTTTGTCCACTTTATCTTTCCCATTCCCCTGAGGACACCTATTTCACTGTTATCAGTACAAATACACCTCAGTGGTAGTGCAGACATGGCTGTGAATAAGCAAAAATGCTGAGCATACTTGGATTGCATGGGGGAGGAATGTGTATGTCCCCCGCCCCATGCACAGTCCCATAGGTGTTTTGGGCAGCTGACAAAAAGGGCTTTCCTTCCCCTTCAGAGAAACACCGAGCATTTTTATCCCCTTATTTCCATGACACGCACATGCTTTGGAATCCATTAATGTGCATTGTTTGTACGGCTCATTTCTTTAGCTGTCAGCTTAACATAATGTTTAGTTTCAGTATCAATAGAGGGGAGAGAGGAGAGACGGGGGGGAGCTTTGAGAAAACAATGCATGAACCTGTTAAACTGCACAAGGGAGAGCTGGAGTGGGGAGACTGATTTGCAGGGAGATTATGTCAGTTTATGTTAGAACGTAAGACTGGCTTCAACAGCTTATTAATGTTGATCCCAAGATGTCATAGCTCTGATTTGCACCTGTGGTCTTGTCAGGGGAGGGAAAAGGCTGTTCTTTAAAAATAGCATCTCTTGTCATTTCCCTTGCAGGTTTTAGTCTCATCCATCTGATTGCCACTGGGGTCTCCTGTTTCTTTGGCTCTAGCCTCTTAACATTTGTGATTTACGTGTACTGCCAGCGCTGTCAGAGGCAGTCCCAGGAGTCGACTGTTATCCACCCAACCACTCCCAACCATCTCCATTACAAGGGCAACACAACCCCCAAGAACGAGAAGTACACCCCTATGGAGTTCAAGGTAGGGTACTTGATGAGAAATACCACAAACAGCTTGATACTACCTGAACAAATTCTGTATTTATATCATGGTTGGAATTGTGCCGGTTTGGATTTCTGTGCCCAGCTGTTGGCATTACATGTGGGGTTGAACGGGCATTTAGCTGTACTGTCACAAAGGGGTAAAAAGTCCCATTACTGCAATGAGATTTTGTTCTGTTTCACATTCCTGATGAATGCCAGTCTGGCACATATATACCAAGATACTCCAGCCCATTCTGACTATTGTATGTATACAAATGGACCTCTAAGAAATCAGTAAGAGCTCAATTCAGTGCATTGTTAGTGCGTGGTATGAGGAAACGGAGGGGAGGAAGAATAAAAATGGAAACTTTATTAGACAAATAGCTGGGAAAGTGCGTATTTGTAGGATGAGATTCTGGAAATGCTTTGGGAACTGCCAGACTGGAGAGAATGAGAAAGCAGTGAGGGTTCTTCCCCCTCTACCAGTACGGGACAGAACTTACTCCAGGCAGCCATGCAGAATTCAGTGATAGCAGCAGAACTGGGAGCTGAAGCCTTCAGAGGAGATGAGTGTTGAAGTGGCATAGTCTATTGGCATGTCTGCTTGCTAAAGAGAACACCACCCATCACCTGAGAAGTTAGGACTAAGGGTGCAAGACACCATATGCTGAGACAGTTATGCATCATTGTATTTGAGCATCAGTCTCCAGGTGAAGTGTGGGATCAGAGAAGTGAGCAGTGGGATGGGTGGAGGGGCTTCACATCACCACAGGAGGAACATCCTGCCTAAGGAAGAGTGTAGAGCATTATTTGGGACGTGAACACAAAATGCAAGGAAACTCTGCAGCTGCCTGTTCCTTCATATAGCTACGTGCTGTTGACATTTTGATTGTCTGTTTCTGCTGATCTGTCCTGGCTTATAGCTGAGACCCAACAGATCAATGGTGGGACCATTGCCATAGTCTAAACTCCCTGGGTGTTGGGGACTGTTTCAATGTAGGGATTTTATAATGCTGGGCACAGGACAACTCCTGATACATGGCCATGATTTGCAATGTGAATATGCATCAGAACTAAGAGCTTGCATTGAATAATTTGAAAAGAGTCAATATTATTTTGGTGTTTGAAGTTTGAGCTAGAAAATAAGACCGGTTTGGCAGTAAGCATGTGCTGAATTCCTTCTGTTGGGCATTGAAGCCCCTCAGAGGGTCCTGCTGCCTACAAATGCGGTCTCAAAACCACATTTCCTAGCAGCATAAGCTACAGTTGCATGTAGTTTAATAAGGGTGCAGCAACATAATGCTAGTCAGCATGGATTTGTGGAAAGTAAATCATGTCAAGCAAATTGGATTCCTTTTTAAATTAAATAAATATTGATCTAGATAGGAGGGAAGCAGCAGACATATTGGGATTTTCAGAAACTTTTAACAAAGTTTCACAGGATGTATTATTCTACACACTGTGCATATATGGGTTAGATAATAAATTATTAAGACAGGTAAAGAACTGGGACCTGATCCTGGAAGCTTCAGACTATGAGAGTAGTCCTTTCAGTTATGTGAGTAGTTGTGGCAAAGTCGATAGGAAGACCCAGATGAGAAAGGCTTGCAGGAATAAAGAGATGAGCAAGAGTATCCCCTTGTTTCTTACATAGCAAACAATGAAGAAAAGAGACAGATTTATTTTTGTGGCCAAAAGCAGGCAGTTACAGGATTGGCTTTGTGTTAACATTTTCTCTGTGATTTATATCGTGCTATCACATGTTATCAGATGAGGCTAAAATAGGCAGAATGGTTAAAATTTAGAAGGATGAAGTTGTTCGCAGAACAATCTTGATCAATTGGGTAAATGGGTTATGAAATGCAATATGTCTATGCCGAGTGGTGCAGTGGAGTAGAAGTAATAACAAAGCTAAGCAAAGTTTAAAATAGCAGCAGATTAGTTAATGCAGTATCAGGAGGGAGTTGACCTCTTCGATAGACCCATCTCTGAATACATTATCTAGTGTGTAGTAACAGTGAGCAGCTGTTAGAGTCTTCTTTCAAGGGACATAAAGAGCTTAGGCATTAGATCAAGTTTTGAAAAGTCTAGTTTATTTAAAGGAAGGCATCAGCTAACTGGGACTGTATGAGGCTGGGGGAAGAAGGGACTTGGACACAAGGAGATAGACCAGATGGGGCTTATTTATAGAATGTTAGGAAGTGAAAGAGTTCAAATGCATAAATCTGCAGTCATCGGACAGACCAAAACTAAATGTTTGGGAGCAAGGGGCTAGTGGCCGAGAAGGACTTGAAGTCATACACTTTCAGAGTGGTAAATGAGGCAAAGAGATTTACAGAAAGGGTAAATTCTGTTTATCAAGTGAAGCCCCTTCTCTCTATTCCTTATCTTCATCTTCTGTATTGGCCCTCTTAAACCCCTGACTGAAAATATCTCATTTAATGCTACACATTTGCCACTCTTCAGTGTTCCCTTGAAGCATATAGCATTAGTGCAGTAAGGGGAAGGCTCTGTGTGCTCTGTGCTGTGTAATTACTTACAGAACTTGTTATTAGCCAGCTTTATATTTAGGAATAACTGGCAGATTTTTCTAAGGGTCAAGAGGGAGTTGGGGAGTTTTTCATGCCTTCAAGGAGCGTGTGTGGTTTTATTGTGATGCTACACAACTAACGTTCAAATGATGGAGGAGCTAAAATTCACCTTCTGGAAAATGAGGGTTGGACTGAGCTTGGATATGGGCCCATCTGAATTTAAAATGTGTATGTATGAAAGAAAGTGAAAACACCTGGAATTCCAGATTCTAAACCCAAGTAAGTTTCTGTTCAGCAGATACCAAGAAAACTGCCCCCAAGATTTTTTAGGTAATGAAAGCAAAAGAATCATTGAGATTTTTGTGTGTGTGTGTGAAAGAGTTAATAAATCCATGATTAAGGAAAGGCATGGTGTGTAGACTACTTTTCAGTAACAGAAAATGATAATACACAGTGACATGATGGTAGCAGAAGGCTGACCATATGCACTAGTCTATTATTTTCCATTCTTTGATGATAATAAGCCTTCTGCAATCATCTTCAGTTTGTTTTCATCTTGAAGTAGCTGTGCTCTTCAACCAGCAGGTGAACACAGTAGAAAGTTTGGCAGTATTACATTCAAATGTACAGCACTGACTGCAAACTCATAAATCAAGGTGAATTTTATATAAAGGCAGATTTTAATGAAGGAAGTGCTAGCTGATATGAGCCTTGTTGGACATTTCAGCACAGCAATGCAGTAATGTAGATCAGATGTAAATATCATACATAATGGTGACCTATTGATCACTTAGCTGATGCTAACTTGCCTAGGCAGTGTTTTGCAGAAGAGTGTTTTATTTTTGCTGGCTTCCCTTCCTGTTTTGCTTTCTCAAGAATGCTGTGAGGTTTATTATTAGCTATTTTAGCCATGATGTCTTAAAAGATTTCATGCATATGCATTTACCAGCAGCACGTTGATTTTGATTTGTTATTCACAGATTGTAGGGAAGAGACCTTTTGGGTCACCTAATAAGCAGTTCATGTTTCATTAATTGGTTAAAGTTCATAGAGTACTCTGACAATATTGAAGATTGTGCAGAACAAGAGCATAATGAAATAAAAATTATCTGCTCTTCACATTTTGGCATGATGGGTTACAGAACCACCTACAACCTTCCCAGTACTGCCATGTCATTTAGTTAATAACTGGCTATCAAAGCAGAGAGGAGATCCTCTTTTTTAACATCTTGCTTCAGCTACTCAGGGACTTACTCATGTGAGTTACTTATTAGAGCCATGCTGATGGAAAGCCAGATGATCCTGCAGTGGAAGCAGGAGAATGTGTGGTCAAGGTTGAACCCTTGTGAATTAGGAGCTCTTGGAACAGCCACACATCGAGAAAGGGTTTGGACTGAACTTCTTCCTATTGCTAAATCCTCTGCCAATAAAAAGAGCCAACATTTTATTCTACACAGGATTTGGACGGACAAAGGCATCTGCACATTGGTCCAAATCCAAAATCCAATGGCCTTTGGATCAGCCCAGATGGGATTAGTGAGAAACGTAGGTTTACAGGATGGTTATGATGATGATTCTGCAGATTTTCTTCTCGATTGTGCTGGACAGACCTCCCTCTGTCCTTCCTTCCTTAAACACAGCTTTAGTCATGAGTCATGCAGTCAGACTCTTTCCATGCTGATGCCTCAAATAAGGTGAGGAAGCACCTGAGGAGCATTACGTCTACTCTGAGCATCACCACTGCTCTCGATGAAGCTAAGGGCCAAACACTGAAGTTGTGCTCAATCAAAACAGTCATTTATGTCAATGAACAAATTTATTGTGGGGGAAGATGAGGTGAGAAATGAAAGAGATTGCGGGATACAGCAATGAAAGAGGGAAACTAAATATTAGATATATCACCTGATACCTGAATTTCTTAGGAGGACATCAGAATAATGCACATTAAATTCAGTGAGACTGTTGAGTTCTGCACTTGCCCAAAATTATACAGCAAATATAAATGCAGCTACCAGAAAACGGGGGAATATTCTGTAAATCACCTGGGACTCTGTATAAATTAGAAACCACAATGAATATTTTTTAATAAAGTGGGAATGATGCTGTTGAGAATCAAATAACAGTGCAGAGCAGACACCCCCTGTGAAGGACTCTGGACACTGTGATCCACACTTCATTACTAATCCCAAATAATTCATGGCAATAAAATACCAGCGTGGAGGGTTATGAAACAGAAACAAATTCTGTCTTTGGAAGAAGAATCCTTCTGAATAAAACAGGCTGGGAGTTTGGTATGGCTTTCCACACTGCAAAAAGAAATAAAGCTCAGCATATAGGAAAGTGGATCCCTGTATGGATTTTAAATGTCTCCGTCTTGGTGATGGTCATTTTCATTGACAATGAAAATCACACCTTTTTTATAGCGGGGAGACAGTCAGCGGTTCAAGTTAAATTAGCTTTAACTACTGTCAGGTGCCCTAGAGGAATGTTTGTCTAAGTCAGCCTTGGTCTCTGAGGATGTTTGTTTCTGTCTGCCATGGAAAACTTAGGGCTTCAGTGTCCTATTTCTTAATTTGATATGTTGCTACTTCAACTAAAATTGGCTAACCCATTTATTTGTAGTAGTCACAGCACATACACTGATAGCACTGTGATACAAGCTTTTTTCTTTTCCTGGTGACCCCTTCACTGTGCATCATTCAAGCCCCAGGAAGTGGCAGTAAATTTCAGACATAATCCAGCAGCTGATGATACCCATCATCATCAATAAATTTTCAACAGCCTCCCTTAAGTATTTGCTTTAACTGCATGGTGGTTTAGAGAGATATTTAGCTGATGTAATCGGCTGGGAAAAAATTATATATATATACTTTGTTATATATATATAGTAAACCAGATTGAAACATAAATTTTGTTCTCAGTGAATTTCATGTTTAACAAAGACTAGTTGCCCTGAACAAAGTGGCATTTAAGAACATTAAGTGCTTGAATGGTAGAGTACATATTTTTAGTACTTACCATGAGTATAGTATTATTTGAAAAAGAATAGCAGGGGCAGGGGGTTGTATTGGCAAAGGAGCATTGTGCCCTTTCTTGTATGATCCTGCAGTTGCAAATATCACTTCAGGGGACTCTCAATTTACATAATGCCTGCTAGGAATGGAAAGCAAGAGAGCTTACTGATGGGGAAAAAAGGATTAAGTGGTGTGTCTCAGTCAAAATCTGTTAGTGTCTTTTCTCCCCTCTATATCATTGGGTCAAGCCAAATTGAGCAATCAAGCATGCCTGGAGGTGTGGCTGTCCTAGAATGATTGTGCCGGTAGAGTGATGTGCATCTCATGGAGGTGTCCTCACCCCATGCCAGCAGTGGCTCAGTGGGTTGCTGTGTGCAAGTCACAGATATCTCCCTCTCATAGATACATTATTTAAGAGTAGGGGAAACTGCCAATTCGGATCTGACTGTTTCCTTGCTCCTGCTTCCTCTGGGATGCTAAGCAGCTGCTCTTAATGGTCCTCCAATGGGAATTGGTCCCCGCTCCATCTGGTTATTATACAAACCCTTTGTTACTTCACAGGGCTGTTGCTGCTAACTGTGAGGTGGGAATCCACATTGTTTCTCCTCCCCCAGCATTTTGAGACAGTCCAGCTTTTGGCATGACTTTTTATTTTCCTCTTTAAGCCATATTGAGAAGTTTTAAGTGACGCTGGGGGTAGATGCTTCATATTCATCCTGTCATGTTTTTCTCCATTGACTCAGCTTTCTGTCCTCCTTCTTGTACAACCAGGTGTATCTCCTGTATCAGAAATGTGGTCCATGCTCTGCCTTCTTACAGGCTAGGCTAGTCATCATGGATGCTCACACTAGCATTTCTTTGGGGTTGTGTTACAGCAGCTGTGATAACCTGTGGATGCAGGCAAGACAGGTTTGTAGGCAGACAAGTTTTGGTTTGTTTTTAATTAGATCAATTAGTATATCTGGGAAAAGCTGGCAGGTTTTTGAACATGTGAGCTGTTATTTCAGACCTGAAGACAGACAGATGTGTTCAAGAAGTTATCTGATTTTTCCAGCTACGCTAATCGATCTAACAATTGATATTACCTTTTTCTTGCAATTTTTGCCTTTCCTAATTTCTCTGAGGTTGACATGTATCTGTCTCCACCCACCCACCTATGCTGGAAGAAGGAGAATTAAATTAAGAACAACTTCAGGAATGGGAATAACAAAATTGCACTGCACTGACTGCTGTGTATTTACATGACTTCCCTCTACTGGTCAGAAGAGGATATTTCAAATATACCCTACCTTCATTTGCTAAAAGTTAATGGTTCTCCCTTGGTCCAGCAGCTTGAAGTGGTTCTTCCCTCCTTGTGTCCTCAAAGCTCTGGCTGGCAGTGGTATGTGCATTAGCTGAACTGGGAAATCTTCAGTGCTGCCAAGACGGTCAGGAGGAATTAATTATGTGTTTGCAGAAGAGTTTAAAGGGAGACATGAAAGAGGCAGGAAGCTAAAGTAAAGGGAGAGGATAATATTAGGCAAACAATAAATACCAGAAAACATATAACCTTTGTGGTACACTTGAAGGAGAGCTGCCTTGCATTCTTCTGGAACAGCTCCACTAGTAAATAATGGATTTTTAAGTAGAATTATAAAGAAATGGAGCTACATCCATACAAAATAAAGACAGCTGTGTCAGTATTCAGAACTAGATGTCAATGTCCAGAACATGTTTGGCAGCTATGAGAGAGGACAGCCGAATTACCTTAGATGTTTTTTCCTGAACCATGACCACCCTGTTGTAAAGAGCAGTTGAGAGCTCAGGGCTGCTCAGGATGTGCTGGCTGCTGCCATGGCACAGGCTGCAGCAACGCTACACCACCTTTCCCTGGTGCATCATTTATATATGCACGATAGGTTTGGCATAGGATAAGCAGGAGTAGCTCTGCCTGCATTCCCCTATAGCTGGGGGAATCCTCATTAAATCAGCTCTAATATTGTCCTGACATTTGGCACAAAGCATGTGAATAAAGGAAAGAACTGAAAATCCGTGAATGAGGGAATCTAGATGGACTGTATCCCAGTCTGTGAGAAGCAGCTAATGAACAGCTCCAATTACCTTTATAAATATCATGGATCTTGGGCAAACCCCCAGTGCCATGAAATGCAAAGGTAATACAAAAACGTTTGTAAGAAAGCAGGCCAATTTCCTCCCAGCTAATTGAGTCACTGTTAAGCTAATGAAGTCCAATGCACTAAAATCACACAAGTAGCTCCAGTAAGTCTGTCTGGGAAACGCCAGTTGGATTTGGGCATAAGACAAAATATCGTAAGCAAACAAGCCCACAATCGATAGAGTATGCCTGGACCTTCTCCATTCAACAAAGCATATCAATGGGGCGTTAAGTCCCACTTGGTCTTTAAAATTTGGCAGAGTCGAGGCCATACTAGAATGAAACCAGGAGAAACAAATGGGATTGACTTGACTGTACTTTCAGTTACAATGGTGGAAACTCGTTGAAACAAATCTGTGTCAGTGTTAATGCGCAGGCAAGTCTGAGTTAAAATCTGAGAGGCAACATATCACATACCTGGATGAAATGAAAGGTGGTTGGGCTGAACTGACAGTTGAGCTGGGACCTAATGCTAAGCAGTAAGAAATCAAACATGATCACTTTGTGCGAGAATTTTAGCATTAGAGAACGAAGAGAAAGCATGAGACGGCTGCATCAGGGCAGATTCTCAGCTGGTTAAAAATGCAGCTTCACTGGTCCATACACCTAAAGCAAAAAGGATGGTATTGGTGTATTAAATAATACTGTGACTTATAAATAGAAATTGGCTTGGACAGGAATGCTGCTGTAGAGATTGAAACCTGGCTAATGGACTGTGAACATCGGCAATTGTTAATGGGAACATATGGGACTATGGGGAGGAGTTGTTTGGGGCACCGCAAGCAGTAATGCAAGGTTTGGCTTTATTTAATATCTTCATTAATGAGCTTGGAGAGGGTGCAGCCAGTGTGTTAATTAAACTAGCAGAAGATATTAAATTGGGAGGTGTATCAAAAAAACAGCCACTGGTATAGAAATAATGGAAAATGACCTGAGGAGGTTATAAATGTAGAGAGAAAATAACAAGGTGAGATGCAACATGGGGAGAAAACAAAGCAATCTTGAGGAAAATAATCAAAAAGCAGCTATTTAGAGGGTGGGAGATATTTGGAAAGCAGTAAGACTATAAGAGACTGAATGGAGTTAGCAGATGGCAAATGAGGCCCAGTTTTTACTTTTATTTCTATTTTTACTACTTTTTTTTTTTTTTTTACACCACTGCAGTTACACCTTTGCAATTCTCAGTCTAAATGTAGCACTGTGGGCTGGCACCAGGCTGCATGACTTGTGTTGGTAATTCACCAGAACTCTGAGACCCGTCTGAAAACTCAGGGCTGCTCGCTCCGACCTGACTGCAGTGAGGCAGTGAGAGCTGCCTCCCCTGGACAGACCTGCGGCCAGTCGCTCTGGCCTCATTAGTTACCACCAGCTGAAGCCCAGCATAGCCCAGTCGCTCTAGATGATCATCTGCACCCCATGTGAACTATTAAACTTAGTTTTAGAAGGCTGTGATTATATCTCTGGTAGCCTGAGTACTAGAGCATGCGCAAGGGCAGGTGCTGTATGTAGCTCAGGTGATGAGCCTCTGTAGTAACCCTATTGTATACGTGAGGGACCCAGGGAGGGCATACGCCAAGGCATAGTAGTGCAGCAATGAGACAGTTTGCACCTTCCCACACAGCTGAGATCATGTCTGCTATATCCTGTGCACCAGCTATATCGGGAAGCAGCTTGGGGCAGCCCTGAATTCCTCTTTTGTGTCTGGACACCACGTCATGGGTGTTGCCACCACCAAATTACTGGCAAGCGAGGGATAAATAGCAAGCCGCGGGCTAGACACCTGCACTTGCCAGTGGGAAGATTTCCACCAATTCCTCGGCCTTCACTTTACAGCTGAGGCAAATACTTAAACCCAGGCTTAGCTCTAAGCAGGGACTCGCTTCGGTTTGTCTTACTGTTTTGTCATCTTAGGTGCATCTTACATCATTTTGTTTTGTCATCTTACTCGTGCTTAAAGTCAGAGATGTGCCAATGCATCTGTCTGACAATGGGCCTTTATGTTGCCAACTCTGAAGGTTTTTATAAGTTTAAAATGGCAGTAATATAACCTCAGTCCCTCCTAAGTATAAGGGTAAAATAGCAATTTTCAAATAGCTATAGAAAACTGTAGCTATTCATTTTCTTATAATTGAATGTTAGTTCCATTGTCAACCTGAGCACATCTACAGATGCTGCCATCATTTGGGGGTTTAATTTATTTACCAATAACAGTGAACAAAGAATTTCCAATCTAAAAATATGGTAAGCTTCCATCCAAAAAGAACATGCAATCATAAGTTTAGTGTCCCAGTGGGATTTTTTTTGTATCTCCTTTTGAGAGGGAAAACCCTCTTATATATAAAATAGGTTCCTCATCTGTACATCTACACTTCACTGTAAATCCTGCAAACAGCCTTATTGAATTAATCAGAAAAAACTCAATACATAAACCATGGCCACTGCTACCTTTGACTTCAGTGTAGGCAGAGCTCAAGAAATTTTACAAAAGCATCAGGTGACATAGTTTTTTTTTTAGTGTAAGACACTAAGCAAATGTTTAAGAAAGATCAGAAAGAAGAATCGTTGAAGTCTTAAAAATCACTCTTAGCTTGCAGTAACTACATGAGTCTCATAAGGTCTTTCTGGCAACTTTTTGTCTTGCCAGGGTCATTTCTAATGCATAGCTCGAAAGGCACAGCAGTGTCGTGGCATCCAGTTGATCAGAAGAAAGGGAGCATGTGGGTGGGCCAGACGTCATTTATTTTCTTGCTGTCAATTATTGTCAAAAGAGGTTATTTTAGTTGTATGTTGGGGTTTTTTAGATGTAATTATTATGCTAATTATTTCCAAATTTACTGGTTAATTATAATTCTGAGATCTCCGCCTTGGTACTTCCAGAGATGTACAAGCTGTAGGAAATGTTTCATAACATTAATATATTTCCACAACCCTAAGTCATTTAACAAGAAGGCATGGCTAGCTCCATAAAAGAGCTGCTCTGCATCAAAAAAACATTTTGCTCAATCTGATTTCACTGCAAGATGCAAATGACTTAAGAGGAGCACAAAAGAACTTAAATGTTGGATCTTGGCTTCATTACATCATTGCACAATTCCCTTATCCCTCCTTTTTCCTGGGGAATGAGGGGGAGTAATGGCTATCCCACTATTGATACAGGAAGTCTGTTGGATGCCGTCCCAAGGAAAATTGGAAAGGCTACTTCAATTCTTGTAGGGCTAATTGTGCGGCTGAATTCAGTGGGAATGTTGTCCTTGATTTCTGCAGAGGCAGGGTGCAGGATGCACAAGGGCATCATTTGGGTATTGCTAAGAGGAACGGGTTGAGTACAAAGTTGCTGTCTGCTACCTAGACCCTGATTTTTGACTTTTTCCTGTGTCCACAGTGGATGACCAGTGTTAGCAGTGATTGGAACCTTTGGTTCCTTAGTGGCTGTGATCACTTTGTGATGAAGGAAAGAGGAAGTTTTTCTTTGTAGTACACTGGGACATTCAACATTACAAACAAACTTGCAAGGCAGAAACTTTCAACTATGCAGTCCTGGCACAGGCGACACATCTCTGATGAGTCATGCCCTTTGGAAAGGTGCATGCTGCACTGTTCAGCTTCTTTGGAGGTTCAAGTGGTGATAACTTAACCATAAATGCTACACAGTGGTTTGAAGCTGCCCAGGAAGGTCACCCAACTTTTTCTTTCTTCTTTCTATCTTTTTAAAGAGGAAGGTGTCATAGGTGGGAGGTGAAAGAATTGCAATTGTACCTGTTTACAGAGAAATAGTGGAGAAACTGTGAGGTTGGTGGAAATTGTCCTTGCTCACTGACTTTACAGGGACTGTGGTGCTGCATAGCTGGTGAAGATTACCCTACAAAACTCTTGTGAAACTTGCGGATTCTTCCCACACACCAGCCCCAAAATAAAAAATAAGATCTGGACCTCAAAGAGAATGCTGAGCTCCAGAAAGCTGAGTGCTTTCTGCTTGAGAAGATTAAGGAAATCTTGCTGTTGCATGTCACCCTGCGGGAACTACTTTGTGGGCCTTATTTTGGTATCAGCTCTATGTGTATCAGGTGCTTTTAGAAGCATTCTTTTCACTATAGCTTCTGAAAAACTATATGGAATTCCTTTTAGTTGTGGGTGGGGAGATGTTAATCTTTTTAAATCAAGTTTTGAAATCTTTGTGACTATTTATTGAAAAATTGAAACAATTGATTTGTTTATGTGCGTAAGAAGTGTTTATACAGCTTATACACGAGCTGTAGGATGGGAGTAGTACTGAAAGTCCCATGCAGGACTTTTATGCAGAAAGATGTTTTGATACATCTGGGAGAATGTAAGCAAGTAGATCAGTGGATTGTGACTTAATGATTTGGAGCAGAGGCAGAATTTGGGGGAGTAGTGGCAAGGCATTGCTGGAGAAAAAGGAACAAATGGAAAACCTGAATCATGACTTAGGCTAAAAACATCAATGGAGAAAGCTGAACAAAATTATAAATGTATGCATATGGCACAATACAGTCCTGTTTAACACATCCAATGCTTGGCTCCCCCTTGGGAGAAACAGCCTGCAAGCGCGTGTCAGTGTTTTGCCTCTGGTATGAATACCAGGGAGCAGAGCAGCACACAAGGGGGGACATTTGTAAACCTTCCCCACAGACTCCTCCTGTTCTAATTAGTGACTAATACAATAGCAAGAGTGATAATAAATAGTTTATGTATTTCTGTAAATATTGAAATACTGAGGATTCTGTTGTTCTTGGCATAGACATGCAATCCACCAGCAACAAGACTGGACCTTTTGATTAGTTGGCAGATCACATATAATGGAGAAAGCTGCTGCTGTTCTACCTTCTCTTAAAACCACATCCATATTAGTCCATCTGAAAACATCCCTGCTTGACAGAGTTCCTGAGTGAGAGAATTTTTTTTTATATATTAGTCATATGCCAATGCAACATAATAAAGGGTCTTTTGAAGACAGCAGTTGAAGTTGTACCTGCTTTTGAGTGATCCACTTGGTTGGGTTAGTGCATGCTGTTGGCTTACCTTCTGCTAACAGGTTCTTGAATTGAGGTTAGTGGTGAACAGACCAGAAGAAACAAATTATATCAAGTATGGCATGGCTCATACTGGGAGGGAGGACGCAGGTAAAAGTATTCTATTGATGCATGTTGAGTTTCTAGTTATTAGTTGAATGGAGTGCTTTTGCTAAGCACATCCCACAGGTTTTCATATTAGCTCAGAGTCTGGGCTCACTTTTGATGGAGAATATTATGCTTGCACAACTACCAGAAGCTTCTTTCTTCTCGAGGCAGGATAGGACCAAAATGAGGGCCTGAAATATGTTTCCCTCAGTGTTCAAAATGAATCATGTGTGTGGCACAGAGATTTTGCAAGTTCAGCAATAAGCATTGATCAGGCTTTTGGTTCTTTCTGATCCTGCTTACCGAGCAACTGCTCCTAAGATGTTGTAGCTGCTGGCAAGGAGAGGCATTAGTGTTTGATATGGGAGGGAGCAGACAGCAAGAAGGGGAAAATACAGGTTGAGTGTCAGGAAAAGTGTCATCAGTAAGGTCTGGTGGGTGCTTGGATGACTGACACATCTCCCTGCACAGTGCAGGATGATAGCGCAGAAGGGCTCAGGCAGCAAAGGCAAGTCTTTCTTCCTTCTCTGAAACCTCTAGTGAGGACAGCCTGAGCTCTAGTGCTCGCTGCGCTGCTTTAGTCAGCTTAGTTACTTCAGCCACAGATAAGTCCCTGCAAAAGCACCAAAGGATTGTCCTTTTAAGAGGATGTATTGGGCATTGTCATCAGCTACCACTTCTTGGCCACTGTAATGCTGGGGACTTGGCTCAGAGGTGGCTAAGGTGAAGAGGCACTCATAGGAGCTGGGCTGTGAGCAAGGGTCTGGTCTGTGTTATTTTTTGTGATTGACTGTAGTTGTGTGATGGTAATGACTCTTGGCCTTTCCCGTTGGGACTTATAAATTTTGGTGGGAACACCTATGGGCGCAGCAGGCTGTTTGCATTCCCACAATAAGTCCAGTGAGTTCAAGTTGTCAAGGGACTCTGACCTTGACAGCATAACCCATATAGCAGTGGGGAATGTCTGCCAAGGAGAAAGTCATTGGCCATCTCTGTACTGTCACAGCGAAGAACTGCAGGACAACAGCAAGGGTTAAAGCTCTGAGTAGAAAGCAGAGGGAGCCCACCCAGAGAGATTTAACTGCACGCCTCTTCTCCTGCAGTGAATGCATGAGTGTATGTGTGTGTGTCTGTGTGTGTACATCTCTAAAATTCACTGCTGCCTATTTTCCCTTCTTCAAAATATCAACCAATTTCTAGTGTCAAGGAACCTAATCATCTATTTATTAAAATGAGACAGACAATAAGTTTGTGTAGGGAAATGTTAAGGTAGTGTACATTGATCATGCTGATTTAGGACAGTACTGCCATCACAGCATTTCCAGAGACAAATTCTTTGCAACTAATTGCATTATAAATTCCACTAAACCATTTTCATAAGGTATTTCCCTAAGATATAAGCTCTCCATCAAAAATAAAACCAAAAAGAGCAAAGAAGCAGTTGTGGGTTTTTTTCCTAGTTAAATGCTATATGAAAGTAAGACAAAAAAGAGAGGAAAAAATGCAAATTGTGTTAATTAAATGCTAAGTCTGCCATAAGAGGCTAGTTTTAAACACCATGGGACATATTGAAACTCATACAGATTTTTCAACTGAAAGCCAAAAAAGTAGAGTCCTGAGATCTTTGTCCTCAGATTAAGATGGTCCTGAGCCATGCCAGGTCACGATTTTGATGTCACCAAATTTCAGAGGTGGTAATCCTGGCATGTCATGAATCTTAACCATCCTAAAAGGTGAGGCCTGGATGCTGCAGTGGAGTGCAGCAGTGGGAATCAGCTTCTCCATCCTGCTGTGATGGCCTGTGGCCATGGGGTTACACTGCCTGCAGTGGGTACCTGGGGCTAGAGACACCGGTAGGAAACAGCAGTCACCGTGTACAGCCAGTGTGAACACCTGTGGTGTTCACCAGAGAGCAAGTCCCCCAAATACTCAGTGGTAGTATTTAGCAGAGTGTAGTTTTATAGGGGATCTCAAATGTTTTTAGCAAGCTGGGTCAGAAGACGCTGAAGCACAGACCAGTTAACTGGATTTCCAAAGGAAGCATAGCAAGCAGCAGAGGACTGAGCCTGGCTTCCTTGTTTCCCATCTTCCAGCACAAAGCAGCAGACTGTTGCCCACACTATTTTAGTATTTCTTTGGGTTACTGGGAGCAAAGCATGACATTCCTTTTCTTTTCATATTGAAGGGCACAAATTCTCATTCCTTGGAAATATCTGTCACTTTAAGCATGCTTATACAAATGCTCTCCTTGGTTCCTACAAGTGATGTGCTGTGAGCTCATTTTAGAGACTCTAGGCAAGGAGAGGTCTCAGTCAGACCATGAGGAGGCTGGGTGTCCCCTGGTTTTCATGTATGAGATGTTTCAGGTAGTACCTATTTCCAAAAAAGTTGTTCAGTAGTTCAGCAATTGGGAAATTTCTTTGCCAGGGTACTTTTGCCATAGGAAAGCCTTTCTTCCTAATGCCTTGTATGAAACTGGGAGTCACAGCCTCCAGGGTTGCTGTAGCTGTCAGTCTGTTGTCGGATTAGAAGAAAGCGTTGTCTTTTCTTCCTCCTCCTCTCCCCCTCCCCATGCAGCAAAATAATTTGATTACAAAGAAATTGGAAGATAAATGTATTGCCTGTGGTCTTGTCCTTTGAGCCTAGGGGTAGCTCTGATCATTTCAGCAGTCGCAGCTGGGATGCGGCTAAGCCCTGACTGCAGTGGCCATGTGCTCAGGGTGAGACCCCACTTACTAACTGTAGCCTCCTAAAAGTTGGGCACCTACTGTCGGCAGGTCGCCCTGCTGCTGCCGAGTCTGGGGGGGTCAGGGGCTTCCCCAGAAGGCAATTTTCATCTGCACTTGCCTTCACACAGGAAAGGAGATTTCTCCTCGCTTTGGTGATGGAGCCACAATGCCTGAAGTTTAGGTGGCTGAAGTTAGATGGGTCGACTAAAGCTAATGGAGCTGGGTCTCTCATGGACTTGAGCATTAATTTATTTTCATCTTGCCCTGAGCTGGGTCGGGTATGAAGTGTTTGTCTCAAGGGGAAACTGAGGTAAAGTGGTTCTCCCAGGAGCATCGGGTTGTGGCAGAACAACCATTAGGTCCCAGGACTAGATGCCTCATTAGACCTCTCCATCTCTCTGCTATAGACAGGAGAGATGCTCATACCCTCTTTGAATGTGCTGTGCCCCGATCATGAGGATGCTGTAGCAAACACACCTAGTGTTGACTCCCAGATCAAAGGAGTGAGTTCCCTGCATGACAACCATTAAAGGTGCATTAGGAGCGACACAGGCCAGAGATATGCATAAAAAATTTAAGGCAGGGGTTAGCTGAAAAAACTGTCGTAAAAGTTCCTCAGCCAAATTCACAGAAATCAGATGACTATAAAGATGCAGGAGAAAGTTTCGTAAAATTATTGCATTCCCCCTCCCAAATGGGATTTTATCCTTGTGCGTATAGGTAATGGCTGGCATAGCAATGGGCTTTAATCTGGGGAGAGGGGGACATCTGCTTGCTGGTGGGAAGAGTAATAGTAATTCTTGGAAAAAGCAAAGAAGGGGGGAAGCGGGGAGGGAGAAAAAACCCATTTCTCTATTTTTATGCTAAAAGGGGCATTTGTGGTTCTCATTTTTTATGTTACTGTTGCCAACAATTGTTACGTGGTTGTTAAATTTTTTAAGTCATTTCAGTTTTTCCAAAAGTGACCATGATTTGTTACTTATACTGTAGCTTACAGAAGTGACACACTTAATATCGGGGGGTCCAAACCTGGATATCTACCAATGGAGATGGAGATCAGGTAAATGCACACCTGCTCTTCCAAAGAGAAAAAGCTGCTGTTTGGCAACTGGTTTGAGAGGGAGCTGCAGGCTATAACATGAGCATTTTTGAAGAGATTAGATTGAGTGCTGCCATTAATCACCAACTTTTGTGTAGGCCCAGCATGGTTTTGTGTGACAATGATGTTCAGACAACATGCCATCTACCAGGAGACTCCGGGTCTCTGGAGAAGGCTCTGGGTTCTGTCCCTAGCAGTAGCTGAGCGCAGGTCCACCAAAGGAGACCTGACAGGAGCTGTGGTCCCCCGCAGGACTAGCCCCATAGCGAGTACAATGTACCGTCTTACTCTCCCAGCCGGAGGGAAGGCGGTGGTGGCTGCAACAGAGACCATGATGGAGAAGGCAGGTGAGAGGGAGGTGTCTGCAGGTAGAAAAGAGTAATTAGGTGGCACCATCGCCATGCCTGTCATCTCCTCTTCTCTTTTACAGACACTTAACAAGAACAATTTGATACCAGATGACAGGACCAACTTCTACCCATTGCAGCAAACCAACGTGTACACAACAACCTATTATCCCAGTACACTGAATAAATATGACTACAGGCCCGAGGCCTCCCCTGGAAGGACCTTTACCAACAGCTGATGATGGACAGATCCTACAGGACTGGATCACTTCCTATATGAATTTTTTTTTTAATTGATTTTATGGACAAAATACTGGCCCAGCCTCTAGATGTAAATATTGTACAGTAGGGTCTTTTTTTTTTTTTTTTCTTTGGTTAATTGTATTTCTTGTAAACAGCACATCTCCTTACAAGGACAAAAATGCATACGGACCATTCTGCAGTGCTTTTGTGGATATTTGGCTGGAGATGGCTCTTACTACTGCAACTGTTTATGGCTGGAAGATCAGCATCGCTGTCCAAGGCCGACGTTGTCAAGGAGGTGGCTGTGTGCTGGGCTCGGTGGCCACCACGCAGCAGCACACAACACATGGGTGCACTCTAAGCAAGGCAAGAGGTGACTTCCTGGGGTAGGGGTGTCTGGTGAAGAGCATCCTTCCTGAGACAGGATAGCAATGGTGCAGTGGATGACATGCAGCTCATGAGACAGGCTGAGCAGGACTCCATCGTGCCAAGAACTTGAAGAACATTTTCTTTTTCTTTTCCTTTTTTATTTTTGAATTTTTTTTATGTTTCTGGGAAAAAAAAAAAAAAAGAAAAAAAAAAGTAGTAACTTTCTAGGGCAGTGTTCCCTGTATCTTCAACAGAATCTTTTCATATTACAGGAAATACTCTCCGCAGCCTTCTTTGGTAATATTGCAGTGCAGCTGATGAGAAAAAACCACACAAACAAAGTGCATTACCCAAAGAAGCTTTCCAGAATGTTTCCAGTCTTAATTAAAATTATACAGGCAGTGAGACACTGAGAAAAGTAAATGTTGGAATAACATCGGAGACATGAAGTTGGAGTGCCTAACAAACAAAGATGTTTATATCACTGGAAAAAAAAGATGTGATGATTGCCGCACAAGAGCCATGGGCTTTTTTTCCTTTCTTCCTTTTTCTTTTTTTCTGAGACAGTGTTAACTCTTTTTGTTCTAGCTTTGATTCTGATTGCGTCTGCCAGGAAAGGCAACTTTACAGGCCATGCTCTTCTTGTGGGATATCACCATGCTTTGGGCTATTTTTTCCTCTTGTTTTATTGTTGGGTTTCAGTTCATTTACATTCGAAGAGTGATTAATTCTGACTTTGCAGGGGGAGGGAGGGTATTTTTGCAAGGAATGTTTCCATAGTTTGACATGACCCCGAAAGTCTGCTGCACATTCTTACAGCGTCTTCCAGTCAGTACTTTACGAAATGGTAACACAGCTGAGTAATGTGCGTTGTTTGCCAATATTTCTTTTATTTCTCTGAACAAAAACAACCCAACAAACAAATGCTGCTGCAGCTATTGAAGTAAATTGGGGTGGCAGCATTATTAAACACTATATCCAGCCTTGAAATGTAATTTTGTGTATGTGTGTGACTGTGTCTATAAGAACTGTATTAGTTTGATGCAGAAGCCATGTTGTCTACAACCAGATGTTTGTCTGACATAATTGTTTGGCAAAAAGGAAACTTATTGCTGGTGCTTAATGTAAATCACATCCAGTGTGTTAGCAACGTGAACAAGTTCACCACTGTTATCATTCAGTGTTTCTAAATATTTATAATGAACTCCTGATGCTAAGGATTTTAGAATGTTGCAATACTGAGCATGAGATAAAAATACACCCTGAAACGCGCATGAGCTCCATGTGGTCCCGAGCTTGGCTTTGTCGTCTGCATCTTTCTCGAGCAATTGCCATGCCTGTGCTTGGCCATTGACTAGGCCACGTTCCCAGCAGTCCCGTTTGTCTTTGCTTTATTTCAGATTTTGCTGTAAGCCTACATCGATCGTTCCTCAGTGCTATTCCTTTGCATTTGCTTGTTTGGAAGCCCAGCTTGGGCTGTGTACTCAGCTCTTTCACGTAGGCAGCCAGTAGGAAATGAAGAGAGACTGTGTTGCTCATGACAAGTATATTGCTTTTCCTGCAAGGAAAAGCCAACATGGCTCTGTAAGCCTGTGCTACGGTGGTTTGACCAGAAGGCAAGAATAAAGTAGGCTCCCATTTTCAAATTACTTTGTGCGACTTCAGTGTGCAGTGATTGAAGGCTGTAGGGATATTTGTAATAAAGTGGGCTCATTAGCCCTGCCACGAGGACACCTTAAGCTCAGAGGTGCCCATCATTTTCAGTAGTTGTTTTTCTGATTCAGCAGCTCATTCTGCTTCTGCTCTAGTCTCACCAGGTGAAATAGAGGGAACAGAGGAAGAGAAAGAGGGGTGATGGTGGTGTGTGCCCTTAAATAGATGTATTTGCATTTGAAGCAGTGGGGGTCAGGAGCTGATGCAGACCTTGAAGCTTTGTCTGAAGCTATCTGCTGCAACCCTCCTAGCAGGCACAGTGGCTCAGCCGCCCTAAACCCCCTGGCAGCGTGGCCATGGTGAGAGTGGCAGGAGTGAAGCAGGATCTCCAGGGAAGCAGGAGAGCACTGGCAGCAGGTACCAGCGCCTGCAGGGAGGCTCTTCACAGATCCCTAAATCCTGTTTGAGGAGCAACGCCTCTGTGCCTTGTGCTTTGTCTCACTGAATTTCCACGTCTCCCCTCAGCAACACTGAAAATCTTGAATTAAAGTAGTTGTAATGAGTAAGTAGCCCAGGGGTTGAAAATTATTACATTAGACTATCAGGATGGGATTTTTCCAGCTTTAATTTATGTGATTCAGAAGGAAACACTGGCTCCCAAGAATACTCTAGCCATTGTAAAATGAAAGCTATCTCCAAGCTTCCCCTTCAGAAGATTCCCTGTACCGACACATTCTGCAATTACCCTGCATGTGGCAGGATTGCAGCTGGAGTTTGGGAGGATGCGAGCAAGTTAAACTTGGCAGTTATTTTAATTTTCTATTTTTCCTTTCTTTTTTTTTTCCCCTCCTTAAACATTTTTCCATTTTTAGCTTCACAGAATAGCATGATGTAAACTGTTGGTTTTGTTTTGGTTTTTTTTTTTTTCACCAAAGTGCAACATAGCAGCTGAAATTCTTTAAATGTTCAGCTCACCAAGATAGGTCATTACTGCCATTGTGCTTAGGAGGTGGATATTTTGTAGGCTGTTGGCGGGCAGATGCTTTGAGGGTGGTGCATGTGGCTATAGTTTCATCAAGACATTCCTTCTTACCAGGCATCCAAATGGATTCAGCCCTTTTTCATATAATTGACAATCACAGCAAGGGTCTGTAGACTCCATTCGAGCAGAAAGTAGAATCCAGGAGAGAGGAGAGAGAGCGAAAAAAAGAAATCAGAACACTTATTGCTCAATTAATGTTTGCATGAGAGTGCAGTTCTTTAAGGATGATGTTAATGCAGTGTGAGGGTTGCATTTTTTATGAGCTCTCTAATGTGTGGCAGGTTAATGACACCATGTACAGTGATATTCTTGCAATCCAGGTAATTCAGCAGCTTGATCATCAGGTCTGTAATATCTGTAGGAGCTTGAATTGCTCCTGCAGCTGGATTTTAAGCTTGCTAAAATTTCCTATTCCTAAGGCCATCTTCAAGTACACTGGAAATGCATTCAGTTTGGGAGCACTGCTTTCCAAAAGACTCATCTTGCTGTATATATTATTCTTTTCTTTCACTTCTAAGACAGAGAAGGGGAAGCCTGGGCAGTTCCTGTGTTGGTCTAGAGACACTGGTTCTCCGCAAACCCTTTGGATAGGGTTCAGGTATACAGTATGTAAAATATGATGGAAATCTTACAGCCAAGTATGTAGCGGAAACATCTTTAATTAGGCTGTTCTTCCTTTTTCCATGGAAGTGGCTGCCTTTCTCCCTCAGGAAGGGGTGTGCATTACGGCGTTATCTAGACTGTATTGTGCTGTTGCTGTCAGGCTTTACTTGATCAGCTATCACCCACCAGAAATAACTTGTGCAGCTCACTAATAGACAAATCACTTGACGATCAAACCACAGCGTAAGAGGTGCTGTTGCTCTAAAGGTGCACTTGAATGTTCAGCATATGAGCCAGGGCTGCTCTTAAACATATGAACTATACAGATGCTATAGGAGAAGAATATGTATTGTCTTAACACCACTGTTCCTAATGCCTTATGTTCGGAAAATGAGATGGTTGGTTTGAAATCAACAGAGAGTAGGAATGGAGTCCATGTCTGATGCAGACAATTAGACGCCTCCAGTGTTAATCTGATGTTAAGCCCACCTAGAGAGAAAATTGCTGTCCACTGAGATTGATTTATTCTTTGTACCAAATGTAGTGTGGGAGAGTTATATATATATAAATATATATATATATAAAAAATGTAAATGTAAAGTTTGTGTAACAACTTACTCTTTTTTGTAATAGTGTATACATCTATCAGTGGATAGATAACAGTATATATTTATAATATATACACACACAATATATATATTTAGCAAAATGCCTGCAGGGGAAACTTAGAATAAGAAAGGCAGTGCTGGTATTCAAATTCAACAGGGACAAAGCAAAGAAAAAACCTGTAAAAGTCTAGTATCCTTTCCATTAGTTTTAAAAAAACACTTTTGAGGTAAATGAAATAATAAATATAATTTTTTAATTGAAAAGAAAATTGATTTTTCTAGTTAGAAGTGCTGATTCTCCCCTAAATCATTCTGGTTAAGAATGATTAAGAAAAAGAGTCTTGTTACTGCTTATATTTTCTGAATAAGCCTCCCAAATCTCTCATGTGTATCACACTATTGTTTTTGTAATTATAAGTAGGGAGTAATTGTGCAAAGAAAATTAAAATAGCAAGTAGGAGTAACAAATATTGTACCATTAGAGCAAAAGACATCATCTATTAGGACAGGGAAAATGTCATCTTCCATGCTAAAGAAGCTAGCAACTGCCTTCTGAGTTATTGATCGGCACTGTAAGCCCTGCCTTATAGTCACACTAGGAGGCTCTATTACAAAATTTAGGGAAGAGAAATCCTGTAAACTCATGGCTTTTGGTTTTCAGAGGAGGCCAAAAAAGCCACCAGGCCATGGGAGTCAGGCACCTGGTGCCCTGGGTGTCTCTGGAGCTTCCAGCATCAGTGGCCAAAGCATCTAGTCCTCACCCTGTCACTCCCACGAGCCAGCCTGCATGCACGGCAGGGCACAGCACCCCTTGGAGCTGTCTGCGGTAACAAACAGGGAAACACCCAGTAAACTGGGTTTGAAGGATTAATTTTTTTCCAACAGATCACTTTAATGGCCTCATGGCCAAGGCCCAGACCTGAACAGGTGAATCTTTCCCTTAAGCTTGTTAGGAGGAAAGTTCAGCCAGCTTCAAGAGCAGATTTGGGGTAAGTGAGCAAATCCACAAATTTTGATGCTGCCTGATTGCCAGAGCCTTCAAAACCGAAGAGAAACCCCTCTGGAGCTGGGTCCTTGTGGGACTTACCCAGTCCCAGCCATTCTGCCTGGAAATTTCTCCTTTGGGCCCTTTGGGAAATGTTAGTGTCTGCATTAGTCCTGGCTGGAGGAGCGAAACCAGCAACCCACTATTTAGATAGCCACAAATACAAGTGCTCAGTCACACTCAGCACACGTTTGGGTCTTGATCTTTTTTTTTCCATTCTGCCTCCAGCCTCAGCTGCGAATTCACCCCTGCTACTTGAGAGGGTTCAGTGCATTTGGCTTTCTGCAAGTCCCAGCCACAATTTGCTTTTAAACAAATCTGATCATGAAAAGTATTAACACTGCGCTCTAGTTCTGAAACCTCCACTAGCGGCGCGCTGGTAATTCGCATGTCATGGAGTCAGGCAGAGGTCAGGGTGGATGGGCCATTAATAACTGAAGCAAAAATGGTTTTAGTACCAAAATGTCAAACAACGTAAAAGCCAGCCAGCTGCATGACAGTGTGGTTTCCATCCACACACCCCTCCTTAGATGACAACCAAACCTGCTCATACTTAAAAGTGATGCAGTTAATTAGGAGCATTCCCACAGAGGAAGCTTTAGGGAGGATGAATGGTATGTGAAATGGAAATGATAGGATTTAGCTTGTAATTGAGGTGGGAGAGTGACAGATGCAATACTGGATCTTGGATACATGGGAAATTATTATACGAACACAGAATGCTTGCCCCAAAACAGCAAAACCTGGAGAATATTATTGGACTCTGTTGTGAAGGCACATCACCCTTCCTATGCAATTGAACTTGATGGTACTTTAGTATAAAGGTGACCTAGACTGTAATCACTGCCTTTAGACACTGTGAATTTTTTTTGGGTACTCTGTATTTTTATATATTGTACAATGTAAAGAATAATTCAGAAATAAAACAGACCAACCTGGCAAGCCTCTGTGTTATTTCCCCTCCGTGGCTGATCCGTGGTGGGGCCGGGACTCCTGAGCAGCACTGGCAGGACAGGTCAGAGGGACCACGGAGGATCTTCCTTCCAACACTGGTGGCCAAGGGCAACGCAAAATTCGCTCAGCTGCTTGTGCAGGGATGGGGCATTGCAGCATACATCCTTCCTCCCCGTCTGCACTCCAGCTGCATCCTGAGGCCCACGTTTCAACTAGATTTGTCATGAGTTGTAGACTGTGTGGTTACAAAATTGTGTTACTGAATATAACGCCAAAGTCTGTCACTGCAATTTACCTCCCCTCCCACACAAACCTGAATGCTGGTGTACAGCACGACACCAAACTTGGGGTGCCTTTGAAAAATGGTATTTTTGAGTAAGGTGCCTGGTGAGGTATGATCAAACCTGTCTGAAATTTTGGGTGCCAAATCCACATCCAGTTCTGCAGTACGCGTCTCCCCCCTGCTCCCCAGATCTCCGCACGTGATACTGAGTCTCCAAGGACACAACTGCTCACTGTGTCCTGGAGACTGGCTGGCTGCAAGCAGCAAAAATACGCTCATCTTCTGCAGAGCCTTTCAGGTGTACGTGCTCAGCTGCAATGAAATCCTATTGCTGCTCCTTCACAAGCCCTACATATTGATGTGAAAAGTTATAAAAAGCTGAGGGACATGTTTTGATTGAAGGATGATTGTAGCCTCGTATTGAAGAACGTTATAGCTCTTGTTGCATTTATTAATCAAAGTAAAGACCATGAAAAGTGACAGAGTCAGGAACATTTTAGTTTATGTTCCAATACAGCTCAAGACTTATATTGAAGTTTCATACAGAAAATTACACCATAATGTCATAAAAAATAGATTGGATTACTAATAACCTGAAACGTGCTACACCTGCATACATAATACTTTAATCCTACTAAATCATAAGCTATCATTTGGGTGTTTTCATATTCTCAAGTGTGCATACAGGAATTTCTTTTCAATGCAGACCATTAAAAAGTAATTGAGAGGCACAAGATCAGTAAAACCAAACTTGCTATGAATAAGATGGATTTTTTTTCCCCCCGGTTAGTTTGCACGATAACATGGGGAGGTCATTTCTGAATGATTTTGTTTTGCATCAAGACACCTCTGTGCACAATTAGAGCAAAGTATCACGTTGGAACCTATTTCCAATTTCCTTAAAATCTGTCTACCACAACATTTTTTTCTGGTTGCTAATTTGATTCATTAACATAACAGTTTCACTTGTAGCCCCAGCGCATTTTGTTCTCTCACCTTCACTACGCATCCCAACAGTACCTTTTTCCCTCTTTAATTCTTAACTGTGTTTAGTAAACAGTGAAAGCTTTGCTATCTTGCAGGTTCCCCATCAGCTTTTTATTAAGCCAAAGCCTCAGGGCTGCGCTGCCAGCAGTGGGCTGCTGAGCAACCCCCGCTGCCCACGGAGTTTGCTGGGGAGCATCTGCAGCAGCACAGGCAAAGGCAGGGCCCTGGGCCAGGGCACAGAGCTTTCTGCGGGGACCACTGTGACTCGCACCATGGTTCCCCCTCCAACAGCGGCGCTCGGTGGGTAGAGTATGAGAAATGGAGGAAAAGGAAAAAGCAGAAGGATCCACGTGATTCATGTCCATGTGTTGCCTCCCAGCTCCCTGCAATACATGCTTTAGGGATGCCCTGAGCCAGGTGTTGCACTGACAAACCTTTCCTAGCCCTGTCCCTCCGTGTGAAGCCCTTTTGCTGGTGTTTTCATCTCCATCAAGGGTTGGAAACGTCTGCGGCTGGTGGGGCACTTGCCTGGGCAAGGGCACAGCCAATACTCTTATGGGGGAAGGGAGGGGCAGGGAATTGCAGCCTGGCCCAGTTAAGTTCACTGTTTGTGAAAAACCACTGGAGCAAAGACTCAAAAGAACACACTGTAACCACTGCGGAGAAGCTGAGCAGCTGCATATTGGCACCAGGACGTTATCAACAGCAAGTCATGTCAGACCAAGTTAATTTCCTCCTCTGAACAGCCACCATGTCCTGCAGATAGTGCAGAAATAAGAAATATCCTGCAGCCTGATTTCCAACAAGGCTTTCGACTGTCTCATACATGATCCTTATACACCGCTGGGAGTGGTGGTGGGGCAGAGCATCATGCAGACACCCTCCTCAGACAGCAGTCAGTCTGTGGCAATGAAAAAAGCCCCAAGTGGGTCTCCTACTGCCATGCCCAGCACCCCTACTAGTGCCCAGCACCCCCACCAGTGCCACCAGTCCTACCAGTGCCCACTGTCACCCCATCATGACGTGATCACAAGCCCTGGCTCTGACTCCTAAATTTCCCTCTGCCCACACAGGCGTTTCACTCAACTATGAAAGCCTGTGTGTCTGTGCTGCTGTGATGGGGCAGGGGGACAGTCCCCAAGCTCAGCAACAGCTCCTGAGACAGCTCAGTACAGCCACCCCAGCACAGAGATCAGCACAGAGCAAGCATCCCGTCAATATGCATGAGTCAACACCCGCAAAAGCATTGCTTCCCGCGGTGCCTGTGGTTTTGCCCCTTGAGTGTACAGCCGAGAGACCACATGCTCTCAAACACACAGCTCAATTACCAAAAGCTTTGGAGATTCATTAAAAAAATGCTGTTTTGCTAACAGCTGAAATGCATTTTGACATGGTTTGGTTTGTTCTTTCATAAAAAGCCACTCATAGAGTTGTTACTGCACTTTCTGTTTAAAAAAGCTGAGGTTCAAATTAATCAAGGCAGCGGCAGAGTTCAGCATAGCCCAAGCCTGCTTCCAAAAGAAAATACCCAACAACACAACCCCACCACACACGCCCCACCCAGCAAGGTACAGACAGGCAATAAATTCCTTACATTGTCAGAAATGCAGAGAATCAGGCTCATCAGCTCATTTCCCAGGGCACCTGTCCCCCGCTCCCAGCCTGTCTTTGGTCAGATTTCAACCCTTCAACCTGCTTAGAACATCCCCAAACCAAACCATTTTCCTCTGCAGAAAGGGCTGAATCAGGCTAAGGTAATTTTGTTTGTTGAGATAAAAATGTGTAGCTGGCTCTCGGCAGCTGGGTAGACTCTTGCCTTACCTGCTTTGCGCTGGTGTGCTCACAGGGCAGGTTTATTTTGTGAGTCGGAGTTTTATTTTTTGTTATGACTGATCCTGTGTTGACCACTCATGGCAGCAATTCAAGTGCATGCAAGATTAGCTTGCTTTCATTTTAAAACTATAAAGATGACAAGGAAATGGAGTGCTGTACACCAGCCACATCCACCTGTCAACTCCACAGTGGGTATCACTACAGAACGTGGAAGATGCAACTCATTGGATCATTGCACGAACTGAAGCAGTTCTGGTAGCCAGCAAATGCTTAAAGCTCCTTCTGGCTGTGGGGCAGAGGTGTCTCCTCACTGAGGCGCTGTGCTGCATCATTGTCATGCTTGAAAATAACTTTTCTGGAGATTTTCAAGGTCAAACTTCACAGTTTATGAACCAGCAATTAGCTGGAAGCAAAAAGTAGTCCTGGTTTTCCATCACTCTGGAGACAGTGTGGTGTCTCCTAGACCCAGGGTTAGCATCGACCATGGTGAATGGCAACAGGCTGTTGAGGTTCGATCCATCTAACCTTGCTGTATTCCTTCATTTTTAAAACTCCCATAGTCATTTCCTTGCTGTCATGGAAATAATGGAGCCAGCAATGGATTGCTCCCCTCTCAAGCGCAGCGTAATGAACAGCCATCAGAAACGTTTGATATTTCCATGATGCGAAGCATCAATGGCCACAGAGAAAACTGTACCCATTTTTGCAGTACTTAATTTACTGTCATGAGCAAGCGATCTGTACGAGAGAGCAGGCATAACACTGATACACTTTTATTACCCTGGCAGGAGCCACATTATTGTTTTCTGTTTTCACATTTCTTAGCAACAACATTTTTTTGTTCATAGGTTTCTTCATAGGAGCTCAGCTGAAATTATTTTTATGTTGTACCCAATTTACATGCTGACTTACATCAGCCTGTCCACGAGCGAGAGCCTTGCTTTCTGCCTGAAAGCCTCCTGGCAATTACTACTGTCTTCTGCTGATCCATCACTCCTCTGGCACTGGAAGAGACAAACCTCGCTGCCTAGCGGAGGCTGCTGCCCTGGGGAGCAGCTTGGTCCCCGGCAGTCTCCGCCACGCCGGGTGGTGTCGCAGCAAAGGAGGGTCTGGAGCTAATAGGTACAGACTTGTGCTCTGAGCATCACTTCTGTGTGCCAGCCCAGAGACCCAGTCCTGCCTCAGCCAAGATAAAATCAACTTTAAGTACCACATAAGTGCACAAGATAGGACAAGCCGTGATGCTTTAGCACAGGCGAAGACCTATTCTGAAAACCTCTCTCAAAAAAGTCTTTTCTGCATTCAGTGGCAGTTGAAGTTGTTTCTGTATGAAGTTGTGCTGTTTTAGTTCACACTTCTGCTGCTCATCTGCTCACCACAAACCCTTCAGAGCCATCCTTTCCTTTGCCCACCAGATACACTTTCAGCACCAAAACTCAACCACAAAGTTACATCCGTATTCCCAACCCTCAGCTCTGCAATCAATGGCAGGTTTAGAAGAGCCCTGGGGAGAGTTTGAGGTCCAGAACACAGTGGGGTCAGTTCGTCAGCTGCCAGCATTTCCTCTGCCTGTGCCTGCCTGACCCCACTCACCGGGGTCCCACCGAGGTGGCGTTTCCCTGTGTGCTGCCCGTGAGGAGGTCTGCATCCCTTGCCCACTGTCTTTTAGTGACTGAGCCAGGTACTTACTGTGGTTGTAGGTCTGTGGCCAAGCAGATGGATGGACAGACAGATGGACAGGCTTACTCACAGCACAGCCCTTGCAGCCCGCAGGGAAGGGGTCCAGCCCATCCTGGTACCACTGGCAGAGCCCCTCCAGTCCTGGGACCTGCCTGCAGATCTGGAGCAAAGCAGAAAGATCCCCAAAGGAAACCTCACTGCAGCCATAGGACCTGCTGCAAAGCTTGCTGCTCAGAGTCTGGGACAACCCGGGGCTGCCCCACCACTGTGGGGCCATGCTCCCCTGCTCGTTTGGCTCCCAAAGGGTTAAGGTGGTTTTTGCAGCCCATAGCAAAGGATGACTTCACTGAGTGACTGGCCCACACTGGGAAAGGACAGCATGCTGCTCCCGGCAGCTTGCATGAGGAGTCCTGGCACGGTGCACACTCTGGGGCTTCCCCTCTGCCTGCTCAAGCCCAAGCTGTAGCAAAAAACCCAAACCCAATCACCTGGTTGCACATTTGTGTTCATGTGGCGGTGGGTGCAGAGTAGCATCAGTGTCATGCATCCCATCTTGGTTCCCGATGAAACTCTCCAGCTGCAGCCCAGATCGCACTCCTGGAGCAGGTCGAGCACTGTGGCTGCTTGGCCCTTGTGACCCCCGGCAGGACAGCAGAGGCAGGCCCACCTGCACTCGGGTGCTGCTGCTGCTCTTCCCCGACGTCAGCATCCCCCGGCGCGGGGCTGCGGCCCAGAGGTGCCAGAACACCCACACCCAGCATTGACATGTGACCTTGATTTTTTCCCCCGCTTCTGCTTGTCTCACGGCCATCAGACACAAGGTATCTGTGAGCAGCTCCCCCACATCTGGGCACATCTGGGCACAACACTGAGTGCCTGCACCCAGCCTGGCCCCCAGCCCAGCTGCTCCCGCAGGGCCTGTCTGCCCACATGCAACTCCAGCGTGGTCAGAGAGGGAGCCACCAGCAAGGATGTGCCGATCAGGAAAGAGAGAATAAATGTCATTTATATGCCAGGGAACCAACAGATTTCAAGAACAGCAAAGATAAAATAGAAACCAGGTAAAAAGAACAACTGAGAAAGGATGGGCATAGGGGGTTGGCCAACACACAAAACTACATCAGGGATCTGAGGTGGACCCTCAGCTCTCCTCCCCCAGGGACGGAGATTTCCGTAACACCACAAAGATAAATACAACCAGGAGCTGTATCATTAGAAGAGCCTTAAGCTCCCATATATAGCCTGGAAAGAGACTGTTGCTAAGAATAGTGGGGCCCAGATACTCCACGACATGAGAGTTGACAGATTTCTTCCCAGCACTAATAGGATGTGAGGCTATTTTAAACCTGCCCTGGTAAGTAGTCAGGGCGTTATTGAAGAGCTGGTCCTAGAAAATAAACATGGATCAAGAGATCCCAGGTTGGGCCCATTTCAATTAAATACAGAATAAACACAAAGGGAAGGTTATTACAAAGGACCTTCCTTTCCAAAAACTCCAACAGAGATGTCAGCGGTGGGAACCAGCAAAATCAAGCAGCTTGCAGCACCCTGAGCCACGAGCCTGGATGAGGCAGGGTGTGAAATCAGAGCTGGGACGGTGCGGTGCGGCAGCAGGGCCTGTCACTGCTGCCAGCACCTTCCCCTCCCTCGGTTCCCTGCTTGCCGGGAGACCCCTCTGCCCCAGTCCATCCCCTGCATCCCTCAACCTGTGGGGACCCTTGGTCCAACAGCAGTGCCAGACACTCACCCCAAAAACTCAGTAAAAGCGATGGAAATCTTTCTGTTGGCTGGGTTGGGTGCTGGATGAGGCTTTGATTTAGACTAAGCAACCCCAGTTTCATAGCAGTATCTGCAGTGGTTTTCTGCAATATTATAGCAAAAATAAACAATTCCCCCGTATTTTCTTGGAATTAGTCAACAGTGACGGTAGCACATCTGAGTAACCTCTTTAATGTGCAACAACCAGTATGTAAAGTAACGTGCACTTCATAGTCAGATTCCAGTTTTTAAAAGAAATGACATGGTGGATGTGTTACATTGACGAGTATAAGTGGTTTCAACATTATTTTCTCAAAACCAAAAATACATCACATTGCAATATCGCATACAAAAAGTAGAATTTGCCCTAAAATAAAATTCTATCAAATCATTTAAAAAATTACAAAAGTAAAATGCATACAAACTCCAGTAAAGTTGAACAGTCTTACAGGTCAAGGATAGTTTACAAAGATGCTCTCCAACGTGTAAAACCCTCTTCCTTCTCGCTATGTTCTTCTAGCTAGCCAGTGGCCAGCTACCCATGGGGATGCCCTGCGGCTCTGCTGGGCTGGCTTAGCCCAGGGGACAAGGAGCAGCAGAAAGGTTGTGGCACACAGGAGAGGTGCAGGCAGGGGCCAAGGCAAGGGAACCAGCTCTGGTTTTGCCACTCATCATGGCTTTGATTGCACATCCAGGGCATCCAGAGAGAGCCAGATACTGCCCAGGGGCTCTGCACCCCACAACCGCCCCAAGCAGACTGACTCTCTGAGCATCCCTTCCCTAAACACAACCATTTCCCACTGGTTTGTTAATGTAACCTATCCTGCCAGAGGGGTTTTTTATCCACACAGTACATACTGCCTACACCTTATAGAATTACTGTCCAGACAAAGAAAGCCAGGGTCTGCATGCCCCACAGAAGTCTCAAGGCTGAGGACATGCGGCCCATTAAATGGCATTTCCCACACCCTGCTCCAGCCCCCATCCCTCACAGGATTCCAAAGCACTTCCCAGCCCTGACCCCAGTGTGTCCCTGCCTGGGGAGGGACAAGGGGCATCCCCCTCCCCTTTTACAGGTGGGGAGAGGGAGGCACCCCATGCACAAGCATTCCTTCCCCAAACGCCCGAGCAGCTCTGTGACCAAGCAAGCACAGCACCCAGGCTCTCACTACCTGTCCCAGCACCACACAAACCTGCGCATGCCCTCTGCAAAAGAAAATACGGGGTTGGGGCTTTCTTGGCTTTTGCAAAGAAATGGGCTAAGGTTGGAGAAGTGGTCTGAGCCTAAAGGGGAAACCTTTCATAAAGGAAAAAAAGGGTTTGCTCATGGTATTTTCTTTATGTAGCAACGCAAAGTGAGTGCAATGAGTCTTTCCAGATACAACTGGAGAAATCACATGGGGGAAGCTAGTTGGGAGAGAGACCATGGAAGGAAAAGCTGTTCTTGCAGAGAGTAAGTCCCACCTGTCTTACCTGCCGCACCTTGGAAAACCAGTGCCTCTACACCGTGTGCCACAGCCATAGCTGTTTCTATGGCACAAATCATGTCACTAACATGAGGTCAGAACCTCATCATTGAGCAAGTAAAAAATGAGACCCTGCTAACATTTGGCTGCAGAAGACATCCCTTGTGCACAAATAACCCAGGCATCCACCGACATCGCACTTTCTGGGCATCCTGACTGCAGTGCTTCCCTTCTCCCCCTCTGCCCCCATTGCTGCCCCTGGCCTGGGCACAAAGCTTCCCACAGAGCTTCTGGGGGCTGAGCAGCAGCAGGACGACTGCCAGGGCTTTGGGAGTGGGTCCACACTCCAGGTGGGCACGGATTGCTCCATACACATTGTGATCCCAAGTAAAAGGCAGGAGCCAGCACATCTGTGCAAATATTTGCTTTTGCTTGTCAAAACTTTGGACAGACTTACATTTATTCCTTTATTTATTAGTTTCATCTGCCTTGAAACAGAAACTGCAAACAATTCTAAGCAGATTGACACCATCTTCTGACTTTGCTGGCACTGCTGCCTGCTCTGCAACAATTCTCCTGCACCATCTGAAATGACACCCCTGAAGGAAGCAAGGCAGACATTCCTGTGCCATCTACAACTCACCTCGCAGCAGTAATGGCTGTGGGGAAATGAATGAGGCCTGTGTCGATACTTATGATTTCTCACATGTGAAGCAGTAAGCCTGGAAGCTATTCCTCTGTTGGAAGGGAGGCAGCAGCCACGAGGCAGCTCTTCCCCCCTGCATGTGCTCCCCTCCTCCTCCCAGCCCCAATGCTGGGACCCACAGAAGATGACAAAGTTCTTGTTTGTTTTGGCAGCATCTACCCTTGCAGGGCTGTGCATCCAGGAGCACTGCTGCCTCCTCGCATGCACATCCCTGGTCCCCTCGCCTGGCGCTTTAACAACACTGAGAATGATGGCACCAACATCAAACACCAAACTGATATCAAATATTCATGTATGCTTTCATACCAGTATAGCAGTTGTCTTGCCAAGTTATTACAATGATCCGTACTTAGTCTAAAAGAAAAACCTCCAAAACTAATGAAACACAAAAATGCCTTTGTTATAGATACTTAACATTTGCAAGGGACCCAACAGAAGAAACGAACAATTACAACCCTACTGTCACAGCATTACAGGACAGTTATATCCACTATGCAAATTGTGTAATACCCATTCATTTTTCAGTCAATCCTCACAATTAAATAGCACTTACCTTTCTAGTAACAGCCAATATATGCATATCAATCAATTCAGTTTGTTTATATTGCAGTAAGGCTACACAGTCACTTGCTAAATTTACTGTAGAACAAGCCCAGCATTAACATCCCTGTCTCCACAAAACTTTAAATTTTGTACGGATTTGACCAACTCAATGCAACATTTCAGTGTTGAAATGCCCTCTGGAATGCCCCCCCCTTACTCAATCCATCACCCTGATGGTCCCCGGAGTTACCAGTGCAAACACTGATGCAGCCTGGAGTTTTCAGCCCACTCCAAGATTAAAGACATCCCACTCCAAATCATTTCAGTTCTGTTAGATGGTTGGGAATAACTCCGTGACGCTGTGAACCTGAATACCTAACATGCATGGTGCCTATCAACTCGGCCTCTCTAGGTGTGGGAGCTAAAATTACAAGTTTCAGGCAAATTATAGTCTGCTCATAACAGACTATCTGCTCACATCTGTGCAAAATCCTTTGGGTCTGCACTTTCTTGCAGCTTGCATGATTTCCTAAAAAAATCACTATTTTTATGTATATTAAGTACATGGCCAGCCAACCCATCCCTCTAAAATTGACTTGGGAGCACGGAAGCTCTTTTCCGTACCTCCAGCTCAGGGGAGCAAGCGGCCACACAGGAAGGCAAAGGATTTAAAAGGAAATTAATGGGTAACAGCAGTGTCAAGAGACAGCAAACAGTGCCATTAAGTGGAGTCTACTTCAGCTAACCCTGAGCCTCCTCACTAGCAGCATGAAAGCTAGCACAGCTCCACAGCTCACTAGCAGCAAAGCCAGCAGCACTGGAAGCTGAACCGAGAGTTGCTACCCTGCCAAGCAGACACCTGAGGAGCAGCCTGTACTCAAAAAAACCAAAAATAAAATAAGGACTATTAAAAGAGAGTGGTCACTACAGAGCATCTTTCCCAGCATTTTCCATATAAAACATAACAAGATTTCTTGTATGTTAGGAGGCTCTGCACTGCTGGGAAAAAACGTTCTTCAGGGCTGTGAACTTCTGGGACATGAAGAGAAGCAAATATAGTGACTTCCCAGGGCACCTTCCTTTGCTGGAAAGTCACAGGCCAAGCAGCTGCCAGCATCAGCTACTCTGCAGCAGCACAAGGTAATGCCTCATTTAGATAGAAAACCCCATTGCTACTGACTCAAAGGTTTGAGAGACTTAGAACTTTCACTAATAAAAGAAATAACTGGTTTGAGCCTGTTCTGCACTACTGCTAATTGAATCAGCACTGCTTAGGGCTCACCCTGTGGTCTCTAACTTCCAGCAAAGCGCAGTTATCCTGACAGCTTGGACCCTTGGCAAATCCAAACAAGGGTGGATCTAGTGATAACCCTCATCCAAAAAATATTCCCACGGGCTGTTTGCTTACTTACATGAAATGGACTGCTCCTCCACAGAAGGATGCTGCTGCTGGGCACAGATGGGGATAAAACATTTTCCAGAGATCTCAGCAAGCACATTTGCAGTCCTCACCTCCGTCCTGAGCCAGACTTGTGGCTCTAATAAAATCCTAAAAGCCCAAACACCATGTGTGTGGAATGCAGCAGCATCCTGTGCAACTTCAAAGAATTTGGGAGCAATCCTTTGGCTTTCACCCAGGCAGATTTCCACTGGACTTGCCGGGAACTCCAGCGGAGCCCCAGCTGCAGAACGGTGCCTGCAGCCCCAGCGCAGGTCTCCAGCAGAGCCCTGCCGTGCCGCTCGGCTCGGGAGCATCCCGGCCTTGGGGCAGGGCTGTAATGAAGGCCACACACTACAGTGCCCAAGACAGACACAGTGGTTTGGGTTTGTGTGGCAAAGCTTTTGTAGCAGGGGGCCATAGCGACGGCTTCTGTGAGAAGCTGCTAGAAGCTTCCCCCATGTGCGATGGTGCCAACGCCAAGACGGCTTCAAGACAGACCCGCTGCTGGCCAAGGCCGAGCCCATCGGCCACGGTGGCAGCGCCTCT
>JAVJGI010000064.1:30786121-30797865 GCA_035590275.1 Ibycter americanus | reverse complement strand
CCCCCGGCCCCGCTGAGGAGGGGACAGGCAGAGCGGCTGAGGGGCACCCGGCACCCAGCCCGGGTCAGCCCAGCACACACAGAAACTTCTACCAAAGCATCAAGGTCCAGGAGAGCAGTGAGCAATCCACACTGACTCAAAAACAATCTAACGGGGTTTGAAACAAGATGTTCACTCTTCTCCCCCGACTGTACAGACAGGCTGCATCTGGAAGCACTGGCAAATATTTTGAATTGTTCAGTGCCTTCTGGATCAGAAGCAGAATAGGTTACAGTCTGAACACTGCCTGAAGTACTTCTCCATCTTAAAACAGTCAGGACAGTGAAAGGATTAGAAATCTCTGTCACTCGGGACAGTGCCTAAGCTGTGCAATTTTAATCTTAATATAGCTACAGTAAATTGCAGAAGCAGAGCTCCGAAGAGCCACCCGAGCTCACAGTTCTGCCATGACAATGCAACTCCCATCGACTCTTGGCAAGCGATCCTTGGTTTCAGAAGACAATAGGTAGCAGCAGCTACCGGATACTGAAACTATTCCAGGCACTAAAACATAGTAAAAAGAAGTTGGACAGTTAATACCATCCATTTGAAAAACAGTAAGAGGATGATGCCAGCGAATCTAAACATGCTGGTTAGATTGATTTAGTTATCTCATTGTAGGTTAGCTCCATTTCTACAAAAAGCCTGCTTCAAGACAGAAAAGATCATTTAGTAGCTGACATAGGCAATGAGCTAAGTCAATTTTCTGTTACTACAGTACATACCTTCATTGCTCTGAAAACATAAAAGCAGGGAACAGCTTCTTTTATTTTACTGCACAGATACACTCCTGAGTTAAAAGGTATTAGTGGCATATTCTCTCTGCAAAAGAACAGCAGACAGAATGAACGGATCCATGCCTGAACGGTAGCGCTCAGTTCAGGGTTTATTTTAGTGAACTTACAGTGTCGGTGTCAGCCCAGGATGGCAGAGCAAAGCCCCGCACAGGACCTAAGGGCATTTGATTCAGACTTTCACAGACACAGAACCCTGTACACCAGCCTCCTCCAACAGGTGCACGCACCCTCTTGCAATAAAATTGCTACGACAGGAAATCATTCACACCCTGAAAAAAATTCACGTCGCAGACAGCATATGTATGCATTTCCATTCATGGCAGTGACTGGTTTAGTTGCAAACAGTGGCATACCACCATCCAGAGACATGATTATTTAAAATAAACCTATGTAAACACGTACCCTTATATAACTTATATATAAAAGATATATATAAGTTTTACTTGTGTATACATAGATATAAACAGGCACACACCCCTAAAACAAAGCACAGAACACACACATGGAAATACTGTAAATGATGCTGAACTGAATCTAAGAATCTAATTAAGAAATTATTAGCAGGTTTAAAATTGAGTTAAAAAACTATTCAAAGTGTCTTTAATATTTATATTCAAGTAAGGGCCAAAACGACCACAGATTAGTACTGATAAAAAGAGCTGGCATTATTTTCCCCATACTATGCCAAAACTCATGAGTTATTTGTCATTGTCATTTCGCCGTTGCGGCACCTCATCAACTAGAAAGGTGTCTTCATTTTTTTTAGGAAACAGTGATTTTAAAGATTGGGTTAACAAACAATATTGTTTAGGCACCCACAATCATAAACTAATCCTAAAAACCACGCATACCTTAGAGTATCAGAAGAGAACAAGTAGGACTCTGACATCCACACCCACAGTATTCAGTGGCACACACAGGTCTTCACAGTAAAAAAGGTAGTACTGGAGATGGGGGATGAAAAGGTGACACAGTGGTGGCCTTTAAAAAAACAACATTTTCCAAGAATGACTCTCCAGTAAACTTCTGAGATACCACAGATGCTCTGTATTCAGGAGATACGGAACCTTGGTGGTATTTCAGAGGCAACTGCAGGTGCAAGTTAGGTTTCAGTGGCAGCTAAAGCTATCATTTACTTGTGCTCCAGGGTGGTAACAACACTGCAAGGATTGTTTGAGATACTTAGTATGGCTAAAAACCCTGGTACCAGTGTCTTATATCAGAAATCACGTTATTAGAATGTAAATGTAGTGTACAAGCACCAAAATGTTTTAGCTTAACTCTTTAATGGACATTCATTATATAAATGACTAGTGATTTAAAAGAGAGATCTTCAAAAAAAAAGATTTCCCCCCCCCCCTTTATCTTTTTTTCTCATTTTGTTAAGATTATTCACTATTTCTGTTCTGATAGAAGACTCTGAATATTACTGGTACCGCGGTGTGTATAACCGTGAGTCGGCACACACGCACACATACACACACACACAACTGTACATCTCACTGCTACATCAACAGCCTTTTAAATAGAGACACCCAGCTCTGGCACTGGGACTTGTACATCAGATACATTATCTTTGTGCATTTCGGCATCATTACCACCACTCAAGTTCCATGTTTATCCCAAATCAAGGTGGTCTTGAACATAAGAACAGCCTGTCCCTCACCCTCTCTAATAAAGTCACAATTAAGTCTTGTAATTTCTTTGTTTTTCTGCTGTTCAGCCGTGCAAATCCAGGCAGATGTGCAGGCTGCAAAGCTGACTTCCAGTCTCTTCCAACCAGTCTGGTGTTATCACACAGAGACAACAACGTCAAGATAGAGTCTGTCGTAGGACTCGCGGAAGCACAGGATGAGGAGCAGACTGAGCAAACACGATCCTGGCAGGCACCAGTTGAACCAGGAAAACTCTGTAAAGCAGAAAACAGACCCAAACTCCGCGTTACCAAACATCTTCCGTGTTTAAAGCAACCAAAACTTTGATTGATGGCGGGTTTGAAGGAAATTGCTGTGTTCTGAACAAAATCCTAACAGTTCTTGATCAATAAACAGTTAATGTGGTCTATGAGACTCTTCCATGGATGCCTTATGTATATATATAATTATATACATAACATAGCCAAGTATAGTGTGTTATACATATATAGTTATATACATATAACCAATTATAGTTATATACATATACATAACCAATGCCTCCAGCTAATGTTAATTCTCCTTATTCAACCTGTCAATAGAGAGAACAGGGGAAAAAAATAAAATCTATCACTGCTAATGGAGAATAAACCACTTCTGAAGACTCTACTCATTAGTTCTTTGATTTCTATGGATTGAAAACTGAAACAAATTAAAAGCGTAAGAAGTAGCAGGATCTGATTTTGAATCAAACCTGCTACACACGAAAAAGAGGGAAAACCAATTCGTCAGAAGAAACCTGTGAGTAGCACGATCAATTCAATTTAAAACTGGTTGCAAAAACAGCTCCTCAGAAGCCTCTTTTCAGCTGTTAGACATAATGTACTGCTCTTAAAAGCCTGTGTTCCATATTCCAGAAATCCTATCATCTGATATTTGGTTACTAATTAGCAGTTTTATGCAGGGTTTTTTGTTTTTTGTTTTGTTTTGTTTTGTTTTTTTCCAAAAAAGTGCACCACAATTTCTTTTTATATTTAAATCTGACAGTTTACTAAAGAAACATTAATATTACTGAGATGGTGTTTTATTTCTTTTCTTTTCCTTTTTTTCCCCAAGTTTCCTTTATTACTTGTTTATTTTTACAGAAACTAAACTCTCCCTTCAAGGTCTGAGTTAATCCAAATCAAGACTCCATCACCGCTACTTTCTTAAATCTGTAATTGATATTGCTAAAAGAAAAAGCACAATTTATATTACACAATACAAAGTCAGGAAGCCTAAAAAAAAAAATAAAAAAAATAAACCTTTCAAAACCAGTAACCTTCAACACCACCTTCCCTCAGCCACCAAAACCCCTTACAGATTATTTTAGGCAATAATCTTACTAAAACCTTAGTAAAATTTTCCTAGGCTTGGAGAAGACCATGTTATGCAATGCTAGAAGTCAATAGCCAAATGATTGCTATTATTTTCCTTGTAATACTCTTGCTTAATTGGATTAAACAGACTTTAACCCAAATATCCTAAAAGACCAAATTTAACTTGTGAATTCTTCGTGTCTTTTGCAGTCCAGAATTTGTGACAGCACCAGTGAAGCACGCTAACACATCAATCGTATGAAGCTAAAGGTCAATTTGCTTTTGTTTTTCCCTTGGAAGTCCCTGCAGAAAAGGCGACGGAAACCACATGCAGTGGCTGTGGCTTTGAGTCTCAGGGCGCTGCACTAGCAGGGAGGCTGAGCTTTAGAAAGGTTTACACTTCCGCCATGCTAGCTGGACAAAAATCTTCAGTGCACGGGAAGGTTTCTAGGGCTTGGCTCTTTCACAGCCTTTGCAGTATCACAGTATAAGGGGAAAAAGACAGAAATCGGAATTAAAACCACTGAAAGATTATTTGGCCTAAAAAGCAAGACCAATGGAATAAGATGAATTTAAGTGAGTTCTGGTTTACCTGGAAGCTTCTTAAATGCCATTAAAGGATGTATTTGAATCAAATGAAAGACAAATGTTTAAGATCGTTATAGACCTTCTGAAGGATATTCTTTTCAAAGGAGCCAACAGCACCCACTGGCATTGATCCCTCCCAGTGACCACATGTGCTCTTGTACTTTCGATCACTTGTGAAACTGCATCACAGAGAATGGATCATCCTAAGCACTTTTTTTTTTTCTCTTTTTTTTACTTCGAAGAAATAGGGAAAATATTCCAGGTGTATGGATGCACTAATTTCAGCTTTCTCCTTACCTGCATTTACTGACACCTGCTAGGGAAAGAAATACTAGAGACAAAACATGGCCCCAAATACCCTATTTATGAGGGAACTAGTTCACTTCACCATAATTCTTCCATCAGGAATGTACAGAGACATTGGAACCCCATCCTCAGTTATTGAGTAATTCTGAACACTGGATTGTCACTGAAAAATGCTGAAAAAATTCTCAAGAGTACACTGTGTAATCTTTTCAGCTCAGTGTAAACGTTGGAAATAATAGTGTATGTGAACAGAGTTCACACCAATTAATATTAATCATAAAAGCATTCTTTAAAATGTAAAGACTAAATATCACAGGACCCAAGGCTAGCAGGGATGGAATTCAAATTTTGCAATGATGCAGTTCAATGTCAGTATTAAAAAAAAAAAGTTCAAAAATGATTTCTCTCAGTTTCTGTTCACTGACCACAACCTGGAATGGGGTTGTCAACCTGTTTGCGATTCCCTGGCAGAAAGACACACAAGGCATGCTGAAAATGTGCCCCAGGCTGTAACCTTCATAATTTCAAGCACAATTAATTCTGAAATTTGTCAGTCTCCTCTTGGTTATGAAAAACACCACCTTAAGTAGTACACGCAGCCATGATAATATAGAAAAGTTCACAATTTCTAATGCTTTCAAAGCAAAAGTAAAATACTGCTTTACAAATTTTGCATCACAAAGCAAACATTTACCACAACAAAATACAAACCAAAAATCTGCATCTTTGAAAACCATTAATAAAAAGACCACTTCCCTTTGAAAGCAAGATGGGTTCTTATTTTACAGCTTAGAGTAATAATATAGTCTACTAAATAGCAAGTTGAAAGTTACAATTATGAGTTAATGAGGAAGCAAATAATAGTCGAGAGATGAGAAAGTCTGAAGAAGTTGATAAAAATATCAAGCAAGACACTGTTGTGCCTGATTAGACCACTGGATTATGTAAAGAAATGAGTATTTTGTCTTCAAGCAGTGGTTGAGAGATGCTCTCTCCCCTGCAATGGTATGTCCAACCCACTGAACGGAGCTGACCATAATTGGGGAATTTCTGCTATGCCCCTCCTGGGCAACGCAGTTATACCCTGAAGCACGAGATTGGATTAGCTTTATTGTGGTTTTGAAAACCCACAGATACAAACATTAATAACGGTCACATTACCCAGGCCTTTATAAAAACATGCCAATGGTGTGTATCTTGATCATTTCTGGCTACAGCAAATTCTAAGTAGAATATGACTATATGCATCTTGCACTAAAGCATTTCATTTTTATTAGCACGCATATAGAAAAGAATAATTAAAATACTTCTCCCTTCCTGCTACACAGAGGGATTCAAACATTTGATTATTAACAGAAAGTGTATGCGCAAATCCTCCCTTTACTAACAAGGGTATGTCTTAATGGAGAATTATATTCTCAAAGTAGCTTATATTTCTTACCTGTATGGTAAAAGGTGAGAAAAAACAAAAGCACTCCCATAAACACATTACTCAAAAAGGTGACAACTCCGCAGGTAATTCCTTCTGGAACAGGGTAGACTGTCTCCACAAAGAGCTCAAAGAATATTGGTACGCTGCTGTTGAGGAATATACCCAACAAAATGCAGGATGTGTACAGTGTAGCTATAACAGAAACAAAACCAGTTATTAATTTCATGCTGGCGTTTTTTCTCCCTATTCAGAACTGCCAAGAATACTAATACTTGACTAACCGAAAAATGCATAAACATTTTTATCCTCTGTGCATCATAAAGCATACCACATCCCACTAGTTTCAGGCAAAATGCATGCACTGATTTGGAAAATAAATAAATAAATAAATAATATCAGAAATAATGATTTATTTGTTTGTTTAAAACAGAACCCACGAAGACATATTCAGTGATTTGGAATTCACTTGTAAGTAAAACAAACAACAAAATTATGAATGCAAAGCATCACCTACTTTGATTTACCTCTGAAATGAACAGAAACTATTGTCCTACACAAAATTAGGAAAGGGAGCAATTAATGCACCAAATTGGAAATGGACATGGATCCACCTTTTGACTTGGCTCTAAAGGTCAAAACTGATTTTACTTCCATGTTACAAATAAATACTAATGATCTACCAGATATGAAGACATTAGTATTCAGCACGGCCTGAGCTACAACATGTTGAATCCCTTTTGGCTTCAAAAGGAAATGAAGGGCACCCAGCGCCTGGCAGGAACGGGACATATTTGATAATGCAGATTATTTACCACTGTACAACAAATTGCTTTTCTTGGACCAAACAGCAGAATACAGATATTTCTTCAGTAGCATCAGACATTTTGTTCGACAACTTCTGACAATGCCAAATACTTTACAGTGCTTAACATGTTAATATAGCTACTTAATATACCTATATTATCTATCAATAAGCCTATTATATCTATTTCTGAGAAGAAAAAAAAAAGAAGAAATTTCAGAAGAATTCAGTACCTATTTAGAAATGTAAGTAAACCTTTGCTAAGTGCTGTCATGGGAAGGGGAAGATTTCCTGACCTGCAGCCTCAACAACCTGAGGTTAGTGATCATGTAAAAAGTATAAAGGAAACAATTAGAAGTCTTGGGGTGGGGATGGGGGTGGGGGGGGTGGGAAGAAGAGTCTGGAATAATTTCTGAAGTTTCCACTAAAACAACAAGAAAGCATAAAGAAAAATTTTTTTGATACAAAAGTTACCAAGTCACAGGGAAATTATTTACAACATCTTTTCACTGCAGTACAGTACAAAGTCCTTTGTCAATTTTTTTCATATAGATAAATATGTTTATATAAAATAGCAACTGCATTTTCGGCTTAATTTACATTCTTCTGTCTTGGAAAGGGGAGAACTGAAACAGCACTGCTTCATCTTCTGGTAAGCATTGCTTGAGCTTTCAATCGAGAAACTGTTAGGAAACTGCCAGCTTAAAAAAAAATAATTTAAAAAAAAATCACTGTTTCTTAAAATATGAAGAATCATGGAAAAGAGATAAAGGCATTAAGAAGCAGAAAGGACTATCTATCAGATTGTCTGTTTGATATGGTTTGCTTCCAAGGCACAAAGACATACTTCTTTCTCTACAGAGGATTTGCCTGGACAGGAAAAAGAGGACAGAAGTCCCAGCCAGAAAGATGATACAGATGGCACAACTTCAGGAGGGACAGCTGGCCCCTGCTTTTTTTTTTAATATACCAGAAGGTTCTGAATTGTTAAGAAAAAAAAGGGAAAAAAAAGAACAAAAAAAACATGGAAAACCAAGTTTTCCAGCTCTCAAATTCTTTTATTATAAACTGCAGAACAAAAGTCACAGAAATTGATGCATGGTACGTTCAAGAGTTGTCAGACAGGAAGGAAAAAAACCCAAACCAGTATTAGGATGCTCTTTCTAATGGGCTCTTCTAGCTAACTCTGAAGAATTGATTCCCTAGCTACAAGATCCATAGATTTTTGCTGCAAATCCTCACCAGTACTTAAAATTTCATGAAGCTCCCTTTGAACTCCTGTTTACCTCAAACACCACTGCATATTGCTCTAACTGCCTCTATCTGCTGGCAGGTGTAGCCAGCAAATCTGAACACATTCAGCTATTTGACATTTCGGTGTTGGCTTGAGAAACCAACACGTAAACGAAATGGAAGAATTTCTTAAGACAAATGAACATCTGCCCCTCATTATGCTCAATTGAAGATATCTGTAGATAACCACTTGTAACCTCTAGAAAACATTTCCAAAACTTTCCCCAAAGAAAAGAAGGTGGTAGCCAGCTGTAATTCTGTACCAGAAACTCGAAACAGTGGAAATAGTCATGAAGCTGCTGAAAGCCACAACAGCACCACCAAAAGTGGAGCTGCATAAGAGAGTGCCAGAGGCAATACCTCTGCAGGAAGACTGAAACCTCTTCCATAAAGAGCAACAGCCAGGAAAGGGGAATCATGTGCCTCTGAATAGAGACAATCTCTAGACACATAATTTCTAGAAACCTAGATTCACTTTAGATGGAGACAAAAATACGCACCTAAGATTAGCAGCCATTTAAAAGATCAAGACTTCAAATTTTAGTCAATGCAGTAAGTGCCAACATTTCCATAAAACAAACTGAAACCTTCAAAATAAATTTGATCTTTTAAAATACGCTAGTTGAATTACATCATTGCTCATCACTTACTAAAATGTATTAAGAAGACTAGATCATAAGCAAACAAGCACAGTATCTCCGTACTTCAGAAACTACACCCTTACATTTCCTTGTCACAACAGCTTTCTTCAGTCATGCAAATACACCCACCAGCACACACCTCACACCTCCATACTACCATGAGCAAAGCAGCTTTAGCATTGCCTTTTGGTTCTCCCCAAAGTATGACCTGCCTCGCGTGTGCACGCCAAAAACTGCTGGCTGCATATCCAAGGCACCACCTCAGCTGAGATCACAGGTAATATTTGTAAAACAAGTTCTACATGTATGTACACACATATCTGCAATTAATAAGCAGAAATGTCAAGGCAATAGGACAGGCAAAACATAGCATCCAGGAGATGCCAATTTAAGTTCTAAGATCTAATGAAAATGACAGATTTTAACTGGTAAACCACAAAAAAAAAAGCTCTGAAAGTGAAGATGTACACATCTAAAAGCCTCCCTTAATGAGTACATATTGTAGCAATGGGAAAATATTTATTATTTCATGTTTCTGTAAATCATCCAAGGTCTTCTTGAGTGCTATACAAATAAGTTATTCCATTAACTCCGCAATTAAGCCATAAATCCAACTGATCAACTAGACAGAAAGTAAAAAATAAGATATGCAGTTTCAGAAAAAAAAGTTATAGGAAGAAGTCAAATAAGAGTTCAAATGTGGTTTTGCCTTTTATTTCACAGACTAAATAGCACATCTCATATTCTAGCTCACAGGCAATGAGATACTGTTGCAGGGAGAATAACACCTATTAATGGAGACCATTTACTTTCCATTACAGCAACCTTGCATTGAATGAACACAATTATAATGATTTTATACTGTAGAAGAACAGCTGCTGAAGTTACAGCAAATGTTTTTTCAATTAAGACAATCTTGATGGCAATCATTGGAAATGAATGTAAGGATGTGAAAGCATTGACCAAAAAAAACTACACAAAAAAGAAGATGATGATGATTTACCAAGAAGCTAACATTATGTCCTAAAGCTTAACAAGGACAAACAAATAGCTTGGATAGGCATACACTGGGAAAGTGTGTCATGCTATTAATACAAAAAAAATATCACTTTTTCTTAGGAAAAGGAATTAACTGCCTATGAGACTCTGCACAAAGTTGAGTACCCAAGACAGTGGCAGCTGTGGACATCAAAAAATAATGGAACTGGCTGGGTTTCTTTAACCAATTTTAATTAATGTAATACTTTGACCATGTTTGTGTGAATTAAGTAGCTACTTCTCAGGTTGGTCACTGCAAAAAGATCAGGAAAGGCAAAATACCTATCTGAAGCACAACTGCTTCAGAGAATTGGCCTGGAGCTGCTGCAGCAGGAGGCTCAAGCTAGGCTTCGTCATGTCATGTTCATGCTTGAGGTGTGAGGCAACCCATGCTATTCCCTCAGTGCTCATTTTTCTGTCTGGGAAGGAAGCAAGGAATGAAATGTGCCTTGATAATAGCACTGGAAATTTTACCAGTTAGATGAAGCAAGGTACCACGCTGGGGACTGATGGTGATACAGTGGCTTAGCACAAAAAGGACAAAAACAAGTAAGAAGGAAGGTTCGTTCCTGCCTTCTTATCCCCTGCAGGTCTTCAGCTACTGGATGGCAAATACATTGCTGTATCCCAGAAACAGACTTTCTTTCCCTCAGCCACAAGCTGTGACAAAAGCTTTATACTCATATAAAAAAGAAAAAGAAGAAGAAAAAAAACCTTTAGAAATTCAAACAGGGATGTGATTAAAATGACAGCCTACACTTCATGTCCCCAGATGAGCTTGCAACACAGCAGAAGGAGTCTCAAGTATCTCTGGCATCCAAACAAGTTCCCAGAACTTCCCAGGACATTCTGCAACATGCTTCGCAATTTACTCTTAAATTAGACCATCACTAAACATATAACTACAGAGCCTGATCCAAACCCCAATGAAATTAATTGAAGGACCTCCACTGATATAAAGTTCTTATCAACCCATTGGCACATACATCTTGGCTGATCGTTAACAAATATGAAATATTACAATTTCTTAAAAAAAAAATTGCAGATAAATTTACAAAGGAAATGCAGATACTCTAGAGCAGTATCAAGTGCAAGCAGGTGGTAGATGATCTTCTTCCGAAGTTGTCTGCCAGAAACTCTTGAACTCTGTACATTTTGTAACAGTTCTCAGACAAACTGAGCCAAAACTCACAAATTTTATACGGATAAACAGGAAAGTAAATACAACTGAATATGTTCTCTTGGGTGCAGCAAACAACTTAAAGCAAAACCTATGGAGACTGAGGGCACTTAGTTATTGTCCATTACAACAGTATGCCAAATGCCAGAATGAAAGGATAATGCCCCTTGTGGATGCATGCTTCATTGACTTTAGTACTTCAGTATCCCCACGAATTACCTGAACAATTCATAGTTCCTACCAAACTCTGTAAAGTCTGTAGAAGTGGAATTAAACTTCCCTATAATTTCATTCTTGCTACTGGCCACAGTAAGAATAGTCAGGGAAGATGTCCCGCTCAATTTTTTCATGAGAAATGTGACTCCCTCAAGGTAAGACAGTAATTTTTACTGTAATTAATTTACAGGAACAAAAAACACAATAGGAGGATGTCCCCGTAGTGCACATTTATAACATCAATGTTTCATTGCTTGGATTTCCATTCTAGCACACACTGATCAAATTCTTATCTCATGATATAGTTATGAAAGTAACCAAAAATCTGATCAAATTGGATTTGTTCTATATACTTCCCAAGAGAAAAGCAAGTGGAACTTGCTTTGAAAGCAGAGCATTCACTTTGGAGAAGTAAAAAGT
>JAVJGI010000064.1:30729007-30786049 GCA_035590275.1 Ibycter americanus | reverse complement strand
GGAAATCACACAATATTTGAGGCTTGCTATTGATGGATGTTTAAAGTGCCCAGTTTATAGATGTTTGTCCTTGAGAAGGTCCTCCCAAGTTTCAAGCATTGTACACTATTTAACACTGGGGAGTTAAACTGTTTTCAAGTAAAACCCTTAAATTAGTAGTTCTTTAAGCACTCTTCTATCTGTGGATTTACAGAAGCCTTCAGGAAAACAAAGGTCATTATTCCCATCTCATGAATGGGAAAAGCACAACAGAAGTGGAGGTAATGATTTGCCCACAGCCATAAGCATGTTAATGCTGAAGCTAAAAAAAGGAATGTTTTCGGGCCACTGTTTTATCCTCTGAGTGCTCCTGCCTTATACTTATCAAGCACATCTTGTTTATAGTAAAGAAATTAAACTCAAAGAAGAAAATAATCAGTATTAAATAATTAACAGCTCTCTCTTTCAATACTGTGCTTTGGAGATGAGGACATGGAGACAGATGTGTTTGTAATGTTCAGTCTGTTGAACCTGAAAATAAAGTGTAGGCTGCTTAACCTAAATATAGTCATCAACTCATGGAGTTGCCACCATGTTCAGAGTATCTGCCACACAGCACTAGAATAGATTTTGTAAAGCAAAATTCTGCTGAATGTGCTCATAAATATTAGAATATTCTTGAAATGCGATGCTGAAAACATTCAATCTGAGCTGCGAGCAACTAGCGTTGCATATCAATTTTTTGAAAATGTGAGTATTTGTATCCAGAGATATACTACCAGCAATACAAAGTGGCAAGATACTGAAACTGGCATTACAATGCCTTACACAATTATTTTGGGTCAAAGTATCCCATTGTACATAAATTCACATAATGAAGTTCAGTACAAAGCAAACTAACAATGAACTTGGCACTGAGAAACAGATCAGCAGCTGCATTGGGAATTCAATGGAGAAAACTATTTTAATGCTCAATGTGTACATAAAATTGCCTTTGAAACTTGCTGAAAAATGCAAATAATATACATTAAAATTAAAATTTCTTAAAGGAAAATTCAAGCTTGCTTAAAATATAAACTGATTCCAGAATCAAGGGGTTTAAGAGCTGTGATTAGCTGATGAGAGGTGTTTTAGACAGATGATATAGCAGCTATGATGGTACTATATCATTATTTCCTTGCTTTCTGTTTTTCCCACACTGGCAGTTATAGTTCATACACAAGACTCCGAATATACTTATTATAAAATCTTTTTGAGATACATTAAGAAGTCAGTAAATGACAGAGAAGTTGTCTTGCTCTGTGGCAAAAGATAAAATGGAGCATATTATGATAATGCAGAGCAATGCAGGCATTACACAATACAAACAATGCTAAACAGTATCTTTTAAAGAAAACACAAAGCAGTCATTGATTTTTAATATCTGCATTAAAGATATCCATTCTAAGTAATTACATTCTGTAGGAAATACCTTTAAATGATGTCGTGCTTATTTACAAGGAATTAGGAGCATATTATACAAACAATTGCAGGAAAAAACATTTTGCTGTGACCATTTTTTCAAATACAATTCCTCCTCCAATATTCAAACCAGACACTACTACAACTGCTCCAAAGAATACTGATTAAGAGAGGGGGGTTGGTTTGTTTATATTTTAAAAACAAATCTTTATAGAGATTTTCTTCCCTTCCCTTTAGGGTGAATAATTGGCCAAACTCTCTCATCTTTTTAGCATTTCAAAAGCCTGCTTCCATGCAAATGTACTCACCTGAATGCTTACTCTGGAGACCAGGTGAGAGACAGGTAGAGGGTTTTCAGAAGAGAGGAATGAGCATGTATGCCACACGTTATCCACGTGCTAAAGGAAAAGACTATTTTTGCACCTGGGAAAACCACTGGCAAGGTCTACCTATGAATGCAGACATTATTCATGGATCAAGCTGCTGTCAGTTGAGTTGGAACAGATGCCCATGTTCTCTAACCAGCCTTCATCTCAAGGGTGAAGGCTGCCTGAACACCTGGCTCCTACAAAGACCCCCATGAGAGGTGTCTTGCTTTCTCATCAGAATGACTGTTCTGTCCCATGGAAGAGCTCCCTTTTAACTGTACCAGCAGTCCATCAGGTCATGTGGATATTTTAGCAGTTTCTGGGTATTGCTGAAGACAGCAACACTTGTGGTTTTGTAGGGCAAAGTCTGACCTGGTCAAGAGAACAACACTGGAGGCAGGGCAAGAGAGGAGCGGTAAGCCCCTCACAAAATGGGAGCTAGATGGTTGGAAGGAAAAACCTCCTCACCAGATCAAATGTACACTCCCACAAGTTTCCATAACAGTCAGTTTTGAACCCTGCTTGCTCTGCCTCAACATTTGAATAAGGCTGAAAGTGTGGACCAAGATCCATCACTGGCTCTGTAGCACTGCCAAGCCTAATACTACTTGTGCTCTTTGTCTGGCAACATCAAACCCAGTTGCTCTCAATAACACAATTCCTGCTTTGCAGCAGGTGTTCAGTGATGCCTGCAAAGTAGCTCTGGAATAAAAAGCATTACATGGACCTCTTCTAAAAAAAAAAAGGAGAAAAAGGGGGGAAAAATAGGAGAGGGGTGGGGGTGGAAGGAAAAAGGGGACAAAAAAATCCCACAATGATGGCTGCTTTCCTTTGCATATCTCCCGGCTCTACAAAAACACACAGAGGATAACTACCTGGAAGTCCACTGGCAGCGCTAGCCCACTGAGTGTTGCAGAGTGACTTCCACCTTAACCAGCTACCTCAAATCACTTCCCAGAGCTGCCAGCCAACAGCCTGCACTTGACCTCCTACATTTTTACTCTAATATACTCTACATCTCAAACTTTTAATTAAAATAAGGAAAAAAAAAAAGTTCATCCAAATCAATTCAAATGTACCGTTTCTCCCAATTACTATGGAATGCAGAGGTCATCATCATATTGCATCATTACATTGAGGAATAATCTAGTATGAAGTCCTATAAATTAGCTTAAACAGCTTGTGTGTTTTCATCCATAACAGCATATTTCATAAAGATATAGCACTGCTTTTCTGTGTACAAGGATCTAAATTGAACAGGCGCATTACATCTATTTTATATGAACTTTAATGACAAAATGCTGATATGAACCCTCCCCCCCCCCGCCTATCTATGGAGTTTAAACATTATGCCACAGAAGAAAAATAAAGATCTTTGGTGGCTGCACATTAGGCCCTGATGCTTTAGATTGCCTTTTTTTGAGGAAAACACCATATTGCTGGCAGTTCTATTCAAAACAAGCTTGTGTTTTATAGAAAAGGGTTCAACATTTACCGTGACATATATAAGAACAGCACAGACAGAAAACTCTAAAATATAATTTACAACTCAATCTAAGGAATCATCCATTTTAAAAGAAACGGTACCTGCATGAAAAGAACAACCCAATCTCTAGACTTTTATCAAGGGATGCTAGTTTAGGATACTTTATATCAAACCCCAAATACCTTACATACTTTTATGCCCTGACAATGAATCACCTTTCCAAAAAAAACCCACCATAATGCACCTATATGCTATAAACAAGTAAGAATTCTTCTAGAACCTATGTTTCATGCTGAGTTCTTTACACAAAATAAAATAAAATAAAATAAAATCAGAGACAGAGCTCCATCAGTTTTGTTTTGGATCATTGGCGAGTACATACATAATGACTTTAACCTATTGAAACCTCTCTGCTTCATTCTTATGCATAGACTTGAAGGGACATTTATACGTTTGGCTTGTTGCTGCAATTCAGAGGATAAAGTTACTGTAAAAATCTACATTACTGCAGGCTTGTCATGATGAAGCAGGCAAGCATAAGAAATAAGCTTTTATTGCATTTATTTTAGATTTGATGGAAAAGTGTAGTCATTTGGTATGACAATAGCCACCATGATATTTGATTTGTTTAGCGATTAAATTACATTTTATTTAAGCAGAATTTTTTTAAAAAACAGTTGAAATTTCAAACTAAATCATAAATTTGACCTATCCGTCCAGATGGTGTTTCTCCTGAATTGATCATGTGTTTCAATTTGCTGTACCGACTTTAGTTTATAGTTGTGACATACGCAATGCACCAAGGACACTTACTGAAACTCAAAGTTAATTTGAGTAAAACAGTATTTTATATACTACTCTCCACACCAAACTCTTTATTAAAAGTGGGAAAAAATAATTTTCATTTCTCCTATAATGCATAAACTTGCCTATAACAAAGATGGCACTTCATTTAAAATTGATTTACAGAATTTTTAAATAAATAAATATTTTCTAAAATCTCGATGGCTTAGTTTTACTGTAACTCGTTACTCTGTTGAAGGTCTTGTAATCACAGGTGGATCAGTCCTTAGGTGTAAATAGTAAGGTGAAGGACAGATTTTTAAGAACTAAGCAGTGTTAATTTTCAGCTAAGGGTACAGCTTGCTGGCAGCTTGAATAGACCTCTGAGCTTTTCCCCCACTCCTGCCAACAGCTTTTTACCCATCTTTGAGGCGCAGGCTGAGTTAATTTGGGGCTGGAAGAGTTCCCTGAACCTGCATGCAGGTGCAGAAAGAGGACAGCACAGTGCAGGGATAGATTTAGATGGCTGAAAAATACTAGAGGTCACCTTGGTTTGAACTGCACCACGTGCTTCCAATAATCAATATAACTTTCAAAACCCTAAATTCCCAGATATGTCATTGTTTCTTATATGCAACGCTACTCTCATTCATCTGATTTTTCTTGGTTTATTTCTCACCTCTGTTATTCCAAGACACTCAAAACAGAAAAACACTCAGTCCCCAAATCAATTTTAAATGTATATTCTGGGTTCTTACCATTGGATTTTGTTAGTTTACATCTTTTTATGAAGTTATTCAAAGTTGGTAAAGATATTTCAGATTCAGTAAGTTTTCTAAAACTTTTTTTTTTTTGTCTTGGTAAAACTACTGTATTACTAAAGATACCACACCAGGTTAAAACATAGTTGATTTAAGACTGCAAATATTTGCCTGCAATATCAATTTTAAATAATAGGAATTAAAATCAATGTCGATACCTGTGGTTAAAGGCAGATGAGTGACACTAGTTAGACAGGTGAGAGTGAACCAGGTTGATGCTAATGTTGCTCCAGATAAAAGCAGCAGCAGTATAAACTTCAGCATGCCCCTGATAAAATCTGCAAATCTGAAATAAAAACACAGATCAGAGCAGTACAAATGCTGATTTTCCTACTATTTAAATTTGATGCTTGACAATTAATTCAGTACATTCTCATTAAACATTTTGGAGACTATAAAAATAATTTTAAAATCCTTTCTCATTTTCAGAAATAGAAAAGCATTTTTATAGAATGGTGATATTTCTAGCTGTCAAGCTGAAGAGCCATGGATTTTTTAGCTGTCACAAAACAACAGCCAAACCAGAACAATTCTCAAGGCATCATTGAAAACACTCGGTATACAGGAAGGGGTTTTTTTCCTTCTGCATTTGTTGGACACAACATCACACCACTACTTACATCGCTGTTTTGTCAGTGTTTGCCAGTCTCCCTTGGCAGACACACTGCTCAATTAGCATATGAGGAGGCTGCTGCATTTCATTCAAGACATAGTTAAGTGTCAAGATTCATTTCTGTGGGAAATGACAGAACTCCAAATACCAGAATCCCTAGATCGAAGATGACAAGGAACAGCTTCTGAACCCTCAGATGCATTGGCGACGAAGCTCTTGGCGGCTTAGGCAAAGCAGGAACTCTTTACACAGGCGGTCACTCTGCCAGTGGCTGTTCTGGGTTGCAATGTTCCACAAACCAGGAGCTTGGTGCCACTCCGCTCCTACACAAGCCCCACTGACAGTCTGGGGGAGGACAGCTCCACAAGTCCTTGGGCAGACTGGCTGTTACACAGAGGGAAATACTATCTTTATACCACCTGATGGTACAATTGCTTTTTTTCCTTTTTCTTTCAAGGACACAGAATGCACTTGAGCAGTGCTCACATGGCGTAATTATCAGTGCAACTGCTCTTTTCAAAAGGGATTTCAACACAGCTACTAAAAAAGATATATTAGAAAAGGCAATGTCATTTATCCACTAGTAATTTTCTATAATCTCCTGCTTAGGAGATGTGATTTTTGGGCCGGGCAGGTTAGCTATGTATGTCTAAAGAATTTCATGTGCCCTCATAGCCTCCTACCTTGATTATGTTAATGGCAGCACAATCCATCTAGGTTGGTCCATGATGAAATCTGTCCATCTGTCAGTTAACTGCTTTCTCTGCCCTGACAAAGATGACTTTACAAGCAGATACCTTATAGCTTACTTGATAAAACAGTTAGAGCTACCACCATTTTGAGAAGTAGGAACCTCAGCTCCACGTATACCATAAGAGATGTGCAAGTAATGCAATCAAAAAAAAAACCACAAAAAAACCCAAACCCCCACTTCTTTCCTCTTACTTTGATTCTCCCTGTGCTTTAATCCCACATTGAATTTAGCAGCAAGTAATTCAATAAGCAGTAGCGGAAGATCAATGCTGCATATAATCTTAAAAGTTTATGACTGCAGTGTTCAAGTGGCTTATGCATTAATCTCCAATAGTCAGAGGTTAGCTGCTACTGCTGTTTTTTTCTGACAACCCAAATCCAGCAATCAGGATCACCTCTTCTCAGTGGTTTGCCACTTTCTTTAATTATTGTTTGGGATCACTGGGGTCAAAATCAGCAATTTTAAAAGCTTCTCAGAAGCATCGCAAAGTGCAAACTTTCAGCTTCTTCCACAGAGACTCCCCACTTTGCCTGCCGGCAGACAATTTCACTATTCCCTCTCCTTACAGGCAAGAGCAGTTATGTATATCCTGTCTAATGAAACACAGTGTGAGAAATATTCGTCTTCAGGGAGGGCATATGGGACCTCTAGGTGGTCCTCTATCTCTATCCTACCACCAGGTATGTGTGGGGATGGGAGGATGATATGCAACTAAACCATTCAAAATAATTAAGTGGAGCAAATAGCTACCTTTACTGAGCAGCTGCAGCTTTTTTTGACACAAAGATCCTGGTTTGAGTATCAGTGATAGCAGTGTGCTCCAAGGAGCTCTCAGATATCACAGGACTCCAGATGGGTCAAATACAAACTTACAGGTTTATGCAGCTACTGAATTTCAGCCAGCAACAGAAATAATAGGAAAAAAAGTGACACAGAAAACTAGCCTGAACTTAGTAAAATGAGGAACTTCTGCTTCTTGTCTGGTTACAGGAGAATAAAGACAACTGTAAATCTAGTCAACTCTTCAGAATACTTGTTTCAATCAAAAAATGAGAGAAATTACTTTTATCCTCTGACCCCAGTGTCTGCTTTCAAAACCCTCTGTTCTGTTTAAATCCTTCTTCATCATCTAACATGAAAGGGGATGTCTGCAGCTGCTAAAAAACGTAGGCACACTAGGAGAGACAGTGTATACTTACCCTGATGCAGACCTCTGAGCCTACTGCTGCTAACGGTTTCCTGCAACCCAGCAAATCCAGCCCTAGGCTGGATCCTACAGTTAAAATCACAAACCTGCATTGCTGACAACACTGTCTGTTGCTAAGGAAATTATCCCAATGTCCTAAAGTTTCAGCATTTTGACTACACTGCAGGTTAAAAGCAGAAAGAAAAACTGAGTCACGGAGGACAAAAGCTCAGAAATATCTATGATCATTAGCAAATGAGGCAAAAAAAAAATCTGAGAAAAGGAAATAGATTTATGTTTCCTTGCAATGATATGCATGTTGCTCTTTGACACCGCTTTTCTTCAAACCAGCATCATTTGAAAGCTGCCAGCAAAGGGTACAGCACCTGCCAGCTGCCCAAAATAGCCCAGGCTTTTCAATTACAAAAATGCATCACACAAATTAGTTAAACATATCTAAGTTCATGGCTATCGGGACAGCAGTGGGTGGAGAGCAGGAGGATTTATGTATTGTGCTGAGGAAAACTTGCACCATTTTGAAAATGAGCTAGATAAATTTCCAAACTGGGCATTATTTTAAATATAGATGATTTAACACCTACTGTGACGTGCAGGACCAAATGCTCCAGGGCAAGGCTCAGGTTGTCACAGTTCTAAATGGCAGAATCTGCATTGACAAAAATGGAAGGAGCAAATTCCTAAACTGCACCAATTTTGCTTTGATAAATAAGCAGGGGAAAAAAAATAGGAAAAGAAAACAACCAAAAACTAACAGCTTCTTGAGAGGTGGTTAAGGGAGAGAGCTGCTTGCTTGGCAAATCACAATTCTGACACTGAAATATATCAACTTGTCAGCCTTGACAAGAATCATTACTTAATTTTCCTAATTACAACTTTCAGCAGATCACAGTCAGACTCGTCATTGATTCAACCCTACACAGATAAATGCTGAATAGGCCTAGGAGGGAGAGTCATCCATCAGGAGTGACAAATCACCTCCTCCCTCCTTTTCTGTATGCAAACCCTCCCATTTGAACTGTGCATTGCCCAAGTTAGAAAGACATATTTGGAGACAGACTATTGGTATTTTTCTAATTTACTCAAAAGCAAAGCTCTGAATGCTACAAAATACGGGTACTCAACAAGGTTTGAAATCAATTTCGAAGCAGTTAAAGAAACTGTCAGCATTTGCTGAAACTTAACCCAGGCAATATATTAAATAAATTAATATACCATAAAAGTTGAGATTTGCATGTTGGCATTGAGTCAGCAGGTTCTTTCCTAACAAAGTTAAGGGAGCTGCTAAGGCTGCCCCTCTACTATTGAATTGTTGCAAATATACCAGAGATTAACTCACGATGGAAAAGATTAAACGGGCATGCTACCTGTTCCAGCATGTAACTTGCTACAGCATCTGTGTCATCTACAGCAGTTCATTTTAAACAAGTACTTCTCTTAGAGAGAAAACCTCACATCTGAGCTTAGCTAATCTAAAGCTTCCTCTTTAGAGGAAATCAGGGTGTGAACTTCGTTTCAGTAGATTAAGTCCTTTGGCCTGCAACTGGAGCAGACGGAAGTGCTTCTTTTCCCTAGGTCAGGAGTTATTTCTTCTCCCTCCATCACAGTTGCTAGGCAGCCCGCAAAATGTCAGGATTACAAACCTCACATTTCTTTATGCATTGTGTACTCTGATGATGCACAGCAAGTGAAAAAAAAAAAAAAAAAGAGCTTCAATTTCTGTCCTAAAAAGTTGCCTCTGTGTGTTCACAATCCCACAATGACTGCAATGATAACAGTCCCCTGCACTCACGCTAAACTCACTGCAGAGCTGGAGTCTAAAGATTGGACACAGAAGCCAGAAGAACGCTCAGATATATTAGGGGAACATGATTGATTTTAATCAGTTTTTATAAAGTCACTGCTTAAGTACCTCCTGAAAGACTTTTTCTCACTCCCCTGCCCCTTTTTTAAAAGGGGATCTCAATGAAGAAAACGCAGCAGCCTTTTGGAAGGGCAATACATTTCTTGCTTTTCTGCCCCATGTCATCAGCATTCATGACAGCCAGACAGTGCTATGTTTGGATATATAAAAAGAGTAGGTACACCCATACTGTAGTCCCTATCAGTACAGCAAACAATAGTTAGGCCATACAGGAATCCAGCAACCTGGCCAAAACGGGCTCAGACTAATTTCTCTGTAGAGGAATATAACGTTATTGTGGGTAGGCTGCCTGGGCTACATTCCCAATATCCCTTCAGGAATCAATATGCCCAAAAGTGTTGATGGAAGGAGACAGACACTAATTTCATCAATGCTTTCCAAATGTGCTGCAACAGGTTCTCTCTCATACCAGGCAGCTGAATTCACAAGAACTGTGCTTAAAAGGAGCACACAGGAAGCACTTGTCAGGAGTAACAGCATGAATTGCCAAACTAAGGTATACGCATGTGGAGTTCTCAACCCCCAGCAACCAACATGGAATACACAAATTACTGCTCTACAAGAAACACATCATAACACCAGAATGCATTTTCCATTTCAAATTTCTAGAAGATGAGAGAAAAAAAATATTAAGAAGATAGGCTAAATGACAATCACAGTTGAAGAAATGAAAGATCTGTAATTATTCCTACCTTGCCATTGCTATGCCAACAACACAACCTCCAACTATAGACCAAAATCCAATCCAGCCTGCATCTACCTGACAGGAAAAACAAAACAAAACAAAACCAGAGAAATGTGTTAAAGCTGAGAAAATAAGATGATAAGATGTTACTTTCAAGACAAATGGTGTGCAGGAGCTGCAAACTGCTAGCAACAGGCCCCAACAACAATCTGAAGGGCAAGATGTTTTCTAGGACATTCAAAGAGAACTAAATTCACTAAAAGAAAGTATGACTAACTAGCCTATGCCCTAAATGTGACCTCTCTTTACAGAATCTGAGTAATGTCCTCTGGATTTTTATAAAACTACCAAAAGCCTAGAAATCCTCTTCTCCCCACTTCACCTTTTCCACCTGGTAAACATTATTTTCTTTTACTAAAGGTGCAGAAGCCAACAATAATCCCTTTTGTCTACCTGCCTCTTCCTTCCTATCAAAAGGTGTGTATGGTTCTGAAAATACCCACCACTGGTGGAGAGTCAGCAGGGAGAATCATGATGGTTTGAGATGCCAAAGCTACAGTTTATTTCGTTTAAAATTTCAGGATAAAAGTGGTCCATATATATTAACAGCACCTTAAACATAAAAACCTGGTAAAATCGTATGCTAGTGCAAAATAAAACCATAGCACTTACAAAATAGCTGCTGATTATCAGTCAGTAGATACTTACTTGGCTTACATGAACCGGTGTTAATATCAAATCCAGAACACCAGACCAGCCAGAGAAAACACCCAGTGGTATAGCATAGGCTAAAGCAATCATCAAGAATCGGAAATTGCTGCGAAGACAAAACATAGGCAATTAGCTGCAGTTTATTATATTAGAAATTACACCAAGATTAGCTGCTAGAGTAAATGACACCCTAGAATCTATATTCTGCCCATCAAGAAAAATATCAGAGGTCTGAAGAATGACTGAGCCAGGAAAAACAAGAAAGGTATCCGTCCATGTCACTGAAATTCCAGTGGCTGAGACGTTACTGCCTTAGCACTGCAATAATAAAAAAAGCCAGTCTCTCCATGTAGTTCAAAGATTTTTGTAACATGCTGGGCTCATGTGTTTCTTATTTCCACAAACAATTCTTCCATCCATTTGCATGGGCAACCTCCTTAGCTTAAGTGTATGTTAGCACTAATGTAAAGGACAAAAAGTGTATTTCAAGAATAAAGTCAGAGATTCATACTTTTTGTACTTTTTTTTTTTTTTTTTTTAAAACTGTTTTACTTTATTTTGGTGAAAGGCAGGGAGAGCTCTGGGAATGAGATGGGTACAGTTGCAAGAGTGGAAAATTTTGACAGAACTGTCAAAAAACAGAGAAAAGTATAACATTCTGTTTTGAACAGTCAACGTGGGGGGTTTTTTCCTCCCAATTAAAATTATTCAACCTTTAGTATTCAGTGAAGATGAAGCAGTCAAAGCTGTGTCATCATCTTCATCGTACACAGCTAAACAGGAGCTGGCAGACAAATACCACCACGAATTTCCCCCACCCACCATAACTGAAAGCAAACGTGAAATCTTTGCTAAGACATCCAACTTTCCTTCAAAATGTTTCAATTTGGGGATAAAACCAGCAAATATACTTTAAACTTTGCAACAGTGATATTTTAAAGTGAAGAGATTTTACAGTGATTCCAAGGTTATCCCATGGGATATCTGTGCAACCACAAAATGTGGCTCCCCCCATTCCCAAACAATTTACATAAAATTGATCCTGATCAGTACCAGTTCCTTGGCATGCAGCAGCAATTTGATAGCACACAGTTATGAAAGCCAAGAGGGAGACAGAGAGCTTCAAATACTTTCCAAAATTGAATATTCAGAGGTTTGCAGCTTATGCTGTTTTAGTCTCCTAGAAGATCCATGCACAGCACACCAGCCAGCATTTTTTTGCACTGTTCTTTTTCACACATCCTCTTGAATAACACATTTCTATCACATGAACATATCCTCCTCTTTCAGTATCATTCGTGTCACATTTATTTTTTTAATGCAGAGAAAAACAACTCCCCAACTTTCAGCTCTTCTACACACTGCTTATATTTCTCTGAATGGTAAAGTGTTTGCTGTCTTCTTGACAACCTTTTTTTTCCTCTTAAGAATGCCATACTCTTATCCTAGTCTATCTTGTATCATCTTGGCATCTCTTAAGGCAGGTTTTCCAATGCTATTTAATACTATCCATGCAAAGGCTAATTCAACATCTGTAGAATAAAATAAAAGGGAAAGTGCTCATTTTGCATGAACATTATATAGCCATGTTGTAGATTGCTAAGAGAAAACAGCTCTGAATGCACTCTTCCAAAATAACACTTGCTCAATATTCAAAATCTTTGGCTATCTGAACCTCGTCTTCAGTAAAGAACTACTTTGGAGGGGGTGAGTACTTACTTGATTGAGATCTCCTGTGGCGTATTTGTCTCCTGTAACTCAAGCAACAAGACAGACTGGCACATGGGACAGCTGCTCTGTGCCATGTCCAACTCCAAGTACCAATGCTAGAGAACCAGCTCTGCATCATGACATCCTCCAGTGACAGAGGCTGCCACCCTGCCTAGCCTCCAAAGGAAGGCGAAACAGCAGTGGTGCATAGCAGTGACAAAGCAGCACCGATCACCACATCTCATTCTGTCACCTTGTCCAGCAATAGATAGCACTAGCTACATTAAGTACTAAAGCTATTTGAAACATACATCTTAAGTAGCAGCTCCGCTTCTCATGGCTCCATACACTTATATTTGTTTTTGCAATTTTGCAATAGCTCCACTGAAAATAGAAAAATGTGCTGTCTGTCACATCATCAGTCGGTGAATCTGCACTGTTTTCCACGTATCAGCCCTTATGACAGGATATCAGCATTAGCCTCTCTGTTAAACCATTCTGCTGGAATACAAATTGGTTATTTCTTCTGTTTTTTTCAGAAACCTACTTAACGCCACTAGAATCTGTAAGACAGGCTGGTTCAGAGGGGAGCCCCATCAAAGTCAGTCACCATTTTCAGAATAACTTTGACAGTTCCTATTAACATCAGGCACAATCTGAGCAGCTCCCATCACTAGATGGTGATGTCATATGAAAGTTTCATTAAAGAAATAATGATGTACAAAAATCCTGTTACGAAATTTCAAATTGCTTACATAGTCTCTGGAAAATATAAAAGGCATGTAACCAGCTAAAAGCATCTGATTACTTCAAAGCAAAAATCACTATATGGTTTCTTAATGCAGATTTTAAGATTTATTAACTATTTACTTGTATTAGAATTTTTCTATGGAAATGCATGGCATATTCTGAAATGGGAGGCAGTGGAGGGAGAAGTCATATTTGCTTCACCCAAGAAACTAAGAAAGGGCACCATACTTTTTCTAATGAAAATTCAAACTACACTTGTCACAGTGTGTGATAGACTGTTAAAAGATTTGGGCTTAGCTCCCAAACCATGACTAATCTGTTGTCTCCCACTGCAGACTGAGGGTGTTGGTATCAGGAGATAATCAGAGATCAGCTAATCATTATAATCTGTCAGAAGCAGGAATCCTTCAAATCAAGAGTTCCTAAGCAAGTCCCAAAGAAACTGTCTACAGGGGATGGCTGACCCTAGGAAGATATGTATCATACAAGTCTGCAAGAAGCAGCTCATGAAAATGCCTGCTCAAAGACCTGAAGGCATGAAGGAGTGTGGAAGTTGCAAGGGATGTGATAGATCCCTTTGGCATGCAAGAGAAAAGGTCAACGACTTCAATGGTAAAGGTATGTTACGCAGCTTTATTTCCAAGTAATAAAACTGCAGCCTGGGGGAGAGAAGAGGAAAATGATGAACATATCAATTCCCATGGATGTTTTTTGGTGCATAGCTGGGTCAGCCCACCAGATCACACGCATCCTAAATGCCTTACAGACAGTTCTTACATCAGAGGGTAAGTCTGCAATAAGTGGAAATCACGGTTTCCTGGTACTCATCAGCTGATTACCTTCAGTCTACACCAGTAAGTCAAAAGAAAGGCTCTCTGTGCACAAGAATTATGAAGCCTAGATTAGGCAGGCAACAGAGCTTAGAAGCCTAGTGAACCAGATGATGGATTTCCTTGAAGTACAGCAAATACCATTTTCTTTTATAACCCCCCCTTGCTTGATGGATTGTTGCTGAAAGACTCCCCAAGATAAGTGGGTTTAATGATGAACCGTTGATTGTTTCATGTACAGAGGAACGAAGAAGTGCCTTTGATAAGGGGCAGCATGGAAGAATGCATAAAGACCAGGGGGAAGGGAGGTATAATGATCTACCTGACCGCATTGTTAAAAACCTCTTGGTTCTTGGAGACACTATAAACTATGCTCATTATTTAAACATCCAGTTTGTTTTCTTAGGTTTCATCGACTGTGAATAGTAAGCCAGCTTTGCTGTTTAGCTCCTGACCTTACCAGTATCTCAGGTCCACTGTTTACAACACTTTGAACAAGGAATCTAATGGTTACAAAGCTCCCAAATGGAGTACTGTCAAGAGAAATTTTATATTTCACCTGTGGAGGCAGTTGCTCTTTGGATTTCTGTTCAACAGCAACATTTTTACAACACAGCCCTCAGGCAGGGTCTCACCGCACACCAGCTTGGGTGCATAATAGCATTATTGTGTGCGCTAAGAGTCCTTATGGGAATTGCTATTTTTTAATATTCTGAGTAGGTCACTTTGCAGACTAACCAGCCAGCTGTACTCACACTTGCCCCCAGTTGCCACTGTGCTTCAGGATGAACACACAGGATTAAGCATTTAGTCAACTGTTTACTCCCGCAAAACTGGGAAAAAAAAAAAGCCTCCAAAAACAAAAGAAAGAAAAAAAAAACCAACAACAACAAGGGAAATAGACATACAATGTAAATCAGCTTCTGGCTTCATGGCTAGTGCTGTGGTGAGGGTTTTAGCTTCTATGACAACAGGACATTCTCTGACTACAGCCTGTTAGGGAGGGATGGGATCCACCTGTCTAGAAGAGGCAAGGGAATCTTTGGCAACAGGCTGGCCAGCTTGGTGAGGCGGGCTTTAAACTGAAAGACTCAGGGGTTGGGGTCCAAAGTGGCAGTGCTCTTGCCATTACATCCAACTGGGCAATAAGCCAGGCAAACCAGAGCAGCAATCAATGAACCTCAGCTGCCTCCCAAGATGAGAGCCAGCAGGCCAACCACCTCAAAGATGTGTATGGCTAAGGTGAATCCTGTTGCACTCCTCCTGGGAAACCTGCATGCTTGATTACCTCTCTGAAATTGCTGTACACTGACACATGCAGCATTGGGACTAAACAGGAGGAATTAAGAGATCTGTATGCAGTCACAGGGCCATGATCTCATCGCAGGTACAGAGACACGGTGGGATAGCTTGCATGAGTAGAATGCTACCATGGATGGCTTTGTACTTTTTAGGAAAGACAGGCCAGCAAGGTGAAGTGGTGTGAGAGAGCAACTGAAACATATTGAGCTCTGCCTAAGGGTAGATGCAGAAGGAGTTGAGAGCTTACGGGTAAAGACTAAGGGGCAGACCAACATGGGCGACACTGTTGTGGGTGTTTGCTAAGGCCACCTGATGAGGAAGAGGAAGTCAATGAGGCCTTCTACAGACAGCTGGAGGTAGCCTCACAGTCACAGGCCCTGGTTCTCTTGGGGGACTTCAATCACCCTGATATCTGCCGGAAAGAAATGCAGCTAGACACACACAGTCCAGGGGGTTCCTGCAGAGCGTTGATGATAACTTTTTGACAGATGTGGTGGAGAAGCCAATGAGGTGATGTGTGCTGCTGGAGCTTGTACTAACAAAGAAGGACTACTTGGGGGTGTGAAGGCGGGGAGCAGCCTTGGCTTCAGTGACCGTGAGATGGTGGAGTTCAGGATCCTGTGTGGAGGAAGCAGGGCAGTAAGTAGGATTGCAACCCTGAACTTCAGAAGACCTAACTTTGGCCTCTTCAAGGACCTACTTGGAGGAATCCCATGGGTTAGAGCTCTAGAAGGTGTAGGGGTCCAAGAGAGCTGGCTAGTATTCCAGCATCACTTCCTCCAAGTTCAAGATAGGTGCATCCCCATGAGTAGGAAATCAAGCAAAGGGGACAGGAGGCCTGCATGAATAAGCAAGGAGCTTCTGGCAAACCTCAAACAGAAGAAGTAAGTTTACAGGTTGTGGAAAAAGGGAGAGGCCACTTGGGAGGAATATAGGGATGTGGTCAGAACATGCAGGGATGTGACGAGGAAGGCTAAGGTCTGTTTGGAGTTAAATCTGGTGAGGGAGGTCAAGGACAACAAGAAGGGCTTCATGAGGTACATCAGTAGGAAACGGATGACGAGGGATAATGTGGGCCCACTGCTGAATGATGTGGGTGCCTTGGTGACGAAGGATGACAAAGAATGCCTTCTTTGCTTCAGTCTTTGCTGTTAAGGCCACCCCACAGGAATCCCAGACCCTGGAGGCAAGAGAGAAAGTCTGGAGAAAGGAAGACTTTCCCTTGGTCAAGGAGGATTAGGTTAGAGATCATTTAGGCAAATCTGACACCCACGAATTCTTGGGCCCCGATAGGATGCACCCCTGAGTGCTGAGGGAGCTGGCAGATGTTATTGCCAGGCCACTCTCCATCATCTCTGAAAGGAGGACAGGAGAGGTGCCTGAGGACTGGAGGAAAGCCAGTGTCACTCCAGCCTTCAAAAAGGGCAAGGAGAACCCAGGAAACTACAGGCTGGTCAGCCTCATCTCCATCCCTGGAAAGGTGATGGAACTACTCACTCATCCTGGATGTCACGTCTAAGCATGTGGAGGAAAAGGTGGTCACCAGGAACAGTCAACATGGATTCACCAAGGGGAAATCATGCATGACCAATCTAATAGCCTCTATGATGGAATGACTGGCTGGGTAGGTGAGGGGAGAGCAGTGGATGTTGTCTACCTTGACTTCACCAACCAAGGCTTCTGACACTGTCTCCCATAACATCCTCATAGGTAAGTTCTGGAAGTTTGGGTTAGCTGAATGCACAGCGAGGTAGATTGAAAACTGGCTGAATGGCAGAGCTCAGAGTGTTGTGATGAGCGGCACAGAGTCTAGCTGGAGGCCTGTAGCTAGAGGTGCTCCCCAGGGGTCGGTACTGGGTCCAGTCATGTTCAACTTATTCGTCAATGACCTGGATGAAGGGACAGTGTCCCCTCAGCAAGTTGCTGATGACACAGAACTGGGAGGAGCTGCTGATATACCAGGAGGCTGCGCTGCCATTCAGCGAGGCCTGGGCAGGCCGGAGAGTTGGGCAGGGAGGGACCTGATGGAGTTTAACAAAGGCCAGTGTAAGGGCCTGCCCCTGGGGAGGGACAGCCGCAGGCACCAGTAGGGGCTAGGGACTGACCAGCTGGAAAGCAGTTCTGCAGAGAAGGACCTACACTACATTACCCAAGAAACAATTACAGCATGGGTGTGACACGCCCCAGTGAAGTCAGCCATACTCTGCACCATGGGAGCAGTTCTTCTTTGTCCCAGGAAGTTCATCTGTGCAGTATCACATACAGGGCACAGGCCTTTGCAATTACTCAGCATTAATATTACAGTTGCTTTAGCTGTTATTCTGAGATCAGATTCCCATTACACAAGATACTGTACAAACACTGTAGCAGGGGCACGACTGTGTCTTACCAAAAGAGCTCAAGTAGGAGAAGTTGCAAAGCTGGACATGTCACTTTCTTTATAACCTTTTGTTTTAAAAAAAACCCAAAATTTAAAGGAAACTATCTCACCTTTGATCTTGTTCAGAAACACACCTGGAGACACTTCTCCTATTCCCATATGACATTTTAACATACAATTAATAAGATTTAATAGATCATAAAATGGTTTCAGGTAGTTCATTCATTGCTCCCACAGCTGAACAAAAGCAGCTGAATACTCCTTTGAATGACAAGCAAACCCCAAATTCATTCCAATACAGTAAGAGTGGAAGAAAGCAGGTTATTAGTTAGTTATTCCCAGTGTTGTTAATTGTTATCTCACACCTAGCAGCATGCGCACTTAACAATCTTGTATAATTTAACGTAACAGAAGCACTGCATAAGAAAAGCCGTGCTAACAGGATGATTAAAGCAGTGTTGGTGCTGAAGGACTCTGACATGAAGGCTTAAGATATACCCAATGATTTAAAATTTAATGTCTGCTTTTTAGCAGTTAGCATCCTTTTATGTCTCAGCATTATTATTTAATTTTATTTTGTTTAAAAGCACTACAAACCAACTTGTTTGCTCAATGAGAAGATTAAAGTGTACTTGTTTTTAGTTATTTAGGTACTGATCTGCTTTGAAGTAGAAACCCAGTGGGGACCTACCTTAAGAGTCTGCAAAAACTTCTCCTGTAGCTGAGCCGTTGACTTGCCGCAGCCACGCTGGGCGGGAATGGAGGACGCGAGGGGAAGTAGGCCAACGCTGCAGAAAATATCAGGGAAACCATTCCAAATTCTAAACAAGAGGGCAAAGAAAAACAAAACCCAGAACAGATGTTAGCATCAAAAGACTTATTTTGGTACAGCATTGTTATCAGCCAGCCTCCGATACATAAACCCCACCACAAGTGTTTACTGCTCCTGACAACAGAACTCTGTAACTTGAAGGAGAATTTCTTTTTTCCTCCCCAAGCAAGATTTCAAATTAAGATGGAGAATCAATGAGATGGAGAAATACCAGCAGTGCATGCCAGTGACAGGAGCTGCAGAGAACCAGACCCGCACATGGGGAACTCAGTGAAGCAAAAGGAAAGCTTTTGTTTTTTCTCTTTAGAAAGAGCTGCATTATGAAGATTTGGCCGCATTTCCTTGCAATGGGAGTAAGGATGGAAGTAATGCAGCGCAGGTAACAGCATGCTAGAGACTTTAAACAGATGGGACTGGGGAAGCCCCAGGGCATGGAACAACAATTACTTGGCACATGGGATAATGAAGGCAAACAAAAGGTCAAGCAAGGCAGCATCTCAGACACAAACAGTATTACATGGCAACAGAATATAAAGAGAAAAGCTTAGGAGCAGCTATGGCTCAGGAATAGAAAGAGCACGGGTAATCGGGAGAAAAATTAAAGAATACAGCTGTTAGCAGATGCTCCTCTTGTTCAGCAGCAGGTATTCTAGATCTTTGAAAAATTGCATAGCAGAAGTTCAGACCTGAACTTGCAAAGTGATGAGTACTTCACAGAAAATACTCAGCAAGCCCTGTGATCAGACATTCCGAGGAAAAACAACTCTACCCACAGTCAGTCTAATTAATTTGTTTTACAGGCCTTTTACAATGTATATCATGTTCTCCACAGTCCTCAATCCCAGTATTTCTCCTATCCCCTTTGAAAACACGATTCTTTGCTGCTGGAGAGAAAAATGTATAGCTGAAGTGCGTTATCTTAAAAGAACCTGTGATCTTATAACAAAGAAGTGTTCACCGACACCGCAAATAAATGCCAGCGGAGCTGGATACTCAATTGCGTTCATTTTCTTTTTTCTTCTCTTTTCTAATAAATCAATATGAGCATAGCACTTTGCCAGCTCTTCTGCTAAACCAGAAGAAAATAAATTCAGGAAGCTGAAAAATAAATAACATTCGGAGTCTAAATAGATCAGCTGGAGATGGGGAAGGGAAATGAATGCTTCTATTTGGTATACAGAAAACGTCTACACTAAATTTCTTTTGAAGGCATACCAGGAATGTGACAATGCCATTCTTCACTATCAAATATTAAAGGATTCATTTTGAATTATGTGGTGTCTTTTCTGCTGTGGTCTAATTGCCTGTTTTGAGGGTCAAAGACACTTTAATTAGACCTTCTCACTATATCTCCTGTTCTCTAGAAAACAGATTAATTTCTATCTTTGTGTATATTGTTTTTGAGACCATGAGCAGTGAATAAAGAACTGGCCATAACTGATCATCCCAGATCTAAGAAAGGGATGTGATGCTTTGTCATTACAGGTTGATACTAGACAGGGAAGCAAGGCTTGCCAAAAGCTGTTTTTCTCCTTCTCCTGCATCGAGGTCTACATAGAGGTTTATAGGTATACATACCTACATGTATATGCACACTTTAATCACATACTAAAGGAAGATTTCAAACTGCAGACAGGTATAGCCAACAAGAATGTGACCACACAAACCCATAAACTTTGTCTGGGGTGCTTATTATTTAACTTCATTATACTGCAATGTCGTAAGGGGAAAGGCTAGGTCTTTTTCTAAAGAATGTAAGACACGGAGATATTTTTTTTTTAAGTCAGAGTAGTATTTTATAACGGGTGGCCATCTGGGGCCTCTTCTATGGGTTGCCTCAAGATTCCTGCCAGTCAAATTGCTGCAGTAGGAGCAGTATAGTAACACCTTTTTTTTTTTTTTAAATAATTACTAAATTCAGCATGCAGTCCTTGTAGTGCCTTCTTGCAACTCTTTTATGTTTCCTAGTGCTATACTTTCCAGGCCAACAAATTTGCTTCATAAGCACTGCCCTCATGCACAAAAGAAAAGAGCAGGATTCACTCTGGAAACTAAAGCAGCACCCTCTATTGAAGAACAGAAGTCTTCAGTGCCATCTTAGCTTTGTGTATCACACTTGCACCTCTATCAGAATTCCAGGTACTGTCAAACATGTCTGACTCTTACATGTTGTATTCCTTCCCCGTTAGGAAGCCCATGCCTTTATCTCCATCATCATTTACTCTACTGGACTAGATAAAGAAAAAGATATTCCCCAGACAAGTTCTAGATTGTAAGCAGAGAGTAAAAGCAAGCAAAGGAGAAAAGGTAAGAAATAGGTCAATACTGAGACCAAGGGAGCTGCAGTCACAAAAGTGAAGCTCTTTCACAGGAGCTATCAGCTTCTCAGCAGCACAACAGATGCAGCAAAGCACTCTGAACTGGGCAAGTCAGCATAGATTAATGTGCAGAAACACACCTGTGTAAAATTAATGTGCAGAAACACAGCCATGTATATCTCTTGTTCAGAAGTGAATCTAGAATGCTTCACAAAAGCTGGGTACCACATCACAGTGACCTGTGACTGTCCAAGTGCCCAGAAGTCTGCATCTCAGCCTAGGAAGTAGGCAACCTGCTGCCTGTGTAAGCCCCAAACAGAAAAAAATAGGTTTACAGAGACACAGGCCTCCTTGATACAAAGTCTTTTTCCTTCAGATAGGCTACTCATAGTACAAAAGCCTACCCAAACCTAGAAATCCTCCTCCCAGTCTTATCCCGAAATGTAAAGGGAGAACGAGGGCACTTTACACACACAATTTTTTTTAAACAAATAATGATTTTACATTAATATTTAGGAAAGCACATGACTAAAAGCTCTGGCTGCTCCAGAATAATTCTAGCTTCCTTATGCGATTCAGGTAATACAATTCAATCCTGATTTACCACATCTGTACTATTTCAGCTGTGAACCACAATGTGCAGCAACACAGAGGACACTGAAAGAGGCTGTGGTAATTCAGCTGAGCTCTTAGTCCACGTTTCAGATAAAGGAACAGCAATTTATTAAAACACAGAAGAGACTGGCGTTAACAGAGCAATTTCAGAATGGGTTTACAAGGAATTGCTTTGTAATCATGTTTGATGTTGAGTCCTTGAAAAATTTGCATGCTCTTGGCATGCTAGTGATCTTGAGTTAACAACTCACATCATTACCGTCTTTTAAAAGTTGTCACCTAACTTTTGGAGGCTGCTTATCTAACACTATCTCACACAAAAGCAACAAGCTCTATCACAAACAAGTCTGCTAAGAATGCAGAGTGCTCATCTTGTGAAACTGGCTTTCCCCAGTATCTGAAAGGAGAAGTCATACCAAGCCTGACCACACTTGCTAAAGAAGCAGGGAAGTGGGACATATAGGTCCAGCTCCCTGTTCTGCTACATTCTCTAACACCTTTACCAGTAAACTGTGAAGTCAATTTGAGCTTTGTTTTCTGTCCAGCTACTTAAGGGGACAAATACTACCCTACCAAACCTACCAGGTTTTTTTTGGTCCACAGATCAACAGAGGTGTACAACTGCCACGAAGCAGCCACCACCATGAGACAGCCTTCCTCCCACCTCCAGAGTCTACCTGGCATAATGGAGCATGGGGATGCAGACAGCGGGGACCGTGCTCCTTCTGCTCTCCAGGGAAACAGGGCTGAGGTGAAACAGGATAACTCCCACAAGGGATGCAAAGCAACCTCCTCTTTGACAGTTCCTATCAATTTTAAAACTAGCTGGATGTTTTGGCACCATCACTGCAACTCACTGTAGGCCAGTAACATTCATCAACCAGCTCTTCTTCGTTGCCTGAACAGCTAAAGGGGTTGTAGCTCCTGAAAAGATGAACCCTGTACAACACAACCACAAGTGCAGCTGCGAAGAAACCACTTCTGTTCTAAATAATTTCAAATACTAAGAACTGCAGAAGCCCCACAAAACACATTTCCTAGCAAGCTGAAGAGCTGCTGTAGGATCATCTTATGCTGGGACCAATGATCCCAAACAGGTCTACGAGATGTTCCCAAACCCTTGCCAGCTCAGAAAGGCAGAAAGAGCTGTGCTAAGACAGGGGGCAGGCAAGACACACCTCTGAACCTCAGTGGCAAGCAAGATCCATCCCGGTTTCTGAAGAAAATGCTTAGGAAAACCTCCCAGAAGAGAACAGAAGAGAAAGTGAATCTAACAGACTGCTTAAAGCAACACTTCTAGTACTATCAGACTCAAAAAAGTGGTTTTAGGCATAAAAATGTACTTCCTTTAGGGCAGATGAATTCTCTCTCCATGGAAAATCTGGAGAGGGAGAACGAAAGCACTTCTCAAATTGCTAGATTTTTTTCTCCCCTTCTCTACTGCTCCTCAGGACAAAAGCTCACTTGCCTTCATTCTTCCTTCTTTGACATCAGCCATTTTCATCTGCCATGAGATATGTTCTAATAGTCTTGAGTCCAGTAAAAGGCAGGTTACTCAAAAATACTTGCTGAAATAGCGATCCAACTTCTGCTACACTTTCTTTAAAACAGTAAAGTGGCCCTCACCCAACAGGAGTACTAACTTGACAACATTTCCATAAGAATAATGTCCAAGAGTAAGTGATCACAAACAGCTAACTCAGTCCCATAAACCTGCATATAAACTACACAGTATACATACTTTCAGACTTCTGGAACACTTAGGACTAACTCCTGGTTGAATTTCAGATGCTGCAATTATAACAGGGGAAAAACCCAACCAAATGTGCAACTGCCGTGACACAGTAAAGCTCAGCTGCTCTTAATGCTATACCAATTACATATCCACTAAGAATCACATCATAGACTCTTAAGCCACTTAAGCAACACTTTTTCCTTAAAGCTTGCTGGTAATTTTTGTAAGTGACACAAAGAACTGTAGAAGCCACTGCATGAAAAAGAGCAAGGACATAAAATCTAAGTTGTACCAGGTGAATTTTGTATCAGTGGGGTTTTTTCCACTAAACTGTTGTCACTTCATTGAAATTACTCACCACATAAGAATTATGCAGTTTTAGTTAGAAACAAAATCTACTGAGTTTTAATTTCAATGTTAGATTCTTCAATACTAATAAATCTAATCACATTTGAAGGCATATGCAAGTCATAAATTCAGGCTGATTTAATGCAGGAAAGAATTTAATGCTGAAAGACTACTGGAATTCCATCCTTACAGAAACAAAAGGAAAAAAAAAAACAACCAACCTGTCATTGACACATTTTTAAAATGAAAATTCAAGAACCAAAAACCAGTTTGGAAGCTCATGGAAAGCGTAAAATCTCCTAGAAGACATTGCTCCTAAGATCAACTGATACAAACAACTGAAATACTTCATTTGGAATCAGTCTGTACAAAAGGTTATCTTTAAATCTTTCCTACACAAAAGGAAAAAAAATCAGCCCTTCTGATGGTACCACATTTTACCAATTCATTATCTTCCATCAGTCAGTAACTGTTTTCTGTGCAGACCAGCCACTAGAGGGTAGTGGTTCACAAGTACCAAACACACATAAAAGTACATACGTGTTTTAAATTTTTTTTCTTTGTTTTAATTTTATTTGTATTTTTAAACCACACCTGCGTACAGCACAGCCTCAATGCGGTCCTTGATGTGCTCGGTGTTGCTCTGCGATACCAGCAGATGGTGAGATGTTCCATTAGGAGATGGCACTACAAGAGGTCCCACCAGAAATGCGCCAGCAGCACCCAGGTAATTGAGCAGCGACGCGATGGCTGTTGCTGTGGCACGTTCATCTGGAGAAAACCACGTCGTGGAAAGAAATGGTGCCGCATTCATCACAGTTGGCCCTGCCAAGCCATTCAACAGCTGCCCTCCGTGAATCAGCCTGGAAAAGAGAACAGAGACCACAGCTATCTGGATGACAATTGCTTGCCTTTCTTTTTTTTTTAAATTAAAAAAGTATGTAAGATATTGAGTGCTGAAGATGGAGCGACTGCAAAAAGAAATGAAAGTCCTGTGTAAAGAAAGGATATTCTACACACTAAAAGAAGCCCAATTAGACTGATTTAAAGAATCCAGAGCTACTCTGGTCTCATTACCTCAGATAAATGGAGAAGCAAATGTTCTCTTCAAAGTAGGAAAGCAAGAGGGAATAAAAGGGACTTTCTTTGCAGGAAAAAGGTATCATGATTGGACATAAAAGTAGAAAAGGTGTACTAGCAGCAAAGCTTTAAATTACAAACAACTTAAACCTGACCCTTGCCTGCATAAATCCCAACAAAAGATTTAAATTAGTTATGGCAGACCCAAAACTTACAACACTTCAGCAAAATACTCTGCATATTTTTTCACTGCATTATTTATTTTTATTTACACACTCAGATGAGCTCTATGTGCCTACAGATGAGGAGGCCGGGCTGTTGAGGCTTCCAAGAGAATCGTCTTCTTCAGAAATCTGGCCATTCTCAACATAGTGTTGAAACAGCCAAGCAAACCCAGATTTTTCTCATTTTTCACACTCGTCGGGATTTAACAGATAAGGCTGCTGACAGAACAGAGATAGTACTTCCAAGCAGTGAAGTCTCTGCAAACTTTGGCTTAATATTAGTACAATGAGCACATACAGAGACGCCTTTTTGAAGGCTCTCCTACACGTGGAAGTCAGCCAGAAACCTTCCACTTTGGCTTTTCTAAAAAGTGATCAGACGTGAAAGGCAAAAGCATTTTGGAATTTATATAGAAACTTCATGTCCAAAAAACAGTTAACAAGTCAAACAAAACATTGCAACCCTCCAAAGCAGATCTATTCATTGTGCAAGAAAACGGTGGCAGCTGATATTTTGAAATGGGTGGTGTTTTTCTAAGCATAGTAGGAACTTGATGTTACTGCTGCAAGACTTGAGCTGTCAGACAAAAAGCTATGGCTTGAAAATGGGGAAACATAAGCTATCATTTAGGCAACATTTCAAGCCACAAATGGCTGAATAATATAGTGTAGCAGGAGTTTTTTAAAAGCACACAAAGAAACAAAATACGCACAAGAAATGCTGACAGACTCTTCATCAAATTAACAAGCTAGACTGCAATAAAAAGGGGTAGATGCTACTGATTCTCAGTGGAACAGAAATCACATTTTTAAACAAAATTTATAAAAATATACAGGGAAAAAAGAGAAAGTTATTACGTATCACCTGAAGGGAACACTTTATGAGCTGGGACAGAAGTAATAGCCACTCTTAAACATAAGCAATTGCAACTCTTCCCCCGCGCACACCCCCCCACCCCACCCCCCAATTTCACATAGTGAGAACAGATTTCATTACTATTTGTTCATGATGTGCTTCAGATGGACATCACCAAGGCATGGTCAGCCCTTTTCAATGCTTGTTAAACCACGCGCCCCCCTCAATAAAATGAAATAGTTTCAAATAAATAAAAAGGACTATCTAAATAATGTTCCAGTATCTAACTACAATAAATTATTCTCAAACTTATTTTAAACTGTTCCAGGGTATTTGCAGAGCGATGCTACATCTCTAGAAACAGCTGCATTTCAGTATCAAGTGAGGTAACTACTGCAGCTTACAGAGATTTTATTTTAGCATTTCTTCTTGCTCCAAAATGAATGTAATACTTCAATTGTGGTTTTGTTATTGCATGCTAGGAAAACTGTGTCACCACAAAATAACCTTTATAGCTATAGGTGCTATACACTAACACTCCTGTTCACTTATACCACTATGATAACATTGTTTTAATTCAAATACACCTACTTTATACTAATCCTAAGGACAAATAAAACATACTAAAATCAGAAAACAGTACAATAGTCCTTCTCCATCATCTATGGGCACGTAGGCCCTTCATCTGGTAGAAGAAGAAATTTTTTGTATAAAAACCCCAAACAAACACCAAACAAAACCCCCAATTTATATATTGGGAGAACATCATGTACTTATACTTCAGATATATATTATGTATATCAAGCTCTACCATTTGAATAAAGCTCTATAACTGACCTCTATACAGGGAGAAACATGTCAATTCTACTTTACAGATCCAAAGGGAGAAAGTAGTATCTTACTCCAGAATTTTAATTCTGATTACTTTTCTAGCTTCATTTTTTTCAAAGAAAAAGCCAATTTTTGTCTCTTCTATTGGTGGTCTCCTGTCTGCTCTCTCTTCCAGTTTGCCCTGCCCGTTGTGCTGTCTGTTCCCATGGATTTGCCTTTCCATCTGCATTTTTGGCATTTACCAAGCTTGACATTATCATCCATGGTAGAGCATATCTCACCTTCATATTGCTTAATTTTTCAAGTCTAACATATTTTGGTTAATGAACACTATTTCCAGACCAAATTGCCACTGATATACAGACTACTACCTCAAAAATCTCTGCATATGGTAACAGCCTAAACCTTTTTTTTATCTGTTTTTCAATACTGGCTTTAATTAAGCTACTTTTTCCTGAGAAAAAGATTACTTGCATTGTTCCTCTACACATCCTTAACTCATTTCCCTAGAGAGGCAGGGATGAGAGATTCAATACACAATTCAGTGCATTTACTAAGCTGCTGCTCTGGGAGACATATGTAGCAGATGCTTCATCTGACAGAGAAATATGAACATGACAATACTGGTGGCTTTTTGCTGTTTGCTACAATGTCTTAGCATCACCGCACTGGATTTTGGTCTCACAGCCCACAGGAGTCTCCTCTTGCTCCATCAGTGCTAAAAATTGCTCCAACACCACAAGATGTTTGTTTCTCTTACTCCCCAGTTTTCTTCTTCTTTCTGCTACTGAAAAGGTGCAAAGAGCAACTGCATTTTTCCATGTCACTATTTCAGTTTCATTCTGCACAACATTATTTCTCCTCCCTGAAAAAAGGGCTAACAAGGTAACTTTAGCTCAGGACTCTACCCAGATGGAAAAATACTGCACTAACAGGGTAATTTTCACCTGTTATTTATCCAGCTCTGCTCTGTTTTCAGATGCACTATTTATCCAATCATCATCTTAATTATTTTCATGTATCAAAAAGTAGAAAGTTATTGAGTTCAAATAACAGAAAATAACACAGGAGTAGAAGGCTTTTTAATCATAATCATGAAAGAGAAAATTGGAAAAAGTGACAACCAAAATTCATCCCTGACTTAAAAAATAATTGATGACTGTCTAGCTTAAAGCGGAAATGGGGAAGTAAACATCTACCCAACATATCTTGTTTCTAACCATTTCAGAAGGCAGGTCAGGGACTCATCTCAAAATGTCAATGTTTTTGCACACCTGACCTCTGTGCTAATGAATTTGTGTGCTCTGCCAAACTTCTAAAGGGCTTGTGTTCAACTGCAAGTTACAAAAAAAAAAAAAATATATATATATGATTTGAGGACTGCTAGCACAAAATATCATGTGTCAGAGCATCACAGTAATGGATAACTTACACATTTACATTATGTATCCGTATATATCTATAAAAAATAATACACAGACATATATATACACACACCCCTTTGCACAAAATAAAGATCACATTTGTTCCTAAACTGGCCTCTGAATTGCAAAATTATAGAAACAAGGGACAGTTCCACTACAGCAATAGAAATTAGATATGAAAAACTCTTACTGTACCATATTGCCATCTCTTTTCCAGATTTTTGTCAAGTCACATTATAAATAACTTAAATTATATGGTTTTCATCACTTCCCTGAGAGAAGACTTTGTATGAGCATTAAGAAGTAACCTGGTTATACCCGCTTTATTCACTCCCTGCTGTCACTGTTGCAATATCCTAACAGGCAACAACAGCAAAAAAAAAAAAAAAAAGGGGGTAAGGCTACAAATGCTGAAATTACAATATCACTGAGCAAACTGGGTATGAAAAAAAAAGTGAGATTATACAGGACAAAGGTTTTAGTGATTGATGGTAATACAATACAGTTAAGATGGGAAACAGCTTCCATTTACAGTCGGCTCAATCCATCTTTTTCTCCCTGTACAGGTTGAAACTTTTCATGCATGGTCACAGTCCCATCAGGTATTGGATTTGTTAAGCTATTTAAAAGCCATGTGTTACATAAACACTTTTTCTGTGTAAGCCCCCCAGACATTCAGTGTTTGTACCACAGTCTGGACTGAAGAGAGTTTTAAATGGAAGAAAAATCTCATTAGTTTCTGTACTCAGATGGGGAAACAAAGGCAACAGTAGAGGGAAAAGGACTTATTAAAAAAACCTACTTTTAATACAATGGATTTAAACCACGACACTAAAATAAGTCTCCAAAGCTCAGTTCTAAGACATGTTAACTGAACTTGTTTTGGGAACACTATGACTGGAGAAGTCGTATCAGTTATTTTAACACTGATTAACAGAGTGGAAAAAGCATTTTCACCTTTTCTTTGGCCAGCAACACAGGGGAAGAGAGGCTGTTTGCCTCAGTGCACTGCTCTGACTCTCTAAACACAGATTTTCTCTACCAGTCTCTGATGAGCCCCCAGTCCACTAAGAAATTAGGTTGCTCTGGGTCCTACGAGGGAGCAGAGCTCACCTCAAGAGCCTTGTGAAGACAAGATTTTTTTCCTGAAACTTTGTCCATGCTTTTCCTACTAGCTGCCACGAGAATTGACCACTTAGTCACTATTCAAACATCTATACCAATGCAGTGGAAAAAAAATTGGTAATTCAGTTTTGCTGCTGTTGGGCGAAGCGTGAGGAGCAATGAAGGAACTGAGAGTGCTAGCCTGCTGCTGCATAAAGACAGCACTGTAGCATGCCTGTTAGTCTGGAAAAGTTTAGTAGATTAATTGCTGATCCTAACAATTAATGCAAAAAGTGATTCTGGATAAAGAAGTTAATGTTTTACAGAAACAGATGGCTAATTTTTCTTTCATATGCCTGACATTTTCACTCACTGAACAAAGTGGATTGTTCAACTCCTGCTAATTTGGAAGACAAATACGTTTATATAGCGATTAGCTCATTGTGGGAGCTACTGGAAGCAAATGAAAGAGACCCTTCCACTGGAGGACTTCAGAGCACTTTTCAAGTACTATTGAATTTAGCCTCACTACATGGCAAGAAAGCAAGTAAATATCTCCTGTTCTAGAGTGTCTACACTGATGTACGTAGCAAGCTGCTTGCCCAGGAAAAGGAATATGAAAAGACATGGACTTATCCACATGATACATTAGATTTATTATACCTCAAACAGAACTAATACCAGTTTTGTAAAGAACCACCTCTGATTTTTCACAGTCAAGTTACTAGAAAAGGATAGAGCTTTTCCTTTAAAGTCACAAAAATAAATACAACAAAAGAACCCTCTAGTAAGTGGGACCTTCACGTGTACTTGTTAAGGCAAAGATAGAATTGAGAAGGTCAAAACCATGCTTTACAGCAATATACTGCCACAGAGTATGGGGAGAACCCGATGCAAATGCTGTTCTGTTCATAACCTGAAGAGAGTGCAGCAAGGCTCTGTGTCTGGAAAAGGACTGGGAAAAAAATACCCCTGGGTAGAGCAATGAATTCATCTATTAAAAATAACATTCTGATAGATGAATTTCATGGAAATGCACTTCCTTTCAATATTTTCATTAAATGATATATTTATACTACAAAAGCTTTATGCCTTCTGGATATTCATGGATTGAGGCCATTAGCATTTTTTAGCTTGTTTTTGATGCATGCGACCATTGATATGTGGAATAATTTAAAGCTGGTTTTCCCCATCAGTAAGAAAAATTATTACAAGCAGAAAGCTTGAGCCACTGTGTGGTACATTATCTCCAACAATAAAGTGAAAAAGAAAAGATAAAAATGTACTTTCAACCATTTTCATCAGGAACTGGGCTCACGTTTCACCCCTTGTACAAACCATGGCCTCAGCACAGTCAGTCACATCATTATGGGAGCAGACTTGGAAAGGACCATACTATCTCCCAGGCATCCTAGCCTCATGCCTCCTCTCCCACTCTTAAAGAATACAGCAAATACATTTACAATGGTCTGAAAAAGTGAGTTTCGGTTTAAAATTTAAAAGGATTGGAAAACCTGAGTTACTCCAAATCTATTATTACTGAGAGCCTGCCAAGAGAGAGACAAGGATTTGCAAGGAGAGGAAGCAGCAATCTCAGGCCAAGATCCTGACATCTCCATCAGATCTCCTGACAGAGGAAAGAGACAAGGCGGACGTACAGCCAGGCCCATGGCAGCATGGTGACAAATTCACCCACGTGCTCACACCATGTTGACAGACGGACCACTCAGTGGATAAGGAATTGGCTTAGAAGGTCGCTCCCACAGAGTTGCGGTCAACGGCTCAATGCCTCCAAGTGAAGACTGGTGACAAGTGGCATCCCTCAAGGGTCTGTACCAGGACCCAGTGCTGTTCAATGGCTTTGCCAGCAACATGAACAGTGGGATCAAGTGTACCCTCAGCCACCATGGCAGGGGGTTGGAACTAGATGATCTTTAAGGTCCCTGCCCACCCAAACCATTCTGTGATTCTATGTTACTGTGCAGCCATCACAGCAGTCACATGGCTGAGAAAAGGATTTCTTCACTTAAAGCTTTATCCAAGTTTGAAGGATGAGGGCACATGAAACCAAAGCTTCTTTTGGCATCATTTTTTTTTAATTAAAAGTTGGGGATGGTTTGTTTTTCTTTTAAAGATAACCCATTCCACAAACCCATCATTAAAAGAAGACATCTTTAAAACAACACTAACAGAGGACACATCAAATATGAGCAGACACCAAATAAACAGCATTGCTACAAAAACAAAGTAGGCAATGACATTATGGGCTAATGAGGAAAAACATACTGAAACAAGTTACCAGGGAAGGGCACCAGGACTGGCTACTATCAGGGCTGCCACAGGAGAAAGCTGATGGAGATTACTTAGCACAAGATAGGTCCTAAGTAGGACTTTTTAGTAAAAGAGCAGGAGTGTACAGGAGTTACAGCAATTCAGAGAATGGAATAAACAAGACCTGTTCAAACATTCCTGACAATTTTTCTTAGGCCAGTGAAAAAGCAAGAGGGTGTTTTGATGATAATGCAGCAACTTCGATGTAAATTCAATTAATATGAATTCTTCTTTAAGGACAGGAATTAGCCAACAGAGCACGAGACAGAAAACTAAGGTTCAATATGATTTAAAAAATTAAAATCTTTCTACAGTTAAGAATAACACTTGCCATTATATGAGATGGAGCTAAATATCCCACAAAGAATATAAATTATCTTCCCTTCCAGCACAGGCTTATACTAGCTGAGGCCTTGTAGAAATGCTGCCTATTAAATATTGCTGCAATACCAAGCCTGTTCTGAGATTTCAGAGTTTCCTTTGAGATATCTACTGGATTTATCACTCCAAGTATTTACACAGGGTCTTTAAATTGCTAATTCAGCAGTTATCCCCATTGCTGGGGGAGGCGGATGACATCCACAGTGCCACAGCTGAAATCCAGCACATGAACAACAGGAAAAAGTATTTATCACCAAAACTGTCAAGCTGTCTCCTTTTTCCACTAAGGCTGTTGCAGCTGAAGGAGAAGCCAATTTGCTTGCCACCTAAGCAGCAGTGCTGACCAGTGGCTGCCAGTCCATCACACAAGGCACAGCTCAGGCAGTGGGATGGGACCGCCAGGCGGCCAGAGGGACACTTAACCACCCACCGAATCCCCTGCTACCATTGACAAATAAGCAAAGCAGGAAAAAATTGTCACCACATAGGAACAACTCACTAGACCTCTTATCTAAAACAGCAGCTTTGGAGCAGAGGTTAAAAAATAAAACCTGTGTATAAGATGAACCATAGAATGGTTTGGGTTGGAAGGGACCTTAAAGATCATCTAGTTCCAACCCACTGCCATGGGCAGGGACACCTTCCGCTAGACCAGGTTGCTCAGAGCCCCATCCAGCCTGGCCATGAACACTTCCAGGAACGGGGCATGATGAAGCTGGTGGAGGTAATAACAACAAGCTAAACTGTTAAGTTACAGGCATATAAAAATCAAATATTCCCCATGAGAACCTATCTGTGAATGACCCGTCTCCTTTCTCCCCACTGCCCTTTTTCTGACACTATAGATTAACCCAGCTCAGCCTTCCTCCAACACTGCAGCCAAAGCACACACCAGCAAGTGCCATCAGCACCAGGCAAGTGCTGATGATCTTAACATCTTGTTCCTATGTTCACTGTTACAGCAAACAGGTATGTTTATTCATCTTTTTACTCCCAGAACCACACTTTAGATTAAATACTTTTTTCATCATTTCTCTTCCCCAGTGAGTTAGGGAGCACACAACATGCATCACTCTCTGTCTTTATTTCTTACAGGCAGATTCTTCTACCATCCTTTCCTAAAAGGCTCTTTTCATTCCCTGGAACATTTTAATCCCTCTTCTCCATAGCTGCTCCAGTTTGGGGTGTCTTTTTGAGCACAGAAGTATGTTCAGTATTGCCAGGGAATATGAGAATCCTAATATGTTTTTTTTTTTAATTGAAATAACTTCTGAGGTGCACCTTGGCATTTTTCATGCATGAGAATGGTGGCTCACGGTTGTTTTAGAATTAGGAAAGACAAATAATGAGATGATCCCATGTCATTCTTTGGCCTTCCAGGGACAACAAAGGGAAAACACAGAACTATTAAAGAATAAGCCTGACAAGAATAAAATACAAACCAGGTTGCAACTAGCTAATAGAAACAAAAGGTACCAAAGATGTGGTAAAACATAATCTTCAAACATAATAAAGGAAAAAGTTAACATGAATATATCCAGGAGTAGGCAAAAAAATTCAGAATCCTAAGAAGTGGTATTATTAAAGAAAAAAACCCTTTACAGGAGCTACCAATTAATGGTGTGTCCCCCATCAATGACTTTGTAAATAACCGCTCCCATTTCCACTGTCATTCTCCATGTTACCATTTTGCTGGCTTCCCAACAAATGTTTTAATAGTACTTATTGCCAAGGAGCAGCCTCTCACTGCCATAACTCAAGGTCCTCAATAACTACTCCTCTGTTGTGAAATCTAATGTGAAGGCCAAACACTACCAGCCTGCAGCATACTAAGTTCTAATAAATTGCTTAATTAATATATTCAATACAAATGACAAATTATATTACATCCTCTACTCCCATGTCTTTAATTATCCTGTTTTTCAAAACATTTTAAGAAGTCTTACATCACACAGTCAGTCTTAAAAGCCAAAGATTTATGACTATGGACTGATTTTATCATTTATTCCCTTCTTTCTTATACATTACAGCTCATACAGCATTTTGCCTTCCATCATATGGAAAACCTAAGCTGTCTGTAAATCTATTCCCAAACACAGAATATGAGATAAATATGAAGTGTTATGTGGGGGGAAAAAACATTCCTGATTTTGTCTATAAAAAAATGACCTCCTAGTAATGTTAATGTTCAGGATAAAATAATCAAATACTAAAAAAGTCCAATGAAAACATTCACTCAGTGTCAAGCAGTAGTCAAAAAGGAAAGGACTTGACAAAATGCAGGCAAAAAGCATTAGCGATGTTCTTGTAACCTTCAGGGAAGGGAAGAAGGTACAACTTCAGGCACAGCACAATTTGATAAAGTCTTTTTTTTATGTTATATATAATTTACATTAACTATGAACTAAAAAAATAGGCATGGCAAATGAGGTTTTCGTAACATTTAGAAAGGAATAACGACTCTGGGTTTTATTTTTTTAAGTCAAACTCACTGTCACATATCTGGCACATTTGACAAACCAGAAGTGTGTGGTAACATAAGAAAAATTCTTTTTAACCTCCACATTAACCTCACAGGTTAGTGGGCTGGGGAGCAAAGCTGGTAAGACCATGCATGTACGTGAGAGGGACTTAACTAGTCCATGTATAGGACAGTTCCTCAATTTCGCATGCAAGTCCATACTTCCACATTTTTGCCATGCACTCCCACTCCAGCCTTCACTGAATCTATGCGGTTCTGACATGGATTCCCAGTACAGTTTTAGGTCACGCACTGGCAGAGAACAAAAATTCACCGTAAGGAACAGCTGCTTCAAGAGACACACTCAAATACGCCACCTGAATTTTCCCTCATACAAGTCATGCATACACATGGGCAACAAATGAACTTAAAACAGAGGTTAAGGTTTGTGTTTAAAACACGACTCAGAGAACTGGAGATAGTCTTAGTCTGCTGCTACATGCTAGAGCCAAAAGAATAATTACAGACTAGAAAGGAGCTTAAGAACGCACTTGGATATTACAGGTCTGTGTAAGATAAGGAGCATAAAGCAGTCAGGACTAAATGTCAGTTTAAAAGTGATTTCCTCACGTCTGTGATTGCTCTGATAGGCAGTGGGCTTTAGTAGCTCTCCTTAATGTTAAATTACAAGAGCTTAGGGAGCAGAGACAGCTACAAAAGAGAAGAAAAAAACCCAAAACCCTAAAACTGACAAACCTCATGAACGTTCTTGTAATTTTATGTATCTTAACTCTGACAGAATTGCCCCATGGAAATCCTTCAGTATATTACTGCAGATTACCCAGGGACTGAAGGAAGGTATTACAAAACATGCAAAATCACTTAAAGAAATTCCAGTTACACTGCCTTCTGAAATGCTCCAATATTAGCTTGTGTGTCATCTTGTCCATCTGACCGGCTCCATAATGTTCAAGTTGTTGTATTAACACATATACACATTCAGAATAAATGCATGCTTTAGTGCTCAGCCAGTTGTTGCTAATTCATTAAGCAGTAATGCTCATCTAAAAAAATATTATTTTATTTGGTATCATGCTTCAAGTAATTGACAAAAACTGGCCTTCCACCTTAGCCCTCAAAACAACGTAGGTTATGTGATATAACATCACACAGTCAGTACAAGTACTTACAATGTCTCAAGAAACCTTCACTGAAAACCATCCTTTTGCTTCACACAGTTAGCTATAATTAATTCTCTGTAGATTTTTAATCAAACCGTGTAAAAGATCAAACTACTTCCTCAGGTAGAGCAGCAATTCTTGAAAATTTCTCTTTTTTTGGAGTATGCGAAGTAAGCAAATTTATCAATTTCAGCTGGAGAAGATGCATATTTTCACAGCATGAATAAATGAAATTAGTAACCTCTTCCATCAGGATTCTGCTCATACTTTTTTTTTTCCCCTATACAGTTTTCAATAAAATGTATCACCATGTTTTACACATCTCATCAGACTCTATACAGTCCACAGCCTTTCTTTCCCTAGTTAAAGAAGCTGTTCTTTGAATGTTTCTCCTTAGGCATTTATTTCATTGTTCTCCTAGGCCCCCTCACTGCAGTTAACACTGGAAAACCTTGTTTCAAGGTGATCAGAATATGTGGAAACTCTCCTTCCCACTCCCCAAATGATACCTCACATCTAAATCTCATTTGGTAATTTCTTCTCGGGTTCTTACAGTCTTCATCCTTGCTTTGGTAAAGCCCAGGGCAGCATAAGTCTTTTGGCATAAATCATAAATGAGAAGCTACACAAGACACCACATTTCACTGCATTTAAGCCACCTGGCCCATTTAAAAGATATATTTAATCCAAGATTGGTCAATACGGAGGAACTGGATGTTGAGCACCACTTAGAATCTTGAGAAAAGGTAAAACACGGGCAGAATGAGGACAGCTTTTCCTGACCGCCTTAACAATACCTTTTCACCTCAAAAGGGTCACTGTGAACAGTAGCACAATATGCTTAGTTCAGCCTCCCATGCTCACAAAGTCCTTGAGCACCACATTGAAATGGGCATCGCTGGGCAGCCAACATCATGAGCACCTAAGAACTGAAACTGCATCCCCCCTACCTGCTACACTGCACTTAAGTTTACTAAGCCATTCATTACATACTAGCTACTTACTCCTGACCAGCACTAGTTTTACAGTCAATGTGTTTATTACGTTCTCAGCCCTCTCTCTGAATCTCTTCCTTTGTTTTATCCATGGTATCCAGTCACCTGCCTTCTACTTCACACCAAACATTTTCTTTCTCAGCTTGAAGGTTTCCTATCTGATTTTCAGGGTAAGCAATAAGGGAGGGAGGAAAAAAAAAAAAGGAACTTGCTGAAATAATACATAATACAAGGACTGCCTGGAAGCTGATTAGAATTCAGAAAAAAACTCCAAACAAACCAGAAAACCCCCACACATAAAAACCTTTTACAAATAAGTTATTTTCTTAGTGCTTACATATTTTGCAAGCATAACTAGTGAAGAGCTAGTGCTACTGCTTTTTATAAAGAAGCAGAAAAATGCAGTAATGCCTGTACTCCTTCCTCCTTCAGCATGAAAGGCAAAAGAAAGTGAACAAGTGATCCATATTCCCTGGCTGTACAAAATGAGTGTGGCTCCTGTATTGGCTGAGGATCCCCAGGTTCAGGATATGTTGACAGGACAATTGAATTGTTTGGATTGTGTCATTTTGGGGAAGGAAGCTGTCTCTATCACACACTCTTAAATTGTGTGCATACAGAAAGCATTCGTTTCAACCACAGAGAAAGTACAAGGCTACTTTGGAATGCAGACTGGAAAAGACTACGTGAAAAAGGCCATTTTGCATAAATTCATCTGTATAACTGCACAATCCCATACATCCAATATGAGAAACATGAACTAATTATTTAGCATTTGCATACAAATTAAATATGTTTGGGTTTTGTGGCATGGTTACCTGTGTGATCTTGGGCCAGTTTCTGAACCTCTCTAAATCTTGCTTCCTTGTTTGCAAAGTAGATTAGTATTAGTTATGCAGGATGGGGTGAGGCTTAATTAACTCATGTTTGTACAGAGATTCCTGATCTTCAGATACTATGTAGAAGAAGGACTAGAAAAATGCATTTAAGAAGCAAAGAAGCATGTAAGTCCACATACAACAAACATTTGACATATCAAATTCATATTTGTACTATAGTCATATTTGTACTATATATTCAAATTTGTACTAACATTTACTTGCACTAGCAGCAAAATTACATTAGCAAAAAGTATAAAATATGTATATTAAAAGTAACTAATTCACTTACTTCTTCCTAATTTCTAGGTCTGAAACTGGAACACATCTCAGGCCAGCTCCCAATACCATGAGGGACGATGTTAGTAACACAGTTACCCTCAGACCTAAGATGAAAAAACAGTATTTTACAAATTGTGTCAGCAATGTTGCAAAAAATATATTGCCTAAATATACATATTTACACACAGTCTCACAGAAGTAATGCATATCTCTTTCAAATCATAAGCAGTTTGGTGCTGATATGAATTACAGATACATTAAGAAATCCTGTGTTATTTTCTAGACTTACACTCCAGAATTAAAAAGGCTTACTCTTGGCATACTATCACTCAGAACTGTACCCAAAATCTTACGGACATTCTTGGAAGTGAAAAGTGATAATAAAAGTATCATCAAAACATACAATATTCCCTTTAGAATTAGAAGCATCAGGGAATATGCTCCAGTAGGAGAACAGGTATCTAGGTAGATCCAAAGAAAAATCTGGACTTGTACATTCTTTTCCAATCAGTTAATGAGCACAGACACAGCACTTACTGTTTGGTTGGGTTTGGGTTTTTTGGTGTTTTAGTTTTGGTTTTGTTTTTTTTAATGCAGATATGCATTTCATCCTAAAGAAATAACCATTTATTCAGGGGGGAAAAAAGTGCAAGTATTTTTTTGCAGTCCTTGCAATTAGGCCAGGTTTCTGCTGTGCTCAGCTCAAATTGTCAGAGGTTATAAATACAGTACATTAGAAAAAAAGCTAGGATTGACTGATTCCTTGAATGTGTTTTTTTCTCATACCACAATTCTCGACTGAGAAGTACGTAGATTAGAAACAACTTTATCTCCAGTGCTGCAATTCCTTTTGCCAGCAGTTTACTTGCTACTGCTAAGGTGTTTCCAGCAGCGGCAAACAAAGAGAACCGTGACGGCTGAGAGGCTTAACCTCCAGAATCTTGTAAAACACCAAAATCATAAATATGCACAATTATAAACCACTGATAGAGTCTATAGCTCTGAAATTGTAACACTCGAAACAATTTCACAGCAACAAACAAAATCAACAGCTTCCATATTCTTAGCCAAACATAACACAAACAATTAAATGATGATAAACACGCAGTATCTCTTAACATTTAGGTGAAACTAGTAACTACCCAAAAACATAGACAGAAAAAGAACAAGTCCCTATGATAACTCACCTAACAAACACACAATTTTGATTCTTTCTAAAACTGCCAATTTTCACAGAAGCATTCCCTCTGTGTTAATGACTCCTGTAATCAGTACAATTGAAACAGTAGTTGCATTAAATATTTTGTCTCCATGTGAATTTTAGGGGGGGGTTTAGAGCACATATTTTACTAAAATGTGATTTTAGAGGACAAGACATCGCTTTGCTCTTATTGCAACAGCTCTTAGTGAACCTCACTCATGGGTATGCAACTTCTCATGCTGGACACTGCACAAACCAAACCAGAGACAGCTCCTCTCTCAATCCACCTAGCCCAAGACAACCCAAACAAAAAGAAGTTAATGTTACAGGTTTTCTGAAAGGAAAGTATGACTTCCTTTGGTGTGTCTCGGTCATTAACAAAAGGAATGCTACCTGCTGTCCTGCAGCTCCAAAGGACACCTCAAATCCCTGATGCCCTGGAGAAGTATCATCAGCCAAGAACATTTGTTTCCTTGAAGGATTCCCAACAACAGCCCAGACCTACTTGCTTGACTCTGTGCTCAACCAGCACGTTGCTGTTAAACCGGTTTTTCAAGCGTGTGTGTTCAGAGAGCCCTAACTAAATGCCCAGATAATACGGCTGTTCAAAATCTTCATGTTCTTCTGTTTGCTGGGCCACCACGCAAGCCTTCATGCCATGCTTAACCCCGTATTACCATACTGTGTATGTTGCGGAGGTAATTATTTGTATCAGGATCGCATATGCGATGCTTCTGCCTTTTCTCCTGGGAAATGAATCTCTGTTAGCATTGCTTTTGTGCATAATGAGAACTTGTACACAGTAAGAATTAGAATTTTATCAATGGAAAAATTAAAACAAGTCTTTTAAAGGAAAAACCTGAAGTTTTCCATTTGGAAATGCTGCTGCAATGTCTCAGGAAAGCTCTAGTAATGTACGTATCTCCTTCCTATTTTCCATGTAAACCAGGGTCTTTTTTAATTACATTTCACAAAACGCATCACGTCCTGCCCTTCAGGAGACACAAGGACAGACAGCCCGGAAGGTCCTGCTCACGGGGTGCTGCAGGAGGCACAGGCCAGGTGCAAGCCCAGGGCACAACAATCAATGAGTATTATACAGAAATTTAAGTTTAAATCACCACAGGATACAGGAGGATAGTTTCCAAATAAAAACCTGCTATTTCGATTTTTAATTTTTTTTTAAATCCCAAAACCAAAAAAACACAAACCAATAAAAAGTTTTAATTTAAATCCACAGACATGATTCTTAAGAAAAACAACACACCGTTTGGTGAAAACTGAATTGGATGCCGAAGTTTTCCCCCAGCCCTAAATTTAGGCTTATCTTTAATGCCAACCTTACATGTCAGGTAATTTTAAAATAAAATGATCAGTTAAAGCCTCACAATCATGTATGTTTGATCTCTCCAAACATTCTTTGAAGTCCTTATCTTGAATACTATACACTGTAATGTACCACTTTTAAATGTTTTGATCACACAGATAAATCTTTGGCCTTCCCCCTCCTCCCCACCCACCCACCCATCCTGCACCTTAACGTGTAAACACACCCCTAAAAACTGCTTCGGTTAAAGCTGCATGTTGAAAATGTGACACCAAGGTGAACAAGCAAAAGACTGTCAGACAGGCAGCATATTAGACATTTTCTTTGCTAATTACATGATGTTTACACAATTTATTTCTACCCTCTAAGCACCTTCCTCTTATTTTGCTTTACATTTTAATTCTCTGAATCCATCCTCTTCATCTTTGTCAGATATTGGTCTTTAATAGTACTTTTATAATTATTTCAGTATTTTTGCTTTGAACATTGCAGTGGTCCTTAATCTGAATTGGGTATCTTATAGTACTCTAAAAGGTGCACCGCAGAGTGTTTCAGATAGCAGCATGCATCATGGGGACAATAAACCAATGTAACCAACCAAGCCTGAAAAAAAAAGCTTGCGAACCCTTCAAAGAAATTATTTCTCTATAAAAAAAATATCTAAGTAATTCACACAACCAAGATTTTGAGCAGATATAATTAACTTCATTAATTTTACCCTGTAAATGCAAGCAGTAATTGATGGGGGGGAGTAAGGGGGTACAGCTACAGCTTCTTAAAATTCATCATCCAGTTTCCAGTCCCCTTCTACCAGAGTTTCTGACACATGGCTGGAAAGGGAAGAAACTTCTTTAAAGGGGTTTTCTGCCAATGGGGGAAATTCTCTGTTCGCTGGAGCTTTTCTCATTAGCTGCTCATTCCCACCCTGCTCTTGCAGGAAGCTTCTGGGCCCCACAGATGGCACTGACTGTTGAGCAAAGCGCGGCCACATTCAGATTGGCCAAACATTGCCCATTGACAGGAACAGGGAAGTCCAAGCTAGCAGCAGAAATTCACTCAGTAATAAAAACACATATTAGTTATCATTTATGAGTGAAACAGTCAATGTCCAACTGTTTAACCCTCCTGTGGCTAATAACACAGTCTGCTTTACAACTTTTGCAGCCCATGCTGCATCTGCTGGGTTTTATTTCTTTTTCAAAACAACTACCCGCAAACTCCTGCCACTATTAGAGATTTAACACAAACTCTCAACCCACAGTCCTCTTAACTCTCCCGAAAAACACACACTTTCACTCCTGCCAAGACCATGTTGTACTAGTAAACCCCTAATGGTTACCTGTGCCGGCAGGGTCCGCTGAGTGGATTTGGCCCCTGGCACGCTTCTAGCTGACCCACTAGTTTCCTTTCCTCCTTGCTGGGAAAGCAGCTGCTGCAGCAACGCACATGGGCCCACCACCACCCACGGCCAAACACAGAACATGAGCAAAACCCAACCACGCCGTGACGTGGGCTCACCCAGGAGCGGGAGGCAGGGGCTGCCAGTGGCACCCAGCTGCTCGGCAGCTCCCTTGCAGCAACATCACGCCACAGCATGCAATACGTGGGTGTTGCATCCCCCACAACCCTTCCAGCATGCCTTACTTTCAAAGATGCTTCTTAAAGTACATGAAAAGAAAAGGCATTTCCCCATCCCCACCATTGCATTACAGACTTGTAACCCAGAAAGTGATTTATTATGCCCAGTTTAATAAGAAGCTTAATAAAAGATGTTGTAACAGCTACAATGAACTCCTCGTTCCAACTATTTATACATTATCATTTGTCATTCAGAAACAGGACATTATTAACAACTGTTTAATGCTTTTGTAAGCTTTTGAGAAACATGACCATTCCTTCCCTCACCTGTCAGTCACCGTCACGACAAAACATCATAAAACACATGACTGACAGACTGTAAAAAACAAATCCCTACTAACACAAAACACACATTCAGGCCAAAATTGTCTTCGTGTCAAGAAGTGGAAGTTTCTACTTCTGCTGTCTAGTGGCAGCAAACACCCTGTGCATCCCCCCCGGCTGAGGCCAGCGCACAGCAGCACTCCTGGCTCCCCAGCTGCTGCTACAGACCCACAGAGAGCAACACGCTTCTAGTTCAGAGCATCACATAAACAGCAGATACCATTTGGGTTTGTTTTCTCCCCTCCTCCTAATGAAGCACCCATCTTAGGGAGAAATTCCAGTTGGATGTGCAGCACAGTTTTCACCTTTCTGCTAAGATTAATGGAAGTTTGGCCAGAGGAAAGGCCACTGGATTCAGCCCTCCGCCTGGCATGGCAACAGTGGATTTCCCTCATACAGCTCACACCCCCCACTCTCAGAGGCATTAACATTTGAGGGGTTTCCTTCCTTCTGCTGCAGATACTAAAATCAGTCCTCACAAATACAGAATACAACAAGGCTCTAATTAAAAACAAGTGACATCAGCTTGCTGCACATTTTCACAGTTTTTAAAGACCAGTCTGGAAGCAAGAACAGTCCCTTTTGACACTGAACCAAGAGCATTTGCTTAACTATCCAATTATTATTTTAACTAAACCGTATCTAGCTAAAAAACCAAAAATATAAAATCCTGCCTTTATCCACACAGACCAGGAAATGAAAGTCTCCCCAATTTCAACAGCCGTTCTAACAATTCACTGTTAAATTGTGCTTTTCCTTCCAATTTAAAGCAAATTCAGTTTTCAAACAAATTCTTGTTTTGCCTTTCTTGACAAAACAAAGCACAGGCTCTTGCATTTTTCCTTCTATGAAATTAACCAAACAAAGGAACCTTTACCTTTGGTTTCAGCAAGCAAAGCACTGAGCTCCAAGTCTCACAATTTTTTTTTGGTCCTGGAACTGGTTTTGTCTCTTGTCCAAACACCCTCCTTATTGTTCAAGTATCCTTTTTTAAATGGATTTCTTTGCTGGATACCAATTCTCCATTTTGTAGGATGGGTTTGTTTCTCCTCCTCCTTAATGCAAGGCTTTACATCTAGCCATGATAAAATAAAAGCTTGATTAAACACCTCACTTTGTCAGGGAATCCTGAAAGCTCTGCACAGAACTTCCTCTTTCATCATCATCTACTGCTCCAGAAGTCTTTGTATTTTAAATGTATTTCTAGCAAAATTATACTGATAGCTGCGCCATTTGCTCTCATAAGATCAGTTATCTCTGTCATGATTAAAATTTAAAAAAAAATTGCTACCTTTCTACTAAACACAGCAAACAAAACTTCTGTTGTGCCTGCACTCTGCCAAATTGATTACTGTCATTAAGGAGAATAAGCAGCAATCCTCCTTCAGAACAAGCATCCTCACATCAAGCTATACAATTCTCAAAAGAAAAGAACCTTTTCACAGATGTAAACAGACTTCATAGCTGAGATGTGGTCCCAATCTTTCTGCTAACACACAGAACAAACTCAGGAAAAAAAAAAAAAAAAAATCAATATATCAGGCCTGCCTCAGATTCCTCAAAAGCACTTGACTGCAGAGCAACATAAATTTTGTTTGGAAACTCAATGGAAAATAAATACATCCTCAAGAACAGCATCAACCACACTAGGAAGCAAGAAAAACTGGGAACCAAATACAAAGACTGCGTGCAAGAGAGAACAACTACCAGGTCATATGTAGCAAACCAAAAATTACTCCTAGTTTGATGGCCAAGATGTCGTGGGGTGCTATTAAGCACAACTTGGGTCTCCCTTTCTCTTTGGCTACATCATGCTGATGTTTCTGTTATTGCCCCATCTTTCATAAGCTGTGTTTTTAAAACAAAATGAAGCCAATTGTTTACATCTGTTCCCCTGGCTCTATGTGGCACTGCCAAAATAGCATCTAAATTTCAGCTGAAAAGGTTTAGGACTTGAATATTTTTTTTCTGATTGAAAATGAAGCAAACTCAATTTAAGCATTCTGCAAGACAGGTGACAGCATTCTTCTGGCATCAAACAGTAAGAACCAAACTCTATCATACAGGACCCATCTGAAACAAACTAGACTCAAAGCTACATTTCAGCCCCCAGTCTTGTCTACAATATACAAAAAGCAGACCTCTTGCAGTACGAATCCTACAACACAGCCCAGTGCCACCTTTCAGTGGAGGACTGCACAGCAAGGGAGATTCCACTAGACAGTGCTCCCATTTCCATCTGACACAAACAGTAGGCAGATTGAGATCCTCTAAATCTCAAATGAAAAAAAAACCATACTAGAAACCTCTTGAAATGTAGATGTAGGAGGTAATGATCTTCAGAGGGGCAACTTCTCTTTATAATATCTTACAGCTGTTGTAACAGAATCCATCAGCAATAGCTGCCCAGTTAATACCCAGGCTATCAGGAGGAGTTCGAAATTTCATATAAATTATTTTATTTGCAAAATTTAAACTAGAGGAAACAAACTTTGTACGTATAAACACAGCAACTTCAAGTGAAATGGTTCCTGTGGTTTGACATAGACTTTCTAGTCAGGGTCAGAAATTCGGAAGAGCCAATATCCCAGAAGTGTCATCACCAGCAACATGGGGGAACCCCCAGGGAAGTCCCTGCCAATGAGGAAGAAAGACTGATGCCAGGGACCACACCTGACCCAAAGATAAAGTTGATTCTGCTGCTAGCACTTGATGGAACACACACAGCAAGGCTGTGTGCAAAACTGAAAAAACATGGGCTAGCACTGGTCCCCACCTTTTTTCAGTGTAACTCTCAGATGAAAATCACGTTCTCTGCATAAACGTCATCATGTTAGTCCTTGTAAGAACAGCATCACTCCCAAATTTTGAGGTTAGTTAAGAATCTTGTAAAAAATCCCAATATAACTAAGAGACTCAAAGCACAAAATTTAGCCAGCCAAGTGTTTCAGAAAGAAGACACCCATCTTGAGGGAAATGACTGAACACGTGTAACAACTAAAACAGATAAGGAAGCTGTTAGGACATAATTGTGAGAAGCAAAGCTAAATATAATGCAATTGAGAATTATTATGACAATCACACAACCACTCCGCAATTCCCGAGCTGCTGCATCCTTCTCTATGTACATCCTGACTGTAAGGAAACCAAGACATTTAAGTATTCACACTCTAATGGCACCACTCACTTCTAGTTTGTATTGTAAACACTCTTGTTTCATAGTATCCCTCCTTCCCCCTGCCCTATACATTCATTAAAGCATATTAAAATCCTTATTTTTCTGTTTACTCTAGATAGAAGGATTTGACTGCACCTGTTAGAAGGAATAACAAGCTATCACAACCATGTCAAGAGGCTGCAAGGTGCTTTTGTCTCATTTGCATGAATGAGGTCAAGCCAATGTGATCAGCGGACCCATCCTGGTTTAACACTGTCCCAGCATACTAAGCAAGCACATAATCAACCTCTAAAAATATGTCAAGGAAAGTATAGCTTAATCCTCCAGCTCACTACTCTTCTACGCTTAGTTGTTACAAACTTAAAGACCCAAGTTCTTCCATGGTGTTTTACAGAGTTAGCTCCACTACCATGGACTTAACCACGATTGGTGCTAGACTGTACCTGTAAATTTTAAAAAAAAAGAAAAAAAATCAGAGTTCTTGCAGCAGTTTAAAAGTTCGGTACTATAACAAAAGTCCTGATCTCAAAAAACGAACAGACTTAATCTGAGCTATTGAATAAATAGAAAAGTAGTTTACAAGTATTGGAGTTTCCTTCCATATGTCAGCTAAGGATTTTGAAGCACCCTAACAGTTTAACATCAACAATGGAAAAACAAATGGCAAAAGATGCAGATTAAAAATCTGCATTGCAGGTTTCTAAAAGTGTTGTAAATTTTATTTATCAATCCAGAGACTGACATTTTGCCTGAACAGATAAACAAAGCACTGAGTTGCATGGTATTTGCCTGAAGATCAAAATGCTGATACTAGAATCAGTTTTAGGCTCTTTACTAAAATATCTCCTATTCTTTAATACCATGTTTCTTGGCTTCAAAGGATACCAATTATCCTAGCTGTTTATTGATATTATATATTTTACTGCAGAGAGCATTCATTTTATCTGCAACTAATTCAAGTGCAATGACCCTCTCTTAATGCTTGTAGATCACCTCTGAGTGAAGAGAACACTGGTCTGGGGAAGTGGGACCTGCATCTCTCGACATGTCTTATGAAACTGGGCTGTCCACTTATCTTCTACTTCATTTCTCTCTTTCCCCCCCTCCTCTGCCTTGTTTATTCAGGCTAGAAACACATGGAAATAGGAACCAGTCTCACCATTAGTATTAGAAAGGTTAGTAGATCAGGTCTCTTCACCTGGGGTCAGTGCAGCACTGGGATAGAACAAAGACCTATTTGAGTGCTTACTAAATCTGTGAAATCAATATACAAACACTTGTAAGAGTTGTTCTTCCTTCCTTCACCTCGGGTACCTGCTTTCTACTCTCAGCTCCAATGTTTACTGAAACATGAAGATTCAGGTGAAACATTTAATCCATCATTGCCACTTGATAAACTGAAAGACTACATAATGGGGCGTGTGTGTGTGTACGCATGTGCTAGTGTATACATACAGAGAGAGATGCAGAGCAACTGACAAAAACAGCTAGTAATGCACTCAGGGACTAAACCTCTTCATTAATTTTGAAGCTAAATTACAGATGCTCATTAACAAGTCAAGAGAAAGCAGAAGACAACAAACCTTTGCTCTGGCTCTTGCTGTTGTATTTGTGGACGAACACTGACAACTCAAGCCCTTTCAGCACCAAACAACGGGAAGGAAGCTTTTTCTTTTCCCACTCATTTCAAGGACTTCCGATTGCACAGCAGGCTTAATTCCCACACAACTAACTACAGATCCTTACCTGCAGCGACAAGAGAGGAAAAACAATCTGTCTTGTACACATCTATCAGGGAAGACGTTTTGTCATTATCTTGGTGGTACTTGCCCACGCTACTACCCAATGATGCGTGAAATTCCTCATTTTAAGAGACACAGAGGCATTTTGCTTTGTTGCGACAGAGCGTCAAGAAGCAGCCATGCAGCAAGGATTGGCAGCTACACTAAATACTTCCTAGTGCATCCACTAAGCAGGACACTAGGTGCAAAGTTTTTCCTTTTTACTGTCCCTGCTGTGAGCTGGGGGGAAAAAAGAGTCATCGATGCAACATCCATGTGGGTTTTGTGACTTGTAGGAAAGGTTGTGGAGTGAGCTTTTAATTTTCCTTTGTGTGAAAAGTTTCAGTGTTAGTTTAACATTAAAATGCATCAGGCACTGTTTAGGGTACACAGTTCATCCTGAAAGACAGCCCCTGCAGCACTGTAATGGGTCCTAAACCCCTTACATTTTTTATTAAGGCTCCTGATCAATTTTTTTAGGTTCACGTGATTAATTCAAAATTAACAACTCCACCTTTCTCAAATATTCAAAGGGGGCGGGACTCATTAAAAAAAAAAAAAGGCAAATAAGAGTTTGTCATTGTATTTGACATTCTGTATTCCAGAAAAACATCAGCAGGCTGCAAAAATCAGAAGACCTCTCACTTTCAAAACATATTACTCTCTCAGGATGAGTCATACGAATCTGCAGCTTTAAAAAGAGGAAAAATCTAAAAGTCTGCATGAGAAAGCTTAATTTGTAGCTTTTGAGGAAGTTGGAAGCTATACTGGGTTGCCGGTGGGACAATTCAAACTACATTCTCCAAGAAAATTTGCAAAATATTCTAACAGAGAATTACCAAAACGTCATGTTTCTTAAATTTACTTCTGCTCATCTCAGCACTGACCTTGGTTTTGGGGGTTTAGGTGTTTTTAAACAAATGTTTGATATAAACCAAATATTTTTGTTTGGCAATGTCAGACTATAGATTTTCACAACAGGGAACATTATTTCAGGACCTGTGCTATGTACTATCTACTTCTTCAGCTCTGAAAAGGCAAGCAAATACCCCTGTTTTACATGGCTCCTTTCCCACAAGCAGAGCACTTCTTACCAGAAAAAAAAAGAAAAATTAAGTAGAAATTCACAATGCAGAAAGAACCAAATTTTATTAACAAGGAATAAACCTCATTTCTGCAGGTACTCCAGACTTGTTTTTCACTCCTAAAACGTATCATGAAACTAACTCCTAAAAACATCAGCCAAGAACAACGAATAAAGTTTGTTTGTCAATGGTAATGTGTTACTGGAATTTAGAAAGCAGTAAAGTTGGGTTAGTTCAGCATTACCAAATAAAAACGCTCTTTCTTTGTTCATACTTTGTTTCTTCTGATAGGAAAAAACAAACAGTATCATATTAATGTTTTAAAGAAAATGGACTCAGTTTTCTTTCAAGGAAGCAGATTTAGCTTTTGAAGGGCAAAACCTGATCTCCTCTTTTTTCTCTTTAACAGAATTATAAACTAATGGCTAGGAACTATAAATACAGTATAAACGTACAGCTAGTGAAACAAATGCAATACAACTTTCCTAAGTACTTTACTACTTCCATAATAAAAATCTATGAGAAAGCCCAAGGGACTTCCATAACAGCAAAATTATTGTTGTCATTCCTGTTACAGAAGACAGCACCAGCTACATTTACGTAGCACAGTTGCCGCACTGTTAAAAACTACTAGAAGAAAGGAGATTGGCAAAATTTACGTGTTTTTAAAATGCAGCAAGGCAGTGGACAACGTAACTGTATTTTAGCAGTTTCTGTCCCCTTCCACAAGGCTTTCCCGAAGGGGAGAGACACCAGCCAAAGGGGCCACATCCAACCCAGCATCCCACTTGTGTCTCCATCATGAGGCCAGACATCCATTGCGGCCAAACCCACCCAAGAAGGAACAGGCACCCTCCTCTGTGTCAGCAGCACCTGGGGAGCCCCACTGCGGGTGGGTTGGCCATGGCCTGGGGCACCTCGGGGAAGGGGAGGGTGAAGGAAGGGCCAATACAGCCTACAGCTGACAAGAGGCACTGCCAGGCAGAGTTCAGAGGTTGTGTTGTGCAGAGACAAAAGACTGGGACCTTGTCAGATATAAAAGACAAAAAGGTCAACTGCATTCAAACAGACTTCCCAGCTCCTGGTTTGCAAAGCACTCCTCAAGCCAGTTCACAAAAGCTGCATTTGCTGATCTGCAGCTAGGGTGCTGCACATGTAGCCCTGGAGGGATGCAGGCACCCACTACCCCCATCATTTGCTGCTGGCTACCTAAGTCACATTTACTACTGCCTTTTGCTCACTCAGCATCGTTTTCCGTGTGCCTCCTACTCATCTCCTTCCCCCACCTTTCCCATCCCCACCACCCTCTGCCCTTCAGCTCCAAATCCCGTTTCTGCATCCATGACTCCCATGCTTCACCCAGTACCTTGTCCCATACTCTGCCTTCAGTCTTTTCCCACCTATCCAAGTGCTTTTCTCACACCTGCTCCTACTCCTTTGAGCCCTGAGCTTCTCGCATCCAACTTCTCAACAAGTGGGAGAAGTAGGGGTGACAGAAATGGAAGGACGAGATAGGCACACCACAACAGCAAGGAGACACACAGGTGAGGCAGCAGATAAAGAAGAGCTGACTGCTTAGTCAGATTAGGAAGAATTTGGATCAAGAGAAGGTTACAAGGGTTGGTAAAAATACTTGAGCATACAACAGGGGAGATATCAGTGCATAGCTGCCCTGGTATTATACTCTCTGTAGTCAACTGCTAAAAGCTACTGCTGACAAAATATCTTCCTAGCTGGAGCTGTGTCCTGACCCAGTTCTGGGATGCTTAAGTGCTTTAACACTGCTTGTGTTAGCAGCTGCATAATAAAAGTAAGAGATCATATTTTATACTGGTAAATGATTTCCCTATTCATCAGTTTGTCAACATCAAGCTATATAGCAAGTTACATACCCACGCTCACTGTGCCTGTATGCTCAGTGCACCAAAGCCTCAAGATAACGTTATCCTCAGATAACATGGCTATTACTACTCTCACATGAGCTACACAAACACATTAGGATTTTACTTTCCATCATGAAAACGGTGTTTTAACTCCAGCATGCAGTTTCCTGATGTTCTTCAGTATGTGGTGTTTCAAAGAGCTGTCCTAGCACCACTGCCGCAGCTCAAAGTGTGCAAACAGTACGCCAATTGTGTCAAGGGTAGCAGTATAAAGTTCCAAGTCTGTGGAAATATGGTACAAAGCAGAGACAGGGAGTGATATCATCTAACAGAAAGAGCTAGCTCCAGAAGAGGATATCTGTTTACAGTTGTGATTGATGCTTTCAACTCAACCTGGCCCATCAGGAGGTATGGGAAGTGCTGCTAACAATCAAGCTGGTATTGCTATGATGAATCATAGTGGCATCAACTTAATACAATTCATCAGATGCTAGCTAAACCACTCTACGCTGCTAATCGCTCTGTGTATCTCAAGTGGTCTCTTGCAGCATGCCCGACACCAGTGAGCATGGGCCAATCTATTCTCTAATGAGTACTCACTTCTGCAAGAACTTACGCAAATGCCCTGTGGACTTTCATGCAGCCACAGTATATACAATTAAGCAACAAAAGCTAAGTTACGTTCAGACTTCCTTTTTCTTTTCTTCTGATAGCACAGAGGAAAAGTATGTCTATACAAACACACACACCAGCAACTCATCAAAATAAGTTTTGTAAAATCAAGCTGATCAAATATCTGCTCTAGTGAGATTTACCTATATTTAGCTCTCTAATTACTTGTTTCATCTTTCCACATGAAAAACAACACTTCATGTCATTTCTTTGAACATTTTTTAACTGAGGAAAATTAATCCCTTTCATGGAATTTAATAGGTATGGATCAGTATCACTTATAAGACAATGAAATACGCATCACTCACAGCATGCAGTAGAGGATGTCCACAGGATGAGACAGAATAGACTGGAGTAAAACAGGTATTTTCCTTCAAACTTCTTTTGCATTTGGTTGGAAGTGCATCAATCCCTTGCCTTTTCACCAAATACATACAGCTTTCACTTCACATGAATCAAGGTGTTCTCTTCCCTGCTCTCCCCACCCCCCCCTTTTTTTTTAAACTGAAGCACTAAATCCACACTTAGCTTTCATTAAATCTGAGAGAGCCTTTTGCTGCTCTTGTTGAGTTAACAAGACCTTTGCCATTAACATAAATGCTACTGAGTAGAATCAGTTGTTTATAATAAGACTACTCCCTGTAATCCCAGTGTATTTCAGTCGAGCGCCAGAAACACCACACTTTCCTTTCTCACTGGCTCCTTGCCGTTCTACCCACCTTGTCATACCTGTAAGTTTTCCCATCGGTGTTTCTTTCCTGTAGGCTGTACTAACCTACCCAAACCCTGATGTCTGTATAAATCTTTTCTATTGTTGAAGTGCGTAAATCCCTTTATAGCTTGATCTCACCAAATTATATTAAAGTCTTACAGCCTTATGCTGAGTCTTATCCTAAGCATCTTCAGCTGAGGCTCACGCTTGAACTTGACCTGTGAATTGGTCATTTTGAAATACTGGCCACATATTCTGCTGTCATGCATCTGAGATAAGAAAAGTCTATTTCTGAGATCATGACAAAGAGGAGTTGAAAATCTGTTTCTCTGCCACAAGGTGAAAACTCTCCAGACTTTAAAGGTTCATGATTTGCCTATTTTTGTCCTTCTGTTAACAAAAACTCCATGTGTTTATGAATGCTCGGGACACAACAGAACTCTGAATACTTCCATTAAAAATTCTGCATGTTCCTGTGAGTGCCACTATGGAAAGTAATTCACACTGTCCATCTATACCCACAGTGATACCTATCAGCAACCAGACTTGCTGCAGTTTTTCCAAGTTAGTAGTAACATACTCCAATTTATATTTACTACTACACTGTCTGTCATTCAGGCTGTCAGACAAGGACCCTGAGACACCAAGTGCAATGGAAACACTTAAGAGAAATAAAGTCTTACCCATCTGTTGGCTTCACTTGACCATTCATGTTTCCACTGACTTCTGGTACAACCACCTGCTTCCTCTTTGCTCTGTGTACCCACCCACACATCTCTCAAAACCAAAGGCATTGCACAAACACCTCACAGATGAAAATCTAGAGGAGAACAAGTTCACCTTAAGTCATCTGCCTTCTGTTCCAATGACCCTAGATGAGAGTTAGAGGAGTCCAAAGGTCCCCTGGATGTAAAATCAGTTTTTCCGTGCATGCAGAACGAAGTGACAATCTGGGAACTTCAAACATGAAAGCTGCTATGCAGAATTCTCTTTATGCACCATATGTAGTTTATTTTGTACAGAGAACAGTTGTTAAGACATTTTTATATTAGTAAGGCCTGGTTTAGTACTTATACTCAATATTCATGACTATTTTGTCAGACTGTATTAAAGGATTTAACCTCAAAATTCCCAGGTGGGAGAGATAAGAACTATCAAATGTCTCCGAGAAGGAAACCAAGAAGCATAATTTAGGAGACAGCAATGAAATCAAGCATTTGATATTCATGCCTTCAATAGACAAGCCAATCTCCATTAAAAACCAAAATCTGATTATTTAAGTTTTCTCTCTACTTCACAATTTAATCACTAGGATAACAACACTATGTAAATTTAATTTCAGCAAAATAGAGTTACTAAGAATGTCTATGCAACCCATCTAGGCATATATCATTTTATAAAAAAAGGACTAAGAAATAAATTACACTTCATTTTTACAAGTAATATGTCACATTTCTTCAAACTCAATACAAAACTGTGTTCACTGTATTCCAAAAATGAATGAAAAATATCGCCATTCTATTCAATTTGTTTAATGTAAATTATCATAAAGTATTTCATTCTTCATTGCCTCTTCTTGCTTATATGGGAACCTAATGAAGACTAACATTATATATTGCACCTAGGTCTCGCTTTGTAATACGAACCTAACCAATAAAAAAAAAAAAAAGTGTGAACCAGATACCAGATCCATGGAAGTATGTAAGCCTTCTATTTGAAGTTAGATATATAAACAACCTAACAGTTCTGTATGCTTATATTTACAGTTCCCAGGAAATGAAACACTCAAGGCACAAAACATTCATAAACACTCGAGCATCATGTGACTAATTGTAGCTAATTTTAATCATGTAAACAACAAGGGTCCATCCAACGGCACACTGAAGTAATTTCCCATTTAATTTCAGTCTTATTGAATTTCTGAAGGTAATTATAATTTAAACAAGGATTCTCTAATCCTATTGCTAAAGAAAATGCACCAGCAGATAAGACACATGTAGCTCTATGGCACGCCATAGAGCTTTAAACCTTTCTTCACTATGAAACTAACCAACCAAGACAACACTTGTAATTCTACTTACGCAAAAGTTTTTTCAAACCTACTTCAAAATGGCACATACTCAAAAATGACACACACAAACGTAATTCCTGAGTTTCAACACGCACCCATGCCAGAACAGGGCTAGGAATTGTTACAAATGCCACCACTGTCCCCATTACAGCACCCAGCCAAGGAGTACGGAAAGCTCCTGCAGGCTCCCAAGGAAAGGCACAATGGCAGAAGTCTCCATTCTGCAAGAGGACCCTGGGAAGCAGGAACAAGAACAGGGCTTGCTCCCCAAAGAAGAATTTCCAGCTGTGATATGTGAACCTTGCTAAGCGCCTGAAAACGAATGTATTTTTTCAGAACAACAGCAGCTCAGCAAAAAATACAAACTAGCTTTCAATTTACATGCCCTACAGAAACACCAGCTAAATCCAGGCTTCGTCCAATGCCTCAAAGACCCTTTCCAATACACTCTTAACAGGCTTCACAAAAACATCTATTCCTTCTGAGTCTGTTCAGACCTTCAAGTAAGATTTTTTTTTTTTTGCCATTACAGCCTTGTGAAGACCATCACTATCCTCTTGATGAAAATTGACCCTCAATTTCATAAAAAATGAAATCCATATAGATCCACAGAGGCATGGGCTTAAGCCAACCAAGACTGTTTGTCATGCTGCTTCTGACACCAACACTCATTTCTTGGGTCATCAGAGTCCTTGAGGGAGGCATACAGTTGCCCGTAGTATCTTCTGCAGAAACACCCCAGGGAGCCAAAAGTGACACCACCTACACACCTTTCCCAGCCCACATATTCCTGCCATTCTCCAGCTGCATTGACAGTGTCAACTGCAAACAGACCTCCACAAAAAATGCAAGACACACACTTGGCAGGCCAGGCAAGAAAAGGTCACAAAGGCCAAGAAACCTTTTGAGGTCAGAAAAGAAAAAAATGTAGTTTTTTCCATCCTAGATCCCTTCTACACCAAACTGAAGAGCAAATTATTTGGAGCTCATTTAGCATATCTTTTACTAAAAATAAACACTGCTGTCCTCTGTTCTCAGAGGACCCCTCACTTCTTTGAGAAGCTGTGATGGAACTGAATCACACAGCCCAAGAAATGCTTCTTCCAAGTAGAATTATTAACATGCTTATTGCTGAATATTTAATCTTTCAACTTCTAATTAGTTAAAAGGTAAAAAAAATAATGACCAAACCTTTCCAAGCAGTACTGAAATAAGAGATGGGTGTGCAAATAATACAAGAGGAGGGAGGAGTCTGGTATGGAAACAGGTTTATGTTTCAAACTATATGCTACAATGATCAACTAAAAACCAAAAAGACAAATACTTCTGGACTTCGTCTGAAGCATCATAACACAAAACCAGACTTAACTGACAGCAGGCAGCTACTTACCAGTATCAGTTGGATACACCTCTGATTGTGAAGTATAGGACTATCTAACAGCAGAATCTCCTCGCAAATTCTGACATGCATCATCTACAGTGTCATACTTCCAATACATGCCAGGTTTTACACGTTGACACTTCACATTTTTCTCCTGACAGTTCCTTTGCTAGCTAACTCCAATGACAGATGATTGAAGCCAGAGAGTAAATGGTGCCATTTCTCTATATTTTTGGTACAGAGAATAAATTTGGTGTAACAACAAGCATTTGTACCCCTAACCAAGTGGAATACTGCCTTTGCAAGGTCAGACCCAATCAACTTTACAGCAGTAGAGTCATGCTCCTCCCAGAACACACGTATCTCAAAGGCAGATACCTCCCCGCAATGTGCCTCCAGTGGAAGTGTGCCCCACGGGAGAGTCTGGGCTTCTCTTTGGTCCATGAGAAACTGAGTGGCAGGACTCCACCATCACTTCCAAAGTGAACAGCACCACATTCTCTGCGGGAATTACCCAGACTCAGAACACAGCACGAAACACAACAGGGCCCCCACAAACTTTACTGCTGTGCAAAGAACATGCTCCAGAGCCCTTATGTACTCCTTACACCTAAAGCCAATGAGTTGAGATGTTCTATTTAGGCTAGCAACCAAAATTCTCTCAACAAGAAAAGAAAAAAAGCAAGAGCAAAGGAGTAGTTCGTATCAATATTGCCAATGAACACGGAAATTAAAAAAAAAGCCAAAACAAAACACACCCAAGCAATCAGTTAAGGTAATGAGGAAAACACCTGTATACATATTCTCATTAAAACAAGCTACATATGAGAAGAAATCCAGCCACTACATTACTAATCACATTAAAGAAACAACAAAACACTAATGTTTCTTCTCCCATGAGTTACTTTGAAACTTTTCCAGTACATCTTTTTGCATCACTCGGAATCAACTTCATAGAAAATGAAGAAATAAAAATATAGACTCGGTTCTACAAGCACAGGTTCAAGTTTAGCTTTATTTCCTTCATACCATGAGCAGAGTCATTGTCTTCACCGTACAAAACAAAATAACTTACTTTAATTTTAAGCTAATTAACAACACTTACACAGCAGTCTAGACAAGACGCTGTTGACTTAAATCGAAATTGCTTGAGAGAAGACTGGCTGTACAGCCACCATGGACTCATTTGGAGAACGCATTTTCAGCCCAATAGGTTTTCTTCCCCCAACGTCTCTTCAGTTTTAGGAAAAGCAATTCCAATTTCGAGACACGGGCCTTCTCAGCTACGACTTTTCTCCCTGCCTGCCTTCACTTTCACCCCTTCCTGCCCCACAAATCAGCTATTAATTCCTAAATAAATGGAATGAGTAGCACAACATCGGGAGCCACAAGGGTACGTAGGCTCCTGTCTCCTGTTTAGAGGCCTGTTTAAACAGGAATTAAAAGACTAAACGCTTCTGTGGATTTAGGCCCAAAAGCTCAGATCTGCAAACACAGGTACATGGCGGAGCAGTCCCCGAGGTGACCCCAGACCAGCTGCACAGGCCCTGGAGAAGCTCTCCAGCGACAAACTCCATTTTCACAAGGTGGCTACTGAGACGCAACAGCCTGAACACAAACTGGAGAACTCTCCCCCATGCTGGCCTTTGGAAGCCCTGAAGCTCCTCTTCTGGTTTTACATTCTCTGTCTTTGCACCACCCTCGTGCAACTACAGGCAAGCCACAGCCTTTGGGTCCAGTCTGCTTTTAGAAATGAAGTATCTCTTTCAGGATGCAGCAACTGCCCCAAGCACTGACATTACCCCGACGCGGGTGCCTGTTTCACAGCGCATTACCAGACAACACGACCATCTCCAGCTCAGACGCCCGCACGGGAGCAAGTCTCCTCCAGCCCTACCCCTCAGCCCCAGTGTGAGGGGCCGTAATTCCTCTTAATTTTAGGAACTGCTCAAGTACCGTCCTCGTGAGTGGCATTTGACGCGCCTTTGTTTGAGCAGCATACTGAACATAACACGTACGATGCCTTCAAAGTGTTTATTACTCATCGCTTTTGAAGAGCGAGGCCACCAGCCCCGAGCGCAAGGGGTGCCCCTGGGCCGCCGCCCCCTCCCCCAGCCTCAGGGCCGCCACCCGCCACCAAGGCCACGGCCAC